>OU015748.1:89096221-89129305 GCA_907169655.1 Acomys percivali
TTCTTCTTCTTCTTCTTCTTCTTCTTCTTCTTCTTCTTCTTCTTCTTGGACTTGATGCATGTGCATTAGTTACTTAAGGATGCTCAAAAACAATAGCACAAACTGGATGACCTCAAACAGTAGAAGACTGTCTCTCTCTATCAGGATAAAGCTTTACTAGAGTAGTATGTTCCCAGTCATGCTTGCAACATGACTAACACTTCATATAAAGATGTTCAGACATGAGATCATGGCCACGTGGAAATGGACAAAGATTAGAGGAACGGATTGACAACATGAGAAGAGTCACTGGTCACTATTCATCATAGGAAGCTATGAGACAGGCACATAGTTATCTGTGTATGCACAGCTGATACTTTCTGAATTTAAGATTGAGAACATTAAGTCTTGCATTTGTGGTTAATGTTTGACAGATTCAATTACAAATGGCCTACAGAAATTGTAGACACAACTTTAGTTTCAGAATCAAACTAAAAGGAGAAGCCTAACAAGGGCTTCAATTTATCTCTGGCGTGAGCATTTGGGTGCATGGAGACATTAGTGTTCTTGCAAGTTAAGTTTCTTTGCCAGAGTGGAAACTGAGGCAGAAGATGACTTCTTCTGTAGTAACTGAAGCAGAAGATCACCCGGGATCGGAGACCCAACTTTGCATGGAATTGAGACTGTCTGTCTTTCTGTCTTTAAAAGATCAGAATTGAAGATGTCAGAGAAAAATGAAAGGCAGAGCAAGATGAACATCTCTTTTCAAGCAAAAACTGTCAACACTTAACAATTTATGCAATGTCCATGTGAGTCTTTCAGAGACCAAGTGAGGAATGTAAGCCCCAGAGGTCCACCTGCCAGCTTCCCCTGAGAAGTGTCCCAGCAGTGTATCCTGAGCATGGATGTAGCATTTCTTGACCAGAAAAAAAAAAAAAAGGCTTTCCTCAATGTAGTCACATAGATGTTTTGTTTCTTCTCCCATTCCACAACTAGTAAACATTTCACGTCACATATCTTCACAATGTTTATTTTTATTTACTAAAATACCCTATGCAACTCCAGATGTTTGCAGCACTTAGGCATAAACCGCATGTTTGAGGAATTAAGGAATAAATGGTGGAATACTTGAATGTGATGAGCTAACTTTCCGACATCCATTAGCAAGCCCTGACCATTTTCCATGTACTTCATTTAAAATGGAGACCCACGTGGTGATAGGGAATGTAAAAGTGGGATACAAATCCGTCATCCATCCAATATTCTGAAATCAATACCTAAAACCTAATCATTTCTAAATTTACTACACTTGGGAGTAGTGTAGATCTGGTCTAATCTAATCTCCAAAACTGTATGAGGCTAACTTTCTAGCTTTTACAATTACCTTGACTGAAGGGAATCTATATTACTTTTTCTTTAGAGCTAATATAATCTAATAGATTCTGACATTATCATGGGGAGTATTAAATTTTTTACATCCAAGGAAGGCTCAAATTGATACCTGTGTCAGGTAGGCAGGCTCAATTTTAGAGCTTTATTTTAAATTTAAAAATCTTTTCTTTTTTAAATTAGTTATTAAAAAAAAGCTTTTGGAAAGAACTCTGTTCTGTACCGTGCACAATGAACCTTTGACTCAATATGTACATTCCAAATGAGATGTCCTTCTTACCGGGGAACTCTACAAGCACATTTTCAAGATAATGAGAAATTAAATAAAACCAAAGCAACATAAATCTGAGGTATTAATCTGTCAATCATTAATATCTCCAAAAACACAACATTGACAATTTTTATGGAAATTTATCTCTAGAGAAAACAGTTTATAGATATTTTCCCATCTGTGATAAGAAAACAATCTATGATTTTTTTTATAACGACGAGTCTGCTTTTTTCGTTAAATTTTCTTTGTTTTCAGCGTGCTTGGCATAGGAAACCGAATCCTTTATTTACTTGATATGTTTCCATTGGAGACCTTCTCCTAAACATGAGGCAGTTTAAGGTGGGGCCTGTCCAATGCAATGATTATGAAATATCTGTTGGATTCTATGAAATCTGTTCTTTGAAAAGCACATAAAGAATGAGGAAGTGAGGCAGAGTATCAATACCCCCAAGGAGAATGGGTATGCCATGTTGAAGGAATAGGACAGTGACCCATACACTCAGACCAGTGTGGCAGGACATAAGGCTAGAGCAGCAGACCAGGCCACACACAGACTCTAGGTCGTGGCTGGAATTTGAGATGCTCTGCCATCACAATGACACCTCCTGTTGCTCAACAGATATTTTTTTTTATTTTATAAAACAATAACAGTTGAGGGTCAGAGAATCTTAGCATTGATAGTCTTGATGATCTAGGATTTCCCAGGGTTTTGTTATTGACATTTTGACCTAAATAATTGGTTACAGGAGGTTGCCTGTAACATGCTTAGTATCATCAAAAGGTTGTTAGCATCGTTTCAATCTACAGGCAGGTGCCATGATCTCTGATTCCACTCTCACTACAAGATAGACATAACAGAGTTTGTAAAGTGAATGCTCTGATTTATCCAAATTCATAAGACACAATATAATTTTTCCTGACTTTTGAACAGGACACAGAAGTGAGCTTACAGAGTTTAATCAGATTTTTTAAAAAGCAGAATTCTGACAAAACTTCATTGAAAGGGAGTTCTGAGTCTCTAGAGACAGATCTTTCATTGCTTTTACCTAACCAGATACTTTGTTACTTCAACACTCATCAGATATTAGAATTAGCTTAAAACAAGAAGTACATGTATCACATACATATAAAGTGAGTAAAGTTGTTATAAAAATGGAATGACTTCAAATTTTTCTCTTTTTTAATAAAGTAGCCCTATTGAGTGTCACTGTTTCTCACTTGTTCTTCCTGGGTATTCTCTTAGGAAACTTTTTCTTAATATGTGTTTACATTATCAACACTATTCTCAATTCCATGAGTACTTCGTAGATTTCTCTTGATGGTGAACACATCACAAAGACAAAATCAAATAAACATGAGAAAAGGAACAGAATAAAGTCAGTAAGTAATGATCATAATCACCTTGAAGATTTATAGTTTGCTTGGTGAGGGCAGATTTCTAATGTGTAAAAAGTAATGAATGTAAATGTGATAAATGTATCACAGAGTGAGTCTGTGATAGACTGGGGTGAAATGTACTCATCACCCCAAGGCTTTATCAGGGGCAAACTGCAAAACCTGGATTATCAAAGATGTCATAAGTGTTGGTTATAGAAATATATTTGTATGTAGTAGTAGCATTTGCTTTTTATGAAGACAGTTATTTTTTTCAAGATTTTAATTTTTGTAGTGTAAGCATTGAATGCAGTGCTTTACATATGTTAGTGTTTCTCTATACCAAGGAGTTACACTAACGTCTGGCACATTTGATACTATTAACTGTCTGGCACTGGAAAGAAGGACCCACAAAGACATTAGGGAGTTCTGGGGGAAAAAGCCAGGAAGGATACATGTATGTGTGCAATTCCATAACAAATTTATTGTTTTTAATGGCAATTAAAACACTAAAAGTAAATACATAAATAGATAGATGATAGATAGATAGATAGATAGATAGATAGATAGATAGATAGATAGATGATGGATAGATGTCCAGATCTGCTTCTGTGAATATTTTGGAGGGTTTAGATAGTTTCATGAATAGATTGTGAAAAAATAACTTTCTCACTGAACCAAAGACATTTTTAACAATGCCAATGGAGTAAGAACCCAAGTGGAAACAAAGCAGAGATTCAAGAGTTGAATTGTGGGAAAAGTCAGTGATTATGTATGTAGAACAACCAGAAAAAATCAGGTAGGGTATAAAGATATTGATTAAGACAGTACCAACTGAAATGTATCTCTGTACGCAAGAATAGACAACATTTAGGGGAGGGTATTTTCTGTATTATAAGATTGCAGAGAATATGTAGATAAATACCTCTATACCTTTCAAGACACTCTGCAGAGTGTCAACCATGCAATGACTACTCAACACTCATGACTTCTAATCTGATGTAACAAAATATTTTTATGACTAACTATAAACACAACAATTACAATGTTCTTTAGTTAGTTCTTGTATGTTGTTTGTGAGTGCCGAAAGTATCGAGTACACAGTTATCCTTCTACTAATTTCAAGAAATTTCTGTTTTGTAGACAGACAAAGTTTATGACACATGAAATGAGCTTAACGTATTGTTTCATGGTCCTGACTAAGGCAAGTGTGACAGATCTTCTGAACATGGGTCTCATAGTTAAGATATAATTCTTATAACTTAGGATGATAAATAGACAAAAACCTGACAGGATAAAGATCACTCAGTGGTGAATGTCACTTTCTCCCAGTGGCTCACTTAAGACTGAAAGGTAGAGAAGCTGAGCGGGTGAAAGGAATAGTTACAAAACCTAGACAAAGGCTGACAGCACTCCAAATGCCTATTTTGAATGATTTTTCTACTTAAGGTATATACTCTGTTTTAAAAAATATGATCAGATACAAATGTCAACCGTGAATTCACAGAGAATTCTATAAATTGGCAATTTTTTTTTAACTTAAAATTTGGGTGTGGCCTCTTCCTTTGCTTCTGTTACATTGGCACACACAAGCAGAACTCCCTGATCTTTTGTTTGTATGAGAAAAAGTTAGTTCAGCTAAGCTAAAGAAAGGCAGTGTTAAGTGTTTGCTTGTTTCAGAAGAGAAAGTCCCAGTGCAGGCAGGGAAGAAATTCATGGACACTTAGTTGTATGAGACGCAGGGAGATAGATCTTCTGTATTTGCAAGGTTGTGATGTGGACACAGAGCGGTGTTGATGCTAAAAGATTGTCAACCTTCACTTACTTTGTAGCAGCCAGTGGTGGGTTCATGATGCCTTTTGGTGCTTGTTCCATTTGTGTTTCCTTAGGGGTTATGCAAACACTAACTAGGGCAGGAGAAAATAAAGGCAGGACACTAGTGATCAGTTTTCCTGAAACACTGAACTGCCATTCCTCCTGAAGAAACAGATGTGCCATATACTGAAAAAAAAATTCATCACACAAATACCTAAGTTGTCAGAGCATTTGAGAATGATTTTATGAAATGATTCATAAGAGAAGAATAATTAAATATCGATAGGGGAAATAGTCAAACAATGCTCACAGTAAAACAGGGACATTTTCTAAGCATTCTCTTCTACATATAAAAATAAAGTAAAAATGAAATGAGATTATATCCCATTGGCATATAAAATAATCAACTAAATATTCTACTGTGTAAATGCTACACTTTTTAGAGAGACTGATTTTGATGAAATATGAAAAATATTTATAAAAAGAAATCCTGGAAAAAATCAGCAAGTCTGGAGTTTACGATTCTATTTAATATGAAACAGTCATTCAGAACAGCATTCCTAACTTATTCTTTGCTTTCCCTTCCTTCTTGTTCTTATGTCTGATTTATCCATCAGGGGAACTGCCAATATAAAACTATAAGCCCCAGTTTCTTCATCTCTGTAAGAGTCATTTGAGCTGTTCCTCTGTTAATATGTGTATGCTGGACAGTGGTAATAGACCAGGAGTTATCTGCAAAAAATTTTTCAAGACTAAGCAACAGGAAGTTGGGTTGCATTGAAAAAGAAGCTGTTGAGATCCTCCCTCCATTACAGTGTTCAATCACTATAAGCCATGCTCTAAACCTTGTAGAAATGTTTCAAGATATATTAATTAGTTTTTTTAAAAAACTTACAAAATAAATACATTTTATTATAAGTATTCTTGTTTCTAAACCTACAGGACAATTCTTCCTAGCCCCATAGAGTAATTAATTTTGTTGCATAATTACGAGCTAAAAATAGTTTCTCACCATTTTGCACATGTTTTTAAATTGGCTCCTAAAATGGCCCCAGCCTGGATCGAATAAAAGTCAGATGCTTAAAATATAAATGAACAACATGTCCATTTTTTGCCTGAAATCAATGATCCCTCTTCCCACAAATACTTGAAACCCTGAGATTCTGATCCTGGAAAGGACGACAACAAGAAAACATTTTTTACAAAGGAGCAAGCAATTTCACTTAGCCATCTTTCCCCCCTTATTTTGCCATAAAGGCTGCTTTCAAACTGACCTTCTCTGTCTTGACAAAGGCACTCTACATTGGCAATGTCTCTTGCTATCTGAGAGCCTGTTAGGTTAAAAAGTAAAATTATTTTATTTTCATTCAAATTGAAAACTTGAAATATACTTATATTTGACTTCTTATCAACATCTATGGTAAATAGAGGTTTTTCAAAGAAAACAAGAAATATAAACTTTGAAACTATCTTAATATCTCTTTCACCAAAAGCTAAAAATTGTATGTACTTATTCAAGTTTTAATGTTGACATATCCAAGAGTTTATTTTATAAGCATGTTAGCAACTTATTTATTGTTCCATTGGAACTGGTGGCCTAAGAAGAGGAGGCTGAGATATGACCACGTGGGTCTTCCTACTCCAGCTATTGCCATTTAAGATTTAAATAGAGTAAATAGAGCTAGCAGTAGTAGTTGCTTACAAATAGAGTCAAAGCAAGTTTTTTTTTCGTAAAACTTTTTTCCTTTTCCTTTTTCACTAATAATTTATTCAGATTACATCCCAATTGTTATCCCCCCACTTGTATCTTCCCGTTCCCCCCTCAATCCCCCTTTCACCCTATTCTCCTCCCATAGACCTGTGACAGAAGAGGGCCTCCTCCTCCATCATATGATCACTGTCTATCAGGTCTCATCTGGATAGCCTGCTTCCCCTTTCTCTGTGGGCTACCAGGCCTCCTCACCAAGTGGAACTAGTCAAATAGGGGGCACCAGAGTTCATGTCAGAGTCAGTCCCCGCTCTCCACACAACTGTAGAGAATGTGCTGTTCATTGGCTAGATCTGAATAGAGGGTCTTGGTTTTCTGCATGCATTGTCCTTGGTTGGTGCAGCAGTTTGTGCAGGGCCTCCTGGGTCCAGATCTGCCAACCTTGATGGTCTCCTTGTAGGGTTCCTCTGAGACCCTGCAAGTTTCAGAAAGTTTTAGAAAATCATTGTAAACTTGTAATTGTTGGTGAATTTGTGAATAATTGCAGGTAAACATTTTCCTAAAGTATAGGAAATATCATTGTGAGCCACGTTTAGATGCACAAGAATTTAAGTACAGAGCATTAAGATTTTGTAGATTTGTTTTCTCCAAAAGAATACTATTTTAATATGTAATTATGGACAACATAGAACCTAATGAAAATCAATCACTCTACTCCAGGAGTAAACTCATCATCTCTAAGCTAAAAATCTGTAGCATCTATAAACACTAATATCACAGATCAATTTTACCTGGCCTTCTTTAGTTGTGATATGATGAATAATCTTTATAAAATACTTCGTATTTTGCCATTTCACATCATATTTACATAGCATATGAAATATGATATACTTTGAAGTAGCCATTATCTATGAGACCAAAATGATGAAATGGGAAGCCTCTGGCCTATTTGTGCCATAATGGTCACTCATGTCACAGTCAGTGGCAGTAACCAAGTACTGCTTTCATCTGATCTGCTTTAATCAAAATGTCAGTCTCAATGGAGACAAAGCAATTTCCAAGCTGATGATAAAAATCAACATTGCCAATATTCTTGCCCACGATGCATGAGGAATGGTAGCAGCAAACAAGGTCATATGGAAGTCAAGTAAAGTTATTTGTGAGTATAGATTTATTGCTGATTAACTATATACCTAAATCTATTGCTTAGCACACTGACCAGTTTCATTTTAACTTATTGAATTTTTACTCCTGAAGGCCAGGATGATGTATCTTTGGTAAATCCTAAGTTAATAGAGACCAATATGATTTTATTGAAGTTTAGAAAACAAGTTACCACAAGGTTGGAAACTAACATAACTGAAGATCTATGGGCATTTTCAGAGGGGTTTAATGAGAGCATTGTGCACAGACTATGGCACATGACTGAGTACAACAGTGAGGGAGAATTATCTACAATTTGTATATACTTTAACATATAAATAAATACATATAATATTAAGAGTTTAAGCACATATATTAGCATATACATGTACACACATATGTGCATGAGCATCCAAATACATACATACACACACACAAACACACATAGACTACCCCTATTATTTACAAGTGGTAAGTTCTAGGTATCCCAGTGAAAATCTGAAACCATTGATAAGTCTGGATGAGTTTTCTGATATATGCATGCACCTATAATTCAGTGTAATTTAAAATTTGGAAACAGTGAGATTTTAGCTAGAACTTTAATGTGATAAGTACATTTTTATCTTTCAAAATATCTTAATTTCTTACTATTGCACTAATATTCTTGAGTTCTGCTTTACAATACACAACTAAAGCCTTGAAAAACAAACTTGAAATTAAAGACCTATTGTATTTGTGAATACATATGTGTATATATGAATATGTGTATGTGTGAATACATATCTGTGTATATCTACTTCATATATTTTCTTTGTAAAGGCAAAGAACAAACTGTCACCATTCCTCAGTTGACAAAAATGATTTTTAAAAATCCTCATCTTCTTAAAGTTCTCTGTATTAAATTGTTATCAAGTATTTATTAAGTGAAACAAAAGAGCTCAGTGAATGATTCTGAAAGTTCAGCCCAGGTTAGTGGCTAAGAATAAAGTCAGCATGTCACATATATAATGCTCTTAAAACTCCATTTTAAATATGAATAAGACCAGAAGGGGAATGTTGAAGCTGGATGATTTTTTTCCTTGATGGAGCTTGTTTTCAGATGACCAACAATGCATTGTGAGATTCCTTTGAATTGTGTAACAATGAACACCCGTTAAGGTTAAGTCTCCCAGACCACACAACTTAGACAGCTTGGGTACACAATCCATCTCTCCCAGCCTTATCTGACATTGGAATCCATTCATCTTTTCAAAGTCACTCCTTGAGAAGTGGAAAAAGAGCTCAACTTCTCAAATGCCTACTGTTTACTTATAAACACAGGAAGTGCATGCTTCTTGGCATGAAACCTGATGCTTATCTTTGTGAACTGAATTCCACAGGTTCAGGAAGAACCCAGATGACAAACACTTGAAAGAACCTGCCTACTAATAAAGCTTTTACTGGCTTAAGTCCTACTAACCTGCAAGGTAGAGTCACTCAGACATTATATGTAAAATACAGCATTTTATCTGTTAAGAAAGAAAAAATCTACTAAGCAAATACACAGTGAGAGCTTCAGAGATATACCTGTCTTTCAAGAAATGGCCCTTTCTAGAATCCTCTTTAAAGTATTTGGCTAAATTGTTGCTAATTTATATATTTTAGTGAAATTGTCATCACACCTGAAGAGCATACTCTATTCAGGTAACCAGGACACCTCTCGGTGGGACAGACCCATGCAAACATTTCCTACCTTCATCTCCTACTTTATTCTTTCTTTGAGTGCCTTCAGGCTTCCCCACCAAGGGGAGGTGGTCAAATATGGGGCACCAGAGTAAGGACTTGACTTTAATCTTGCAAAAACACCACAACCATCACCAAAACCAAAGCAAAAGAAACAACCAAAAAACTCAAACCAAACCAAAAAAACAAACAAACAAAAACCTGCGTAACAACAACTAGCCTTTCTGTATAGCAAATAACAGTCTGAGAAAGAAATTAGGGAAATAACACCCTTCAGAAAAGCCACAAATAACATAAAATATCTTGGTGTAACTCTAATAAAGCAAGTGAAAGACCTATATGACAAGAGTCAAGCCACTGAAGAAAAAAATTGAAGGAGATATCAGAAGATGGAAAGATCGCCCATGCTCATGGATTGGAAGGATTAACATAGTACAATTGCCATCTTACCAAAAGCAATTTCTAGATTCAATGCAATTCCCATCAAGATAGCAGCACATCTATATACAGAATTCTACATGAATGAATTAAAAATAATGTTATGAGTGACAGTTAAGACATTAAGTTGAGGAGCAGAGTCACTAACCTACATTTTGTTTTACCTTTCCTATATATTTCTATATTCCTCCTTCTTTCATTTCAACCCCTATCTCCAAACCTAAGAGTAGAAGATAAAGAGAAAGAGAGAAATCCTTGAGTTCAATCTTGTTTTCTTTCTAAATAAGACCAATAATAACTTATAACCAACTCTCATTGAAAATAAACCTGTATAGCCCAAGAAAGCAACCAAAAACCTGGCCAACCCCCTTTAAAGGAAATGGAGTATCGTTCTCTTAAGGGTTCTTCTTGCATATTTGGGACAAATTATACCTTTGTACAGGCCCAAGTAAAATTGGGGAAATGGTTAAATAAGTTAGAAATAGCATTTGTGGTCCTGTTTCTAAATGCTGAGAAATTGTAGGTTTAATTAGAGTCCTGTGTGGGACAGTCTGGATTGCTGGACCAATTTTCATTCACAAGGTTATTATTCTGTATATAAATACAAAATAAGTTTAATTTTAGATACAGTGGTATAGAATTCAAATGTAAGGTTATTCGTCATACACATTATACTTATTTCTACTCTAATATGAGGTATTGTACCCATATAACTCAATTATAATACAACGTTTACTTCCAATACTTTGAAAGTGTTACTGCAGAATGCTTAGGATAAAAAAGTTATACAAGTTAATTGTTAGTTTATCAAATCATGGTCATATCAATTACTAGTCTATTTTTATCACAAGAATATACATCTTAGGTACAACAGATAGATATGAGTCTATAGAAAGATAAGGTAAAATAGATAAGGCCTTCAAAAACTCAGAGACATACAGATCCTGGCATTTAAAATGTTTTTACTATTTTAAAGATTCATAGACAATGAGACAGGTTAACTCCTGGCAACACCCAGCCTACGTCAAAGAGGATGATGAGCATCTCCTTATGGAAATGCCTTCAAATGTGTCAAACAAGCCACTGAACAAAATGTCCTCAATTCTACCACAGAGTTCTGCCTGGGAAAAGGCAAGCTTGGATACAGGTAAAGTTGACTGCCAAACTCTGCCAAGACAGGATAAGCAAGTCCTCAATGATTTCTGCCTCAAAAATATGTCTGTCAGATGTATTGGGACAGAAGGCTGAAGATGATGCCCCAACGTTATAGAGAGTTTTGGGTGACTGCTCAGGTAGCAAACTGTCTCTGTTGTCTTCTCATTTGGAAAGCTACTAACCTGAATTCCCTGTTTACTCATGTAATCAATTTTATTCCTTCTCAAGTCTCTGATGGGGTTGCAGACCAGATACTTAAGTTTTACAATGAACCTTAGTTGTTTAGAGGTTAAGCTGTTTTTAGGTCTATTTAGATGTTTTAAATTGATAATGACAAGATGTGATGGAGATTGATTTACGTCCAGGATTTTAGGCCCAGCAAGATAGGAACGATGTTTTCTTCAAGGCTGCCAAATACTAAAAGCCAAAACACTAGGAATGTAATATCTACATGATTCCTGATTGTGTCATGGTTCTTCTTGCTGTAGGTAGCTTATTGTATATGTATGTAATAATATAAACGTATATGTTAAAAAATAAAAGACTGTTGTTGCACTTAAAAACTATTTACATACATTACTGCTGGGATGTTGAATAGCTAATAGCTCTGTTAGACCGATTGGCAGCTTCTTTTTTAAAAAAATTAATTTATTAAGATTACAACTAAATTGTTATTCCATCACTTGTATCCTCACCTTCCTCCCTCCCTCCCACTTTAAAGCTATTCCCCTTTCCCAGGTCTAAGACCGAGGGGAACCTCCTCCCCCACTATATGGTCATAGGCAATCAAGTCTCATCTTGGTATCCTGCTTGTTCTTTCTTTGAGTGCCATCAGGCCTTCCCACCAAGGGGAGGAGGTCAAATATGGAGCACCAGAGTTCATGCTTTCCACATAACTGTGGAGAATGTCCTGTCCATTGGGTAGATCGACATTTACTACTTGTATTGTCCTTGGTTAGTGCAATAGTTTGAACTCGGCAGCTTCTTATAACATTAGATACACACACATACTAGAAACTCATAGTCACACCTCTACACATTATTCCAAAAAATAAAAAATTATCTTTATATAATATCTGCACACAAATGTCTATAGAATCCTTGTTGATAATAATCAATAGCTGAAAGGACACAAAATATTCACCAAGTAATTAATGGGTAAACAGTGGTCTGCCTCCCCAATGTAATACTTTATTCCAATCTAAACAGATGAATTATTGTTACACATAAAAATGCAGGTGACTCTCAAGTGAATTACCTGAAAGGAACCAGACCACACAGTGTACAATTCCACTCATTCTGTAAAACAGAAACCCTGAAAATAGCAGTCAGCTCAATGATTATCAGCTCTGCAGACATCAGGTGAGGAGACTGACCACAGAGAGGAGGAGACTTCTGTTGGAAAGGAAATGTTCTGTATCTTTACTGATGGCCCCAATAATTATATTAATTTAAAAGTTTGTCAAAACATATATTTTATACCTTGAAAAGTATGAACTTATTAAATCAAATGGCTAATAAAATACTTCCCAACAGGAAAAATGATATCAGCACAATTCTTTACAGACCTTGAAAGAATAATTCTCAACTTCATTTGAAAAACAAACAAACAAAAAACCAGAATAGCTAGAAACAATCCTAAACAAAATGAAACAAAAACACAAACAGACAAAAACTTCTGAAGGTATAACCATCCCTGACCTCACGCTGTCCTACAGAGCAAGAGCAATAAGCACTGCATGGTAGTGGCATAAAAACAGACTGATGAATTAATGGAATCAAATAGAAGGTGCAGAAATAAACCCACATACCCATGGACACCTGATTTTGACAAAAGAGCCAAAACCACACAATAAAATAAGCTAACATATTCAATAAATGGTTCTGGTCTAACTGGAAGTCTACCTGTAGAAAATGTAAATAGATCCATATTTATCATCCTGCACAAAACTCAAGTCCAAGTGTATACAAGACTTCAACACAAAGCCAGAAACAGTAAATCTATAAGAAGAGAAATTGGGAATTGTCTTGAACTCATGGGCACAGGAGACACATTCCTGAAGGTAAACCAATAGCTCAGTCTATAAGATCAACATTTAGCACATAGGACTTCATGAAACAGAAAAGCTTCTGTAACGCAAAGGACACTGTCATGGCAGCCTACAGACTGGGAAAAGATCTTCACCAACCCTACATCCGACAAAGAGATAATATCTAAAATAAATAAAGAACTAAAATATTAAACACCAATTCAAAAATAGGATACAGAGTTTAACAGAATTTTCAACAGCAGAATCTTGAAAGGCAGAGAAGCACTTAAAGAAATGCTCAATGTCCTTAGTCATCAGGGAAATGCAAATCAATACAACTTTGAGATTCCATCTTACACCCCCCAGAATGGCTAAGACAAACAAAAAACAAAACAAAAAACAAACAAAAAATCTCAAGTGACAGAACATACTGGTAAAGATATAGAGAAAGAAGAAAACTCCTTCATTACTGGTGGGAGTGCAAACTTGTACAACCACTTTGGAAATTAATCTTGCACTTCCTCAGAAAATTAGGAATATCTCTACATTAAGACCCAGCCATACCGCTCCTGGGCATATACCTAAAAGACGTCCCACCGTACAATAAGGACATATGCTCAACTCTGTTCATAGCAGCTTTATTTGTATATCCAGAAACTGGAACAATCCAGATATCCCTCAACTGAATAATGGATAAGGAAACTGTGGTACATTTACACACTAGACTATTAAAAACATGGAAATCATGAAATTTGCCGGCAAATGGATGGCACTGGAAAAGACCATCCTGAGTGAAGTAACCCAGACCCAGAAAGACACACATGGTTTGCACTCACTTATAAGTGGCTATTAGCTATATAGTACAGGATAATCATACAACAATTCAAAGAACCAAAGAAGCTAATTAACAAGGAGTGCCTAAGGGAGAATGGCTGAATTTCACTAAGAAGGGGAAACAGAATAGGCATCAGACATGGTTGAAGGACAGATAAGGATAAGAGAGAGGGTAAAGAGGGAAATACGGGCAGGGAGCAGATGTGGAGAGAGCAAGGGCAGGAGGACAGAGGGCTTACAGAGAGGAGAGAAACTGTGGCCAGGGGCATTTCTGAGACAAATTGGAGACTTGCAACAGGGTAGGATATAGGGATTACTCTAGCTGAGACCCCTAGTAATGGGTGTCATGGAGACTGAAGAGGACACCCTCTAACTAGACAGAATTCTAGTGGATGGGGGTAGAACACCAACCTGCCTACAAAAATTAGACCCAAAATGTACCCTGACTATAAGATGTGCAGGGATTAAGATAGAGGAGAGATGGAGGCACTATCTAACCAATGGCTGGCCTAAGCTGAGACACTTTCCATGGGAGAGAACCAACCCCTCAAACTTAACAAGGGCAGTCGGTTATGCTTGTAGACAGGAGCCTAGCATAGCTAACTCCTGAGAGGTTCCACCCAGCAAAGGATTGAAACAGATGCTGAGACTCACTGCCTAAGATTAGGCAGAGCACAGAGAGCCTTGTGGAAAAGTTGCCAAAAGGATAGAAGGACCCAGAGGGGGCAGGAGCTTCACAAGAACAGGAACAGAGCCAACTAATCTGGGCCTGTGGGGGGACTGTGAAGACTGATGCACCAAACAAGGACCATGCATGGACTAGATCTTTACCAGCTACACATATATATCCAGTGGTCTTCTTGTGAGTCCCCTAGTAAGGAACAGGGGCTATTTCTGAGATGGACTCTGTTGCATATGCTTTTCAGTCACTTCCCCCCCTGGAGGGACTGCCTTGCCAGGTCACTGTGGAAGACGATATGTTCAGTCCTGATGTGATTCGTAGTGCTGGGTGGGTTAGTGGCTGGCCCCCCTTTCCTGAGAGGAGGGAAGTGGGAGGCAGCGTGGCACCAGGAAGAGAGGAGGATGGGGACCACGATTAGGATGTAAAGTGAACAACTAAATAAATAAAGGTTAAAAAAAAAAAAAAAACCAGCCACACTGTGCCAGGCTTTCTCAACTGCACACTTGTGCACTGATAATTGAGTATAGGATACTTTGTTCCATAACAATAGAAGACCAACACCCATGGGGAAAAACCTATTGAAGACTAATTCTAAAACAAACGATATTCAATACCCTTTAAAAAAGTAAAAGTGTACTGAAACCATTAGAAGGAAATGCTTGAGAAACCATCCCCACGGGTTTTGAGGGGTTCGGCAGCGAAGAGCTTTGTTACTCAATCATAAGTTTACATTCTGCAGCTATAGCTGTTTCCAGGACACGGGAGTGGATATGTGTGCACAGCATTTAATGTATTCTATGGGCTTTCATCCATATTAAAGAGGCAAATGCTTTTATTTGGGGGGAGAGGGGGCATTTTAATGATCTATGAAGGATGCCAAGCTCTTTTTTGTGGCCTTATTCAACTTCCCCCAGAACTTGACTCAGACCCTGTCACACTGAGAAAATATATGTGACTTTTCTTTCTTCTTTCATGTGTTTTGAGTTTAATAACATATGCTGTTTATAATCAGTTTCTATAGAGCCCTTCTTTGTCTTGTAAACAGTTGCAAAAATTTACCTAGAGCTATTTCTTCATCCACCCCCACCATCTTTGCCTTGAGCAGTCTGGGTAGTTCCAGGGATTAGCAATGTCTTAACCTCAGTAATGTTTTTTTGATAGATAATGCAGTTATTGTTCAATCTGGGCTCTTGGAGATGGTGTGAAATTATCCAGTTGTCTTACTCTTCCTGGAACTGGCTCACACGCCTGTCTTAACAGTCATGCCTGCTTGTGCTTCGCTGATTTGTCAGACATTCCTGTAAATGAATCCACTATGGGTAATGAGGTACTCAGGTCAAGCAGGTCAAGTTACTTTTATTCCAAATGAATCAGCTTCTTCTTGAAGAGATAATTGGCTCCTGTGTCTTAAGGACTTAAAACACGGCAGCTATTTAACTACTCAGTAACACGCTGTTGTGGTGTTAAGATTCTCTTGTTCCAGATGAAGGCATAATACAGTGCTGAAAGACCCATGAGTGGTCATAGATGCTAAGTACATGATCAGCATGTTGCCTGATCCAAGGTGATTACGTATGGATTTTATTTAGGGAAGATCATGGATTGCCACACCATCATCTATATTCTTTTGTCTCCTAGGACATTTTTTCCCTCTTGATTCTGAAATCTATTACAGTAGAACATGATAGTTTCCTTCAACTCCACATCAAATAAGTAAAGAATAAAGTAACATGTCTACTTCCAATATTTTTATTTTTAACCTTTCATATTCTAGATCATTGTCAGTTATTGAGGTTTTTATGTTTAAGTTGCTTAAACTTTTTTCAATGTACTGGCTCATGCCTATAATCTCAGTACCTTGAGGACTGAGGCAGGAAGATTGCCATGAGTTCAAGGCTAGCCTGGACAATATAGTAGGTCTAGGTCACACTGAACTTCAGAAAAGGGCCCTGTTGTTTCTATATATTCAATTCATCAGCACAGTCATACTAATGACTAATGTTTTAACAGCCACACAAGACCAGGGGCCCATATTTACAAAAACAGATATGGAGATCAGTCCCTGCCTCACAGTATGCCCTATCAGACAGCATAGCTACAGAGCCACAAAGCCACAGAGTCACAGAGACACAGAGACACAGAGACACAAGGTCTGTAGCTGATCACTGAGTAATATCTGAGCTATGCTTTGGAAAGGTGAAATGGACTCAACTATGTTTCAATGTACCTAAGAAATCAAAGTTTAGATTTCCTTCATGCTACTAAATCAGTTGATGTCAAGTGTTTTGATTTTAATTAGCCTCTCTTTGGCATTTCTTTTCATATAATTAACTCTTATTTAAGTTTATAAAAGGATACAGAGAAATAAGCATCTTCCTTTGCCAATGGTAGAAGACTTTTCATCACTGGAATAATAAGAACAACAGCAACAAAAAACATTTTAAAGATGGAAAGATTTGAAGCCTATGGCTTCAAACATTCAATGAAATATTCTTGGATCTGCCTATTTTCAGTCCATGGTGAGGCAAAAATCCCAGTAGCAGGTGCATGTGACATAGGCTATTAACCTCACTGGGGTTAGAGAATGGAGAGAGAGAGCAAGAGTGAGCCAGAGCCAGAGAGAGAGAGAGAGAGATCAGAGATAGCCTTCAATGATCTATTTCAGCTACAACCTAGCTTTTAAAATTTCCACCACTTCAAAAAATAACACTGTCAATTGGGTGAAACATTCAATGCATAAGCCTGTGGTGGATAATATATACTTATACATTATACATATGTGATAAATATAAATATATGTCTATACACACACACACACATATATCCCATCACCTGGATTTTAGCCACAGCCTTTTGAATGTCACCATTAATGGTCTTCATCATTATACATTTACTTCTTCAAATAATATCAATTATTTAACTGCAACCTAAGTGGATCAAGCACTTTATTAGCAGTCTATGAAATACCAAGATTATCTGGTAATGTCTCTGAACAACCTTTACTTTTATTAGAAATAATGTAGTGGCTGTTACGTAACACCAACTGGCCATCTTTTTAAAATATCACACTGGCTGAAGGTCATGTCACTCAGAATGTGCACAGCCATTTTCTCAGCATGTTGTCTCCATGCACTCCCATTCCTAGTTGTGTACACACATGTAGTCCAGTATGTGTGTAAAGAGGCTATGTGTGATGCTAAAGATACATAATCCAGTTACTTGAAAGATTCTATAACTCATCAGCTCACTCATACTAATCATTGATGTTTAGTGAGCCACTAGTCACTAAGGAATAATGTAGTCTTTCTTTGAATGGCAATACAAATACCAGGTCTTCTAGAAAGTCACAGTTGGTTTTTTAACAGTAAGGATGACTCCCTGTTCTAAGAATCCCTTTTAATTCACACTCATTTCACTGCAATAATCACCCTAATCAGTTATTAATTTTAGTATCCAAAAGTTTTTTTTTTCTCCAAATTAACAGTGAGCTGCTCAGAAATTCTACATGTTTAGACCACCCTGGATTGCTGGCTTTTTTTAGGGTAATATTTTTACTTATTCTTTAAATTTTTCTTACACATATACAGTGCTTTTGATCAGATATACCACCAGTATCCCCTCTATATCCTACCCTCCAGGTGCCCCTACCATACCTACCATCAAACTTCATGTTCTTTTTTGTTATTTTATCATCATCATCATCATCATTATCATCATTATCTTTATTATTACATGATTCCAATTAGAGCTGATCACACATGCATCTGGGGATATCTGTTGGGGCATAGATCACATTTCCCAAGAAAAGTGATTCCATTCCCTTAGCAGCTATCAATAGCCAGTAGTGCCTCAACTATGAGTGGGTCTTGGAAGCTCCTCCCCTTCAACAGCTTGGTCTTGTGCAAGTATTGTATAGACAACCACAGATGCTGGAATTCCAGCCATGCCATATCTATAAGACAGCCTTTCATAGCACCTTTCCCAGCCCCTTGCTCTTACATTCTTTCCAACCCTCCTTCTTCCATGACTTTATTATTGTTTTATTTATCTGCTATCTATCTATCTATCTATCTATCTATCTATCTATCTATCTATCTATATCTATCACATATCTATATCTCTGTATATTTTGGAGGTTAGAGTGTCTGGTTTTATTTTATTTGTTCCTTTTATTGAAAACAGATTTCCCCCTCACATAACATATCCTGAATAGCATTGTTTCCCTTTCCTCTACTCCTCAGGTTCCTTTGCATCAACCCAGAGACAAATCCTTTGATCTACAGTGCTGTCCTGCATGTAAAATATGCTAGGGCATAAAGCTCATAGGAGTAGCCAACGAATAACTGATTAGATTTAAAGTCCACTCCAGGAGATGAAATTCATACTTTGATCTCCTTGGATGACTAAGAACCAGAGACTGGATAGCTCAGAGACCAAGGGTAAAACCAAATACTACATGAGGTTCTGCTCAAACTATGACACCAACCAAGGACAATACATGCAGTAAACATCGAACCCCTACCCAGATCTAGACAATGGACAGGACATTCTCCACAGATGAGTGGAGAGTGGGGTCTGACTTTCACATGAACTCTAGTGCCCCATATTTGACCACATCCACTTCATGGGGAGGCCTGGTGGCACTCAGGGGAAGGATAGCAAGCTACCAAGAAGAGACTTTCATACCCTATGATCATATAAATGGAGAGGAGGTCCCCTCAGTCACAGTCATAAGGGAGGGGAATAGGGTGAAAGTGGGAGGGAGGGAGGAATGGGGCGATAGAAGGGATGGGATAACAATTGAGATGTAATATGAATAAATAAATAAATAAATTATAAAAAACCAAATACTACAGCTCTAAAAATAAAATAAAGTAAACTAAAACCATAGTGTTAAGATGACTCCTAATGTTACCCTGCTTTGTTCAGCCATCATCAGAGAAGCTTGTCCCTGGACACCTAACTTTTAGGACAGTATCTAACATTTGTTAAATAGATTTTGTTTTTATTTTTGAGTGTGAAGTAAGAGTCAGGCTGATTGAAAACATTGTTCCTGATACCATATATTCTGTGCCATATTTACCTTTCATCATATTATCTTTGATACTAGAAGAAACCTGAAGTTAACTTGAGAAAGGCACTGTAAGTTATCAGTACTTTTCACTGAAAAAGAAGTTTATCAGAGATTTTATCCCAGAAATTTTTAATTCGAGTGAAGTAATACAATAAAATACCATAACTAGAAGCAAAAAAAAAAGACAATTTAATATTCTTTATCTACTAGCCATGTTTTTATCTTTATCTCCAGGGCTCTCATTTACAAAAATAGATATGAATGTGTTTATTTCATAGGCACTCCAAAGAATTGGACTAAATAATACATGAGGTTCAAATACATGGTAGAAACTTAAATAAAGATGTCCATAAATGCCTTTTGTTTTTCCTTCATAATAATTGTCTCTGAATATAACCGGTGTTGCCGATAGCCCTTCTCCTCCTTCTCATGCTGCGTTTCTCTTTGTTTTTCCTCTCCTTTACTTTTTAATTTCCTTCAGTGACCCCTTTATTGCATCTTATTTCCACCTTTTATGCTAATACATTCATACCTAATATTCTCCCTACTGTCCTACCTGATGACATATAGAATATATTTGGACATTGACCTAAGGGACTAATGACCATCTGCCTTGCACATTCAGGGCACTGTGTTGATATACTCCTTCATAGTCCATAGTTCTAATTTATATTGAAATGTGTATATAATGCTATGCTCATAGGTTAAAATTTCAATATTATTTTGGCAGATAGTATGTTTTCCAAAGACTTCTCCTCTGCGTGCATATTAAACAGTTTCATTATATAGTGAACTCACTTGCTTATCCTTGACCAAACAAATTAGAAACTGGCTGAGTTGGCAAGAGTTCATCTACTTTTTGGAAGAAACTTAAAACTTGACATTTCGTTTATATTGTGCTCATGTTTTGTTATGAAGATTTCTGACATGGTTGTTTGTTTTCCTCCCTCCCTCCCTCCCTCCCTCCCTCCCTTCCTCCCTCCCTCCCTCCCTCCTTCCCTCCCTTCTGTCCTTCCTCTCTTCCTGTCTGTCCTTTTTTAAAAAAACAAAACAAACAAACAAAAAAAAGTAGATGAATCCTTCATTACCCTTTCTTTCAAACCCGTTTCTGCCTCAAAGATTATGTACTATTTGCTATATATATGCTGGTCAAAAAAAATGGACCACAAAGTATGGCTGTAATCTAGCTTTGAATTTCATGACCATGGAACCCACCCAAAAGAAATTTGCAGATACAGTTAAGAAGTTAGAGATGGAGCGTTTGTCTCAGTAAAGCAGGATGGTAGAGTTTCAGGTGAGCCTAGGAAATTGATTGAACAGAACGATACACGGACAAAACTGGGCACCAAAAGTTGCAGAAGATGCAACGGGAGTGTCTTTATCTTCACCTCACAAGACTCATTTGACATTGAAAGCCTGTAAAGGAAATGCAGACTCAAAAGCGATTCACATAAAGCATTATGGCTTTCATAGTTTATTACAAAAGAAGGAAGAAGTTAACACAATGAATTAAAATGAGAGGACTTATCATTGAATTTCTGCTTGGATTTTATTCTCTTGATATGTTTGGTAGCACAGGCCTACAACACCATCAATTACAAGGTGGAGATAGAAAAATTGTGGGTTCTGGGCCAGCCTACACTACATGGTATTGTTCTATCTCAAGAATAATAACAAAAGTAATACAACAATTAAAAAGAAAACTTTTGTTCTTTGTTTTAAAATTCTAATGCAAAATAGCAAATCATGTACAATGTAAGCCCAAAAGTGTGCCCCTGGGCTGGAAAAGAACAATGGCTTCTTTTCTGGAGGATCCAGGTTTCATTCCCATTTCCCACATAGTAACACACAACCACCTGTGACTCCAGTTACAGAATATCTGAGGCCCATGTACGGCAGAAACACATCATGCACAAAACTTCATTCAGGCAAAACACCCATACATAAAAAAACAGTGAACTCCTCAAGTATTTAAGTACACTTTTTATTGCCAAAAAAGCTTCACTGGAGGACGTGAACTGGAGGAAGCCTTTGCTTCTGCAAAGAAATGCAATTCAATGTAAATTTGTATAATAATCTAAGAGCTGATATACTAAAATTTATACATACATGTGTGTAGCTATTTCTGATTGATCGTCAGCTTCTATGCAAAATTAACCTTTATATCTTGTATACATTCAAAGAATTAGTCACCTAAAGATTTGGGATATATTAATAGATAAAAGTGCCGTTGAATGATGTCTCTTTGAGGGCCACAGGCAGTGCCAAACTTGAGAGAATAAGGTAAAGACAATTGTATTATGCAAAATAGTTAAAGAACTCTAGAAAAACTGAGGTTCACCTTTGGGGAATAGAATTATTATCTTTTTTCTTGTCATCTTTAGTAGCTTTGCATGATATAGTGACAAGTAACTTTAATCAAACAGAGCAAAATAGAAGCTTAGCCTGGCTTGGTTCCAGATCTGTGGGTCTGCAGGAATGTGTTTGGATCTTCCCACACCATTTAAAACTCAGCATCTTCCCATTGTTGTTGGCTTCTGTGGTCTTATAAGGTAAAACTTTGCATCTTGGTGTAGTGCATTATCTCCAATAATGCCTTTTATTCTAAATATGGCAGGTATTGGTGATTTCACTCTAGCTCACTCTGTATTACACACAGAGATACAAATTAGCCACGTGATCCAGCCCTAAAGAAGCTAAATAACAAGGAGGACCCTATGGAGGATGTTTAAATCTCATTCAGAAGTGCAAATAGAATAGACACCGAAAACAGTTGAAGAGAAGGAACAGGACAGGACCTACCATAGAGGTCCTCTGAAAGACTGCACCCTGTGGAGGATTGAAGCAGATGCTGAGACTCACAGACAAACTTTGGGCTGGAGCACAGGAAGTCTTATGGAAGAGCTGGGGAATAGAAGGACCTGGAGGGGACAGGAGCTCCACAAGCAGACCAGTAGAGCCAACAAATCCAAGTTGGAGGCAGAGGTGCTACAGAGACTGATGCACCAGCCAGGGACCATGCATGGTGAGACCTAGACCCTTGGCTCTGATGTAGTCAATAGGCAGAACAGCCTCCTTGTGGGTCCCATAATATGGGGATTAGGGGCTACTTCTGACATGGACTCTAGCTCCCGCTCACTGATCACTTCCCCCTGTTGGGGCTGCCTCACAAAGCCACAGAGGAAGAGGATACAGGCAGTCCAGATGTGACTTGATAGGCTAAGGTCAGGTGTTAGGGGAGGAGGGGTCCCCCTTTCTGAGGACTAAGGGAGTGGGGAGAGGGGAGGAGGAAGGGAGTGGAGGAAGGAGAGAGGGTGGTACTGTGAGGAGAGGACTGGAGAAGAGGGGGAGGGCTACAATCAGATGTAAAGTGAACAAATTAAAAATAAAAAAAATGTAGAAGAAGAGAAATTAACAGACTTTTCAAATATGAGCTTGGCTGTGGAAACGTTCCCAGTGTCCTGAGACAACTTAAGTACGCTGCCTTTCAATAGTAAGTCCAGGAGCTCTCTTCTGGTCCTGTATTCCTAGTTCATTCAAAATGTCTCTACCACTGCATCCTTCTCTTTGGACAATAAGATTCTGATGCTAAGGACCAGGCAAATGTGTCTCTGATATTCACCTTCTAGCATGAAGTACAGAACCCACCCCACCTTTGCTGACCATAACCCTTCTCACCCTATTTATTTAAGATGCATTAATAACTATAAATAAAATGGGAATACCTCTTTACGTGTCTATCATATGTTTCCTTCAAGTTAATCAAATTCCCAAAGATTAAAATATTCTCATAACCATTAATTTTCTTGAGTAAAAGATGACCACTCTCTTCACTGTCAGTATAAAATGTGGAAAATATGTTTCTGGTAGATTTGTAATATGTAAGTCCACATTTGCATGCTTGATTTTACTGGTGAAAGTTACTTGTGACATCTAAGCAAGAGGAAAGAGATGGTTTGGGGAAAAAAAGGGAAAAATGTGCCTAGAATCATTACCTTGAAATCTTATTTTTCTTAATTGCTGAAGCTCATATAGTATTCTTTTGGTGAGTTGCCATTTTGGTTCTCTGAGAGAGGCTTTTAAATATGCTTTAAAATGTGGTCCAAATTGTCTATTGTTTGATATTTGAAATTGGTTTCCCTGAAACTATTTTAGTGGTTACTTGGTCATTGGATATTGTAATGGCTTAAATTCCCTTTGTCAGTCTCTTTGCTGGCCACTGCAAAGCAGGCATCCAGTATGTAACGCAAAATTAGCCAAAAGTGTCACTTCAGCTTAGTAAGCGGCATCTGAACATTCCCGTGTTATAAAATAGAATCAGAAGGCTTAACCTCCGCCTGGGCTGAGCACCAGGATCAACACACAGCTTCTAAATGACTCATTTTCTTAGACACTCTATTTCTTCATCTTTTACAGTTAATGGAAAATATGCCCAACTCCAGTTATATAAATGGCTATGATGTAGGCTTTAATAATCTAAACCGATTAAATTATCACTCCTGTTCATCGCATTCATGCATTTAGTCATTTAGTTCTAAACATAGTAACATATATAATCTCCAATTAAGACAAATTTTAAAGCTTTTCTTTGTCAGAGACGAAAAGTAAAGCCATCATCCTTAGTGGCTGACAGCATTTTCTTTCCAATCCATCACTGTATTTTTCTAAAGCAAGGTATTCCTACATGTTCAGAGTTTTCTTGAATATAGACTAAAAGAGAGATTGCCACACTTGCTCAGTTTCTTTTTTTGTTTTTTGTTTTTGTTTTTTTACAATTCTCTTTAATCAAGTAAGTCATCTCCGCACACATAAAAAGGTAAATGTGCACTCCAGTCTGAGAAACTGGCAGACTTCCTGGATATCTTCACCTCCCCATTCTCATCTCCTGATCAAAGCCACCAATCAGTCTCATCCTCAGCTCTGTAGTAGACCATGTGATGATGCTACTTTTACTACCTCCCTACCCAAGTCTCCAGCTGATAACAAAGATCTTATCCACCAAGAAATCTTCTCACTCACCCTGTTATTCCAGGCCCCAAGACAAGCAAGCATTTTATGGAAACCCTGCAGCTAAGATGTTGGATAAGCAAGTAGGCTAGCAAAGCAGGAAGGTGAGTTTTAGATCTTCACCCTCTCTCCTTTTCTACAAAACCAAAATACCAGTCTCAAGCCCAGCTCTGGAGCAGACTACTGGTGGTGGCCTCTCCTCACTCTCTGTTTTCATTATAAGAGGACTAAGCAGATCCTGCTGGAACACCCAATTTTTCCCACTCCAGTGGACTTCTTCAGGCAGCACCCTCTAAGCCCATTCCTAACTGCTAGCTCTCAATACCTAGGAAGACATTTCACCCAGAACCCCCAGAAACCACACCAGGCAGGATCCCAAAATTCTCTGGTAGGCAACACACAGGTTTCACATACTCGTAAGAACCAGAAGAGAACCAGAAAACAAGGAATAGAACACCTACCTAAAAAAGACAAGACCCGATACAGCACCTAGAATTATGATGATCCCAACCGCGAATGCCTAGACTCCAGTATGAAAACAACAAATAACAACCAGGAAAATATGTCTCCAGTAGATACAATCAATGCTCTTTCAGTAGGCCTTGAGAATTGAAACATAGGTGAATATCAAGACAAAAAACACACATTGTCTTTGTTAATATGATAGAGGTCTTTAGAGAGGAAATGACTAAATGTCTTAAACAAACAATCGAAGGGAATGGATATATCATTTTAAGACCTCAACGTGGAATAGAATCAAGGAAGAAAACACAAAATGAGGGAACTCTGGAAATAAAAATTTTAGGAACACAACAGAGCCAAGCCTCATCAACAGAATACAAGAGATTAAGAGCGAGAGAGAGAGAGAGAGAGAGAGAGAGAGAGAGAGAGAGAGAGAGAGAGAGAGAGAGAGAGAGAGAGAAAGAAAATGTTAAATCTAAAAAAAAAAATTATCTTGCTACAAAACATCCAGGGCGTGATAAAATAGCTAATCTTAGAATGAGAGAAATAGAAGAAGGAGAAAAACCCAGGTCAAAGGCACAGAAACATTTGCCAAAAGTTCATAGAAGAAAATGTCCCTAACCTGAGGAAGGAGATGCCTATCAAAGTACAAGAAGCCTTCAGAACACAAAATGAACTGGAACAGGAAAGAAATCCTTCACAGCACATAACAACCCAAACAGTAAACATACAGAACAAAGAAAAACATGAAAAGCTACAAGGGAAAAAGACCAAGTAACTTATAAAAGCAGACCTATTAGAATAACGCCTGGCTTCTCAGTGTAGACTGTGAAACCAGAAAGGCCTGGAAAGATGTTCTTGACTCTCTGAGATATAATGGATGCCAGCTCAGACTATACTCAGAAAGAATTTTAATCACAATAGATGGAGAGAGAAATTCATCCCATGATAAAAAAAAAAAAAATCTTAAGCACTGTCTACCAATTCTGATCTACAGAAAGTGCTCAAAGAAAAAATTCAGTCTGAAGAGGTTAACTATACCCAAGAAAACATAAGGAATAAATAATCCCAGATGAACAAATTAAAAAGGGAGAAAACTCCTCACTGTAACACAAAAACAGGAATCAATATATACTACCCGTTACTCTCAACATTAGTGGTGTTGCTCACCCCTCTGCCCAATGCCACAGACTAATAGATTGAATGCAAAATCAAGATCAACCCTACTTTCTTCAAGAAATATGCCTTACCATCAAATATAGAAATTATGTCAGGATAAAAAGACAGAAAAGTTATTCTAAGCAAATATGCCTAAAGAGCAAGCCAAGATAGCCATTTTAATATTTGACAAAATAGACTTCAAAACAAAACTAACCAGAAGAGATAGAAAGGGCCACAACATACTCATCAAAGGAAAGAAATCCACCAAGACAATACAGGCGGTAAAATTTAAACCCCTACCCTGATCTAGCCCATGGACAAGACAGTCTCCACACTTGAGTGGAGAGAGGGATTTGACTTTTTCATGTACTCTGGTGCCTCACATTTGACTATGTCCCCTGGAGAGGGGGACCTGGTAGCACTCAGAGGAAGGACAGCAGGTCACCGAGGAGAGACTTGATACCCTATGAGCATATACAGGGGGAGGTAATCCCTCTGAGGAACAGTCATAGGGGAGGGGAATAAGGGGAAAATGGGAGAGAGGGAAGAATGGGAGGATACAAGGGATGGGATAACCATAGAGATGTAACAAGAATAAATTAATAAAAAATAAAAATAAAAAATAAAAAATAAAAAAATAAAAAAAACAAAAACAAAAAGATATTCTAATTCTAAACATTTATGCAACAAAATCAAGTACCCAAGTTCATAAAAGACACACCACTAGCAGTTAAATCATAATATTGATCCTTACACAATAATAGTGGGTGACTTCAATACCCAACTATCACTAGTAAGAAGGTCATCCAGTCAAAACCTAAACAGAGAAATGTTAGAGGTAATGATATTATTAGCAAATGGGCCTAACAGGTGTTTACAGAACATTTCACCCAAACATAAAAGAACACATCTTCTTTTCAGTACCTGACAGAACTTTTCAAAATGTGGCCACATACTTGGACACAAAGCAAATCTCAAAAGATAGAAGAACATTGAAATATTGCATCCCATCTGATAATGAGAGATTAAAATTATATATCAACAAAAACAGAAACAACATAAAATTTACACTTATAAAATAAACAACTTAGTACTAAATGAAAATGGCTTAAGAAAAATGTGAAATACTTTCTGAAACTGAATAAAAATGAATTAAAACCTACATAAACCTACAGGAAACAAGGAAGGCAATTCTGAGTCAAGTTCATAGCAGCTGGTATCTAAATTTTTAAAAAGAGATATCTTATACTAGTAACATAACAGCATACCTGAAAGTTCTAAAATAAAAAGAAGAAAATATACTAAAAAAAAATACACAGCAAAAAATATAATCAAATTTAGGCCTAAAATCAATAAAAAATGGCACCCAACAAGCAAAAAATACAAGGATTCAATAAAATAAAGAGTTAATTCTTTGAGAAAAATCAGTAAGATTGACAATTATTTAAGTTAACTAAAAGGGAGAGCGAAAAGACGCAAATTAACAAAATTACAGGTGAAAAGAGGGACATCATAACAGACATTGAGGAAATCCAAAGAATTAAACAAATACACTTTAAAAACATATACTCCACCAAATTGGAAAATCTGTAAAAAGGTAATAATTTTCTCAAGACATACCACGTACTAGTTACAGCAGGAACAGGCAAGCAATTTAAACAGCCTTATATTCCCTATTGAATCAGAAGCAGTAATTAATAATCTACCAACTGAAAGAAGTCCAGAGCCAGATAGTTTTGGTACAGAACATTACAAGACTTTTCATGAAGAGTTAATGCCAATTCTCTTCAAATTATTCCACAAAACAGAAACAGAAGGGAAATTGCCTAATTCATTGTTACAAAGTGACATTTACCCTGATTCTCAAAGCACAAAAAGATCCAAAAAAGAAAGAAGTTTATAGACTAATTTTTGTTATGAACTAGATTCAAAATTCCCAGTAAATTACTTTGCAAACTGAATTGAGGCCCTGATCAGAAAGATCATCCAATGTGATCAAGCAGGCTTCATCCTAGAGATGCAGGAATGGTACAACATAAGGAAATTGAAATTTAATTTACCATATAAACAAACTATTAGACAAACACATCCAGAAAAGGCTGTCTCAAAACAGCAAAATAAAACTGCATCAGAAAACCCACCTGATGAGGAGGAGCCTAGTTGGACCTCAGCAGAGAAGTTGGGTACCTCTGCTCCCAGTGAACCAGAGAGATGTCAACAGTTTCTTGGACAAAGGGAAGTGTTTTCGGGACTAGGAAGGGAGAATTTAGCTGGTGTTGGGTGCAGGAAGGTGGCAGTCAGGTAGTTAGGGAAAGGGAATTCTCAAAGTAAGCCAGTGAAAAGGGGGGAGGAATCCCACCATTACAGACAGAGATAGGTGAGAAGCTTAGGCTGTGGATTACAGTACTTATGTGGACTTAATTTGACCTGAGAGATGGATTTCCTGTAGCTTACAAGAATCCTTTTTAGTTCATAAAGGGAGATAAATTTAGTATCATCACTGTTTGAAATCTGCAGCAAAATACACATAGTTAGACATGAACACATTGCAGAAAAAGACAGTAGACATATAGTATAGTACAGGCTTGGGAAAAGAACTTTGTGTTAAGAGCACAAATACTCTGAGGTAAGTTTGGAAAAGTGGAAGCCTTTTTGGCCTCTGTGGAAGAGTAACAAAAGGGAATTTTTAAATCTTGGAACTATGATAGGATCACATAGTGGAATTATTTACCATAATTAGATTAATAAATCAAAGCTCCATTGATCAGTCTCAATACTTTGAACAGTTAATACCATAGCGTAGCAACAAGAAATACAGCATTCTTTTAGACATGTTGACCTTTATAATTCACATTTACCAACTCAAAACACGTTCTTAAAACACATTGGAAGCTTTAAGCAATAGGTGAAATTGACAGTTAAAATCTGGTCTCCTGTATATGAAGAGGACTGGGAAGGTATCTGAAGTCTCCCATGATAGAAGCTGGCCATGTGACTATGTAACCCGAATATGAATTTGAAACAGACCTATAGCATTACCCTGTTTGGCAAGGCTGCTGAATTTAAGAACCATCTGTATACTCCACCTGGTCAAGGAACTTGAAGGTTGGAAATGCGCACAGCTCTTGTGCTGGTTGAACCTTCAGTGACTAGGCACAGATAATGAGCCTGAATGTGAGCAGTGACATTCATAGGCCAAATTTGCCAACAGGCTAGGCTGTGGGACCAGTATCACATTCAGGTTACAGCAGCTGTGAGACTGAGGTCTCGTTTTGGCTCTATCTGAAACAGATCCCTGGCAGAGCTGGCTCAGGTTGGACCCTGGTGGGAAGAGCATGTAGACCTCTATTTTCCTTGGGTAGTGGTTAAGGCCTAGAGTAGTTTGAACCTGTTGGGAAAGCCTTTTGGGTTTTAAAGATTTACCAGTCCTTATATGGGGCTCAGGATACATATTCAGCTTTTTAATTAAAATGGCAATGAGACCACAGTCTTGTCTATCTTAAAAATATTTAAATAGTTTATTTAATACTGTTATAGTTTATCTTAATATTCAAAAACTAAGACTTTAAGCTTTATCTGTGTTAAATTGGAACATCAAAACACAGTCCATTAGCGAGAACAGAACAGATTTTGTACGACCAATAATATCACATTTAGAATTGTAGGCTAAGCATAGTTTAAGACAATGATTGAAAGTCTAATATTGTAAATAAGTGAATGTTAATACAGTAGAACATTATAGAATAACTTAAAAACCATATCTATCAAACCCATTAGCCAGGAAGCCTGTAGTTGAATCCAGGTTAGCTACCCTATTTTTTCCATCAAAAACCAGGTGTAGCAAAGGTTGGGCCAGCTGATCTTAGGGAGTAGGGATCTTGTATGCCCACATCTACTTAATCACCAGCATACTTGCAATGGGTAGGGGGTGAGGCCAGAGCATGTGGTAGTTGCCCTTAACAAAGATCGTGGATAATTACCCAATTGTCCTTAGAAGGGCCACACAGTTGCCCCTAACAAAGATGGCAGCTAGTCAAGTGGCCAGCATGGGAGACCAAGCACCTTGAATAGCCAGCAAATTTAAAAATGCTAGCAGGCTGTGAGTGGTAGGGCAGGGTTCCCTAGAAAGGAACAGAAATAAAATAGTAAATAGAGAATGGTAAATAATACCTTATTCTTCAAAAAATACTACCTGGTTTGCTTAAAAATACCAGTTTTATATGAATCCTCCACATTTGACAACTACCATCTCAGTTTTATTATATAATGGAAACTAACTTTATCATAGATGTATAACTAATAAAAGGCAACACAGAGACTTGAACACATACCAGACTCTGGTCCTTTCATATTCTCAAATCACCTTCCATTATACATTGTCAAAGCACAGTGCCATCCTCAGACTTTTGTGCCATTGACCTGATAAAGGCTTGAGAAAACAGTGTTCTCACACACATGTACAATATGTACAGATTTCTCCACATGTGATATTTATTTTTTGAGTCTTTCATGGAAGTCTTTGCTATCCCCAGGGACCCTTCTTCATCCTAACTCAGTGTGACTCAAGACTCAGCATGATTTCGATTTATTGAATCTCCGAATTTTGGTATTTGTAAAAAAACATTTGAAAATTTTTATTTCATTCTTATCCATTTTCTCATAATTTCAATAAAGAATAAATACATGAAGTGAGGAAAGGCCCACCCTATAATATGAAGCTAGCATGTTTCTCATAGAAGAATTTGCACAAATTCATGGGGAAACATAATGGGAATCTAGGGGATGGCTTTTTGGGTAGAGGTGCTTGCCAAGAAGCCCAAGGATAAGCTACATGGAATCACACAGTGGCAAGAAAGAAGCAACTGTGGCAAGATGTCCTATGATGATCATACATGTGCCATGGCATACACATGTCCACACATTTCCATACACACAACCCAAATGCAAATAAGTAAGCATACAGCTAAATAAATATGAAATTAGAAAACGCATAATGGTATTGCTCTGCTCCGTGACTCTCATGGAATTTTAAAATCATGTTGCTTTGCTTCATCACAGTGAACCTTTCTCATGCCTGGAGGGACATTGTGTTTCCTGTGTGTGCTGGGGAATCCAAACTCACTCCATTATTCCCGGGAGAGCATTTGTAATTCGGGGAACTGGGGAGTGGTGCTAAGTGTTGAATCCATTTTGGTGACATAGAAAATGTTGATATTAAAAACTGCTGTTTTGGAAAGATGGGTGTTCCACTGCTATGCTGCCCATGGACATTGTCTTCCTCATGACTTGCACAGTATATAATCTTCCTTAAATCTTTTAAGGGAAGTTTTCAGCTTTGGTGGATTGGAGTCTTAGCTTTGGAACCTGTGTTAAAGGATTTTAAAGTCTGAACTCCTAACTACCACTGTGATCTCACTAAGCCACGGTGTTGAGGCTTCACACATGACAGGAAATGTAGCACTAACATTCTTTGCACCACTCTGGAGCTACTGAGTCAGAATTTTCTTAGAATATGAAGAAGATGCCCAAGGAAGTAAGCCACTTGCATGATTCTTAAATAAAATATTTTAAGAATAAGTTAGTAGATTCTTACTATATTAAAAGGTTGGTGGTTTTTTTGTTGTTTTGTTTTGTTTTGTTCTGTAGTTAGCTTTTCTTTCTTTGTTTGTTGCCTGATTTGGACTCTGATGCAAATGGTGTTGATACATATACTTCCAATTATACCAAGGCTATGACTATATTTCAGACAGTAGATATAGCCTACTCTATACAAAAAGGAAATCATTAGACTGTTTATGAAGGAGTTAGTAATATACAACTTTGAACATTTTAATTAAATAATATTTAGCAATTATAGGGTGGGTAGACTGTATGGAAATCTCTGAGATTTTCTGCATCTTAGTCAGCTCCCCATAACTATTGGCCATTGGAATAGTCGAGAGTTCTTTAGTTTTAACACAGTTGTGAGGAGTATGGAAAGTAATGTGTTACTCAAGGCTTTTAATACCCTGTAATTACTAAATGTGCTCCTCAGCAAGTCAAGTACTGTCTGCCAGAATGAGTGATTCTACAATGTATAGTATTGCAATTCCACATGACCACACACTTGTTGTACTCATCATGTCTTCTCTATGTTGATATCACATACACAGAGCTAGTCACGTACTATTAAGAATCCAATAGTGGAAAGTATCAGCAATGAACTCCATTTGTGAGGCAGAGAAGAGTGTTCCGTTTAGTTTGGAGATTTATAACTTGAGAAACTCATGAAAACTCTGGGCCTGACTCAGGAGGAAGATGGAACTCTGACAAAGAGAACCAATAGACCTAAACACAAAGAACTAGTGCATTTCTTTTGGCCAAATAGATAGCTAGAACCTGTAGGCTCAATTTTCTTAGCAATTATATTTTATTATGAACTTTTTAAATTAGCCTACCTCCCTTAGAACCTGACTAGCCTAAAGAAGAGGGAAAGGATATTAAAGAACAGAATAATAAAACCTTAAGGATATCAGTTCTGAGGATCGGTTCTCCTCACATAGTCAGCACGGCCTCAGCAAACCTGCAATTCAACCAAGGTTGCTTCTGGAATCTGGAACAGCAGCCGGAGCTCAAAGCCTTGAAGCTTTCCCTGGAGCAATTCTCTCTAAGAGAATTCCTCGAAGTGTTGATGAACAGCCAAAACAATGCCAACCCCCCAGTGCCCCTTCCCCGCCCCCCCCCCCCCGCTCTCACTCTCTGTCTCTGTCTGTCTCTGTCTGTCTGTCTGTCTGTCTGTCTGTCTGTCTGTCTGTCTCTCTCTCTCTCTCTCTCTCTCTCTCTCTCTCTCTCTCTCTCTCT
>OU015748.1:89133123-89159408 GCA_907169655.1 Acomys percivali
TGTGTGTGTGTGTGTGTGTGTGTGTGTGTGTGTGTGTGTGTGTGTGTTAGATGACAATCTGAAAAAGCAGGAGAAGACAGCTCTGGGAAGATTTGTCTTCTTGTGTTTCTTAGGTTTTGTTTTCATGGTGTCTGGTAGAGATTGGAAGGGTCTATGGCGGTTTGTTTTTTCTCTCTATCCACAACCATGGTGGTTCTTTGTGTCTTTCTGTGGAATTGCTTCGTCACTTGAACCTAGGACAGGATTTGGTTCCTAGAGGACATGAACTATATCAGGTAATGACATAAATGTGAAAGAGACTCTGTCTTCTCTTTGTCCTCCTGTGAACCACTCTTCTGATGTCTTCCCACGCTGTTGGTTGTACACAGTTCGCACCCACACTTTCTAACAGCTTCACTGAGCCCGCCCACTGCCCCCCGCAGTTCCTACTTAATAACTCAGAAAATTTGTCTCTGCTCTTCCTTAGACTATTTTAGTGAAACTCTAATTTGATTGATGTTTAATTTTTCCTTAAAGCTTTTAACTTCAGAAGGTACGGTTTAATTTGAGGCTTACTAGTCTCGTTTTAGTTCCACATGAGATAGTTCCTTTAGTTTCCAGAATCGGTGTTGAACATCTGTCCTCTAACATAAATATGTGTGATTTCTTTTTTAAATTTACAAACTAAAAAGTTTGCTATTTGAAAGTGTATCTTAAGAAATTTAGCTCTGCATCAGTTTGATCTTATCATCTAATGGTTGTAGGCAACCAAGGAGGGCAGCAAGAGTGGATGTTGTTTTGGGGGCTTCTGTGGTTTTCCTGACCAACATAAAGAAGTAGCCTATATCTTGAATGACAGTTTTGGCTAAAAAGATATGGCTTTACAAGAAACAGTATGCACACCTGTAGGAACTCTCTCTCTCTCTCTCTCTCTCTCTCTCTCTCTCTCTCTCTCTCTCTCTCTCTATCTATCTATCTATCTCTCTGTCTGTCTCTCTCTCTCTCTCTTTCTCTCTCTCTCTCTCTCTGTCTCTCTCTGTCTTTCTCTCTGTCTCTGTCTCTCTTTCTCTCTGTCTCTCTCTTTCTCCCTGCCCCCTCTGTTCCCCTCCTCCCTGCTTACAAAGTACTAGACTTCCACATTGCTTTTTCATACTCTTTCTTTTAGGATAAGCCTCCCTTCTTCCCTTCTCCACTTCCTCTCTCCTCACCTGAGCACTACTCAAGATTTCTGCCCCCTAGGCTTCCTAATCTCTTCTCATATCACCTGTTTTCTCTTATTCCTTGCTCCCTTATGGTAGCCACCACTACAGTGACCCTTTTATATTTTCCTGCCTTCTCCAAATATTTGAAGTTAAACGCACATCTAAAGGCTAGGTGAAGGAGAACATGAAGTGTTTGTCTTACTGGCTCTGGGTTACCTCTGTTTAATTTTTTTCAGGTTTTTGTTCATTAACCTGAAATTTTCATATTTTTACTATTGAGTATATATAAATATATAAGCATATATATTCATTATGCACTTATAAATTGATGTATATCTAGGATGGAACTATCTATGCCTTACCTGTTGTGAATTGAGCAGCAATGAACATAGATATGCAAGTTTCCCTATAGTAAGATACAGAGTACTTTGTATATAAACCTATAATGAAATATCTGAATTATATGCTAGTTCTATTTTGAGCTTTATGAAGAATGTCCACACTGAATTCCACGATGTGTGCACAAGTTTACACTCTCACCAACACTGAGAAAGGGTTCCTCTTTCTTCAAAACCTCACCAGCATCTGCTGCTACCAGATTTCTTCACAATTACTATTCTGGCAGGAGTGACGTGGACCCTTAAAGCAGTAGTGCTGAAAAGTGTTGTACAGGCTGCAGGAGAGCAAAGGGCATCAGGTTAACCTACCTGTTAACCCTAAAAAATGCAATACCTGTATGCCAAGCAAAGTGTGGCTAGTGGTGCTATAATTGCACAACTGTGATGGTTGTGCCACTCATTTTTGGGTGTGAATCCCACTCTACAAAAGGGAATTCATGCCTTGTAATGCAAACCCAGCCCAAAACCCATGGCTAATGAGGTAGTCCTTAGGCCCTCTGTGGTACTACTTATATTACTTATACTACCATGCCATGCTACTTTATAAATATCTGTGTTTATTCCCATAGACAAATGCTTTACTGAAAAAGGGACTTGTGAATGCCTAATGTCCCGAAAATAAGTGAAAGTTGAATGTTCTACCTCAAATGGGACATTCATACCACCCCTTTCAGCACCTTAGGAAGCATTAAAAAAGAGAAAATGGAAAGAATGTAAAAGAAAGAAGGAAGAAGGGTTGTGAATGTTTTTCTGAGAATGATAGAACCAAGGGAATCATGATCTCACACCATGTGGGGCTGCCTGCAATAGGCCGCACAAGACTGGACCTGTCAGCAGTCACAGATGGGAAGGAGTCATAAGATGCTGCTACTCTCTAATGAGCAAGCAGCTACTGGTAGATGCCAGGGAAGGATAAATATCATTTTCAGTAACTGTCCCATCTAGCAGGTACCAATGGTAAGCTACAAACTGATGGTCACATAGAGTGCACTAGTTAACTCAGTATATTACACAAGAAGACAATTAAACATGAATACTGTAAAGGGATTTGGAAAAGGAATAAAGGGGCCTGATGTGAGGGTCAGAGATAGCTGGTAGAACAGTAATCAGAACACATTATGTACTTTATACAATGGCCAAAAGCAAATTTAACAAAAGTTTTTAGGAAGTCATTTCAGAGATCAGGATGCAGCCCAAGGAAAGTGTGCTTGAATGAAATGAATAAAACCCGGGTTTGACTACACTACAAAACAACAAAGTCAGTTTTGTCTTTTATACTAGGATGAGACAAAACAACATGGCCTCATAGAAAGACCTTACTGGTCTTTAATTATATCCTTATTTAAAAAAAATAAAAATATTAATGTCCTTAGCTTCAGAATCTCTTCTTTGATTAAGACATCTGTGACTCAAGGGAAAGAAAAGATGACCTATCTCACTCAAAAGAGTGCTGGTCTTACACATAGGGAAAAGATGATTCATATTGTCCCTGAATAAGTCATGCAGAAATTGTCTTGCTCTCTATTTTCAGAAAAAGAATTTTCTTCTTTATTGCCATTGTATGTTGTACATGGGCACACATTTTACTGTGAAAAATACCCAGACCCAGAAAAAGAAATGTCGCATGTTCTCTCTCATTTGACTCAAGTTTCAAATCTTTAGATTTCTGGGTTGAGCTTTAACATTTGTTTAGAACCAAAAACAAAAAACAAACAACAAAAACCTAAAGAAGGGCCATAGCAGTATATCAGGGACTCTTTCTTTTGCTGTGGTAGAATGCCCGGCGGTGGGGGAAACAACTTTGCGAGAAGTGGTTTGCTTGGCTTATAGCTGCAGATGGCAGAGAAGGCATGACAGCGGGAACATGAGGCTAGCCTGACAGTCAGGGAGCCAATCACACTCATTCACGCAGCAAAGAAAGGGAGAATGGTAAGAGGGGCCCATCTGCAAAATCTCAGAGCTCTCCAACAAGGCTTCACCATATAAAAGTTCTATTACCTTTCCAAACAGTGCCACGAGCTGGGGATCATGTGTTTGAATGCATGAACCTATAGGGAAACATTTCCTGTTCAAATTGCGGTGGGGGAGGGGGACTATCTTAACAGAGTGAGGCTAGGAGAATACAGTTGGGAAGAAGGTGTATGGGAAATAAGGAGCAAGGAAAGTTTATATGGGGAAAGGGATGTGAGGGTATAGCAGAAGAGGGCATGGGGGCAGTAATAAATAACATTAAATATGTTTCAAAGGCTGTATAAAAACCTACAATTTTATAAGATGACTAAAGTTTAGGATAAAGAGAGTTTTAATGGAGGGTAGCCTACAGATGATGATTCCCAGGAAGCATCCTTAGAGTGAGATTTGAGTTTAGGCAGTCTGAGCAGAGTTTACATTAACTACACTTTTCTCATACCCTTCTCAACAGCACGCTCTATGTCTATGATGACAAGTCAACACATATATTGGATTTAGGGCACTTGGGGACTGTACAGTGAACCTTTCTCATGGTTTGTAATGTTTAAGGAGGACTTAGGCAAGTTATGCTGCTTGTGACAGATGGCACAAGTAAAGCTAGAATTAAAACTTTGTTTAAATGTTCTTGGCTTTCCAGTTCCCTTTAAAGCTATTATATATTTTTTGGCTCTCTTGTTCAAGTTAATATAACTGGAAAATATTTTAAATCTCATATGACAAGACAGAATTATTGGAAAATTAAACCATACAAATTTAAACTTAATTATACATAGAAAATCAGTGTCAAATATTTGATTTGTCTGTTGAATAATAAATAGACTATTCTGTGAGGGGATATAATCTGAATAAAGTATAAAAATAAAAAAATATATAAAATAAATTAAAAACAATTTTTACTTGTAAATATCTCTGCCTTCTTTCCATTTTCAGTCATTAAAAATGCATATGCCCAACAGGGTTGTCAAAGCTCTATTTTCTTGTTTTATTTTTTAGGAGACAGAAAAGGGAAGACAAACTCACTAATCTGAGTTTGTTAATATTAATGATTAATAATATTTATAATATTTCTTCATCTATTAAAATTTATAACAAATAAAAAATAGACTATTCTAAATTCTATAGCTGAAAGGTGAGGAAACCTATCAATAATTCATATGATTTTCTTGCCTATAAAAGAAAATTCTTATGGCACCATTCTGGTCTCGGTCCTTTTCCAGAGATACAGTTCTGTGAATGACATTGCAAGTCAATAGATGAATGATTGAGCTTTAAGAAATCTCAATGAGAAAATGGGAGAGACTAAGACTTAAAGTGTTGTATAGGTTGCTTCTCCTGTAAAAACACCGAGAAACAAATATCAAAAGAACCAAAAGCCTTAGGTTTTGCCATCTATAAAATGGGACGCCTCACATTTTCAGTTTTTGAAGGGTTCTAAGATGCATGAGAAACACATACACACTATAAAATATTCTGTCATTTGAAAGTGTCCTATAAATGTACATGGATAAACACATAAGTCTCCAAAACTACTTCAGTTACTCCATTTATGAACCAAACTTCTGAAAATCTTAAGCCATAAGATGGGTATAACTGTGGAATTTTTGGTCTTCTTCCTTCAGGATGGCGTCAGGGAGGAGTCCACATCAGGGTTTATGGAAATTAGCACAGAATGCTTCCATAGGGATACAAAGTGTGAGATCCGATCACAGTTCATCTTTCCTGGATTATAAATGCCATGCATCTGAGGACTGGGTGCTCTGCAGTTTTCCTGTCAGAAAGAAAGTCAGTCTGTCATTGAAACGATGCATGCAGGAGTGGAGAAATGAGAGGACCAGAGTGAACCCGAGTTACTCTTCACACTGGTCATATGTTGTGCATCTTCCCTGCCTCTGTCTTCTTAGGCATCCTATCCAGTATAATTTGCATTTTTAGCCTACTTTATCTGGAAGTCAAAGCACCCTGAGTCATAGATGAGGGAAAGTGATTTGGTTTGCAATGAGTGTTTCTGGTCAAACATTGCAGCAAAGGGAACAAAATGATATGCCTGGTACTGGTGTCACCTTTTCCCCTATAGCTACCTTGAAGGCCAGTATCAACCCTTACAGTTCTTAAAGTTTCTATCTCAACTTCCCCATAGCTTCTCAATCTTGAAGAGTTGTGGATCTAATCCAAAAGTTAGCAGAAGGGCAGCTTTACCCTGGAAAAGAAAAGGAAAGGAAAAAGAAAAACGACCATGCGATCAGTAGAAGAGCTTTGTTTTTCTGCTCTGGACAGAATTTGTATAGCCTGAAGATGGGAAAATGGGTCACTGATAAATTTAAGTTGAGTTGAGTGAAACAACATTATCTGAGTTTTGAATCATTACTTATAGAAATAATTCTTGCCAGCTATCCAAGTTGGATTGGCTCACCACACTGCAGATGTTCAAGGTTAAAGTAGCAGCACAGTGTCAACATGTCTATGACATCAGACACTCGGAGCAGATGGGAAACAGGAGCGGAAGCCAGCTTTGAGATGTCCTAGTGCAGAAGCTACCATGGAAATTACTTCACGTTGGAAGACATGTAAAACTCCTACTGCTATGCTTAGTAAGCCGGTAACTGATCACATTTTTCTCTGCCTTCAGTTTTCTTTCTATTCACTACTAGACTAGGTTTTAAGTATTTTCATGGTAGGTTATATAACATATATTTTAGGATAACTTACATGTTTTATATATGCTAAAAAACATTACATATTCAGCCTCATCCTAGAGACAATCTGATTATTATTCTAATTAACTATACATAATATTGTCTTTAAATTTTTTTATTTACTATAACTTAATCACTTTATATCCTGATTGTTATCCCTTTACTCTTATCTTCCAATTCCTCCCCCTCGCCCCCTCTTCTGCTCCATTCCCTTCCCCTAGACCTCTGACAGGGAGAAGCCTGCCCTCCTCTCCCACTGTCTGGCCACAGCCTATCAGGTCTCATCAGGACAGCCTGTATCTCCTTCCTCCGTGTGCCAGCTAAGCCATTATCTCAAAGGAAAGTGATCAAATCATGGGTCCCAGAGTGCATATCAGAGGTTCAGAGGCAGTCTCCAACCCCAGCTAATTATCATGCTGTCTTTTAAAAGAGTAAAATATGAGGCTAGAGAGATACCTCAAATGCTCTTGCAGAGGATCTCTGTTAAATTCTCAGAATCCACACTATGGCTAATAACTATTTGTAACTGCAGTTCTAAAGAGATATTATACATTCCTCATGCCTTAAAAAATGCATCTGGGACACAAACTTATGTGTGCATCTGACACATAAACTTATATGCATATAGATATACAAATTAATCAGTCTAAAACAGTTAAAACTAAAATGCTACTGAGGGGTGGAAATTTAAGCAAATAATTCAACCCTGATATAAAAAAATATTAAGATGTATAACATGCCATTAATTATCAACCAATTAATTGATGAAAGCATTATTTACTGGATTTATGGTGCTTTTTCACTTGTCAGATATATACATATATATTCATATATATGAATATATACACACACATATATATGGCATTTCCCTATTTATATTTATTTGTAATTTCTTCACTGAGGTATTTTTCTTCAAATGATAAAAAAAATGAGATATTAGTTTATCTGGGCAAAGATGATAAACTTATATACAGAACTACACTACAAAAGAATTTTGTAGTGACTAGAGAGAACCAGAACCAATCACAGGAAAGAGACCTTATGACCTAGTTTCAAAGACCATTATAAGTCTTCACTGAACACTTTGAGTCAAACCATACCCTACTTGCCTTTCCAGGTCACTATATTCCATTCTATCTGTCTGTGCATTTAGTTGTATAACTGAGGGGATTTCCAGAGCTTTATCAGGAGATCTGGACGTAGGTGGTGGCACCCTTTGGTCTGGCCTCTTGGGAGTAAATACTGATCACCAGAGTGCCAACCACTAGCTCTTCTCTGTTTGCTGACTGGATGCTCTCTTTGTGACTACTAGCCATAGTGCATATAGTGCATGATACAGTGCTTATCCCGTTGTGATAAGACTCTATCCCCTCAAGCCATGAGACACAATAGACTTTCTCTGCCCTAAATATCTTTTTTTTTTTTTTTTAGGTATTTGACTTTAAAAGTGATAGTGTACTAGCCTAATTTGTTTCTGCATGTTGCACTTTCAGCATTCTTTTGTAATACAGATCTCTTTTGTTGAATGCACAGAGTAGCCTGCAATAATAGAGAAACTAACAAGTCTGATTTTTATCTCAGAATTTTCTCTACAGAGATAAAAAAAACAAAACAAAACAGAATATCTCTATCTCTATCTATTTATTGAACTAAAAGGGGGGCAGCTCAACAACTGTTATTTTAATCCAAAAATTTGAAGAAATTATCTCAGTTTATAAATCTAGGACTAATGTTGATAATCTTTCCAAGAACTTAGAGGCAGTTTTTGGTACTTTTGATGTCAGTCACTTTTTAAGTCATAAAATGTTCAGGGGTGAAAGTTACATTTTGTAATCATGAATGAAAACACCAGAGGGATTTCAGTTTCAGGCAAATATCCAAGTAGTCATAAGAACAGGACACAGAGTTTCCCAACATCAGCTTAAGGCTGACGCTAAACTTTAACCCACATCTATTGTCCATGAAAGTTTGGAGCTAAGTGTGACCTGTGTAGTTCTGGGGGTAAAAATGACTACATGCTAAAGATTCAATGCTCAAGTCTTTCCTGTTAACACAACCTCCTTTTCTTTGAAATGAAAATGTTCCCAACTCTTTACTTGCGCCCACAGTCTTCTTGCATCTTGATAAAGTTATACAACCCATTTATTTCTAGCCAGTTTTTCAAACCATGTATTTTTTTTTTCAAGAAAGAACTGGGCAGTGTGTATCACCAGTTGTTTTTTCTGATGCCACTACCTTAAATGCAGGCACAATATTTGGAGGTGAAGTAGCTGTTTATAAAAATGGGGGTTAAGAAACAAGTAGCTAGGTGCTTTTGGGTGCTCCTGATCTGGGGCACCTGTATTGGTGTGTTCATGTTCTAACTCATATAAGAAAAAAAAAAAGATTTTTTTGTTTGGTTGGTTCAATGAATATTAACTAGCTTTCTGCTGTTTGCAGTTCAAATCGTTCCTTATAACTAATTTTGATGGCTTTATTTTTCATTATTAATTTATTCAGATTACATCTCAATTGTTATCCCCTTGCTTGTCTCCTCCCATTCCTCCCTTGATGGTTTTACTTTTAGGATAGGATTAAAAAGCAGATTCAGTGAGAATGAGAGATTATTTTAGGGTCATGAAAAATTTAGTAAGCAATGCATTGCCATAGCTTTTACCACTTGTACCCATACAAATATCTTGTGGGCATTAAGCCATAGGGATTAAGGGTCTACAGCAATTGTTTCCTCGAAGTAAAGAAACACCAAGGGCAACAAATTTGCTTCTGGTGGGAGATGCAAAAACTGCTGATGATTCCAGGTAAGCCCAAGACTACAATGACTTGTAATATCTGCTGTCCATAGCTGCAATCTTTGTGATTATTTTTTTTATTAATTTATTCTTGTTACATCTCTATGGTTATCCCATCCCTTATATCCTCCCATTCTTCCCTCCCTCCCATTTTCCCCTTATTCCCCTCCCTTATGACTGTTCCTGAGGGGGATTACCTCTCCCTGTATATGCTCATAGGGTATCAAGTCTCTTCTCGGTAACCTGCTGTCCTTCCTCTGAGTGCCACCAGGTCTCCTCCTCCAGGGGACATGGCCAAATGTGAGGCACCAGAGTATGTGAGAAAGTCATATCCCACTCTCCACTCAAGTGTGGAGACTGTTCTGACCATTGTCTAGATCTAGTGATTATTATTTATGCAGTAAAATTGAGACAATCCACTATCCCCTGAGTTGTTCAACATTGCATTCAATGACAAAGCAAAACTGTACTGTGCAGCAAGCTGTTCTTCATGCACAGCTCTAATTCCATTACTGTATGTTTCAGTCTCAGGTAGATTCCAGAAAGCTGAGACTTGTGCTAGGCAGACAATGGCCCTTAGACATGAGTGAGTAATAGACTTTCCATCTTCATTTTCTCTCAGTTTTTCCTCTTTTAATTAAGGATCCCAGAGGTCTTTAAATTGACTGCATGTCATCAACATATTGTCTCAATCTTCAGCTATTAATTTATGCTAAATCAAGTGAAAGTTTACAACCTTTTATATATCCTTTTGTAGAAATTCATATACTGGAAGTTTTTTTTTCTCTCATTCACGGGTGCTAAAGCCCAGGCTCAAGCATTGCATCTTTTTGTCACATTTCCACACATATTACTCACAAACAAATCCTTTTCGTAAATCATTTGGCAGCTCTGTCTCCCTTTATGAAATGCAATTTTGAGATTTCCAATTACACATATGGACCAGATGTGAACCCTGACTTAAACAAACAGGGCACTCAGTATGCTTTTGCAATAATGGGACATGTGTTGTGTTTCTCTGATGATACGATTTCCTTCCTAATTCCCTGCTGCTGCAAGAGCTTGGCCCCTCTGGCACATTCTCTTTCCTTTTGTGCCTTTTCCCCTTTCTCTGATCCAAAGGAAATTCTAAAGATGGAGGTAAAAATGAAAATAGGACTTTCTGCTTGATCTTCAAAATATTAATGCAAATTCATGGGGCAGATGTCACTGCCAGGGGCAGACGGGTTCAGTTATGGTGCCCTTTCTGATCCCAGTAGTCACTCGAATTCTTCTCAATGCCATTAAGGCAAGTAGCTGCTTACAGTCAGTCTTCTTGAACAGATTGTATTTGTTTCCTTTTTTTGAGACAAAGTCTGATTATTTAGCCTTGGATAGCTTGGAACTCTTTCTGTAGACCAGGCTGCCCTTGAACTCAGACGTCTGCCTACTTCTGCCTCCCCAGTACTGAGATTAATGGCTAGTGCCAACATGCCTACCTTGATCAACTTTAACTGTATGTTCTGACTATTTTTTCTAGTATTGTAGAGTGTTCCTCTGGGAAAAAGCAAAACATGTTAAAGGTGTGTGGTGGAAAAAAGGAAATGTTTATATGTTTGATGTGTGTGTAAGAGTGTGTGTGTGTGTGTGTGTGTGTGTGTGTGTAAAGTGAGAGGACAAAGAGTTATGGGCAGATGTCTAGTGGGGGCAATCAATTTTTTTTTTTTATTATTGCTCCTCATTATTGTGTTTACTAAGCTTTAACTGAATGTCCAAGGTTTAGGGATCCTGGCCCAACACTTCTGATACAGTGTTTTAAAAAACACTATTTTGAAATAACTCTACTGTAATTTCTGTACTGTCTGTAATCCTTCCTACCACCACAGCCTTAGGTATATAAGCAGGCACTCCACTGTCACTATTTAGTTTTCATTTGACGATTTGATATTTCACAGTATTCTTGACAGTTACTAGAAAATATTTCTTTAAGTAGATATTTAGACTGAAATGTAAATCTACTTAAAAATAATTTGAGAGGATGTGGAGATTCTTCAGTTAGGGAAGGGCTTGCTGCACAAGACTGAGGATCTAAGTTCTACCCCCAATACCTATGTAAAAGTCCGAGCATGATGGTGTGATCCTGTAGTCTCAGAGCTGTCTAGTCTAGCAAGTCATGTGAGCTGATTGGTGAGCCACAGAGTCAGTGAGAGACCTTGTTTCATCACCTAAGACATAAGGTTGGGGAGGTGAGTCGCTCAGCAAATCAAGAGTGTCTTACACACATAAAAGCTTGGATTTTGGATCCCCAGAACCTATACAGTATCACACCTATAATCCTAATTCATACAATGTGTCAACAGGGAGTCCCTGGAATAAAGAGCTCTGCTATCCAGATTAGCTGAAAAGGTAACATCTGGCTTCAACCAGATACCATGCCTCATTGTACAAGCTGTAAAGCTCAAGAAAGACACTTGAAATCAACTTTGGGCTCTTTAGTCACACAACAGGCTCATCTGAACACATATGTATGTGTGTATGTATGTTTGTATGTATACTGGTCTGTGCACATATACCAACCTATTCATGCATACCTCTCTCTCTCTCTCTCTCTCTCTCTCTCTCTCTCTCTCTCTCTCTCCCACACACACACACACACACACACACACACACACTCGGTAAATTAAAAATAAATAAATAAATTAGGTGAACGTTGAGAGGAAAAAGACACCTGACTTTCATCTCTGGCTTGCATACACACTGATATGTACACATGTATGCAAACACAAAACATCCACACGAGTATATACACACACACATACACATTGTATAAATATGAGCAGAGGTAAAGTGTACCAGCACTGAAGTAAAGGATACAGTAAGCCTTAAGATGAAGAGGGATTGATGCTCCTTGGTTATCAGTAGAGGATAAATGGCCTAAATTTCAATATAACAGAAAATAAAGCTGTGTAATTTAGAATTTTAATTTTTGCATGTAAGATTTACTATATATTTTTCAAAGTGAAAGCACATGTTATTTGCTCTTTGAAAATGTTTCTTATTTGCTCATCAACACACAACTCCCACTGCAAGTTTGTCTACTATATCTTGATTCCAAAATTCTGAATAGAGTTGGAGGAATTACAGACACCCTTCCACTCCCATCAGATCTTCACATATTACAAATAAGAATGTCAATGAGCATGTACTTGGGAAATGGACGACAGATGGTCTTTTAGTCAGTATCTCCTTTATCTCTTTTGTCAACTCAAAGTCAGCATCACATGTGTTTTGTATTTGTATTTTCATCCATAAGTATACATCTGTTTCATTAGTCTGTGTTCTTTTCTTTAGTTTGACTGTTTTTACAAATACGCTGAATGACTTCTCCACTGATGTTCCTCATTGTTTAGTTTCTATTATTACTGCAACTCAGCTCTCAACTGAATTCTCAAGCACATGTTTCTCCATGCTACTCTTGAAACTAAAATGTCAACCTGAGTAGGTGTTTTACTGTAATAAGACAACTCTGAGAAATTATTGAGGTTGAGAGACTGGTTTAGTGTCTGCTGTGTTAACACTGTGACCAATGTCCCCATCATAGAGTCCATTAAAATAAAAATAAACTAAACATACTAGTATTCACTTTTGATCTCAGTGCTATGGAAGCAAAGACAGGTAGATCTGTGGACCTCACTACCACATAACCTAACCTAATTGAATGCCCAGGTCCCAGTGAGAAATCATGTTACAATATAAGGTAGATAATGCCTAACTAACAACATCCAAGTATCTCCTCTACCTGCTCCACACATGTGTAGACCTATGAAGTATGCATGCACCCAAACCCATGCATGTGAAGCCACACACATAAGTGCACTCACATACGCACACACACACACACACACACACACACACACACACACACACAAACACATACACACACACCTATTCTACATTCAAGTCTTTGGCGATATCTGAATTTTGGGCATTGGCCACAGTGAAGGTCTTGAATAATCAAGAGGATAAAACAGAATCATGCACTCTCGTCCATCTTTATGTTTCACTCTTCTAAACGTGGAGAAGCCAGAACCATCACTGAGAATCTGAGACTGGAAATTAATTTGATTTTAAGGGAAGAGGATGAAAATATCCTCCCTATGGCACAGTTCCACTTCAGAAGCAAAGTGACAGATATGACGTAGGAAAAAGAACTCTTCTGCGTCTAAAACAACTTTCGCTGGAAGGTCTATGACTGTAAGTGGCCTGTTAGAGGTCAAAATATGGTGTAAAGGTTTAATGATACCATCTTAAAGGAAAAAAATAAATTTTGTGTATCAAAGGCACATTTATTTAGCACATTTGAAGATATATATTTCATATGAGTAAATTTTTAAAGATTGAAGAAATTTAAAAGCGGGTCACAAATATGTACAGCATTAGTTGTGGTTGGTGAAAGAGAGAGAGGGAAACAGAGAGACAGAGACAGAAACAAAAATACCGAGAGATAGGCAGACAGAGGTACACAGAGAGATGGGGAAAGTACATGAAGTTGACATTTTGAGGGTGACACAGGGGCATTGGAGGAGATGTGGCCATACTTTAGTGGATATAAGCAAGACATTCTCAACAAAGAAGTTTTAATAAAATAAACAAATTTTGCATAAAGATGAAAAATGCAGAAATCTCAGAAGTGCTACATCTAGTGATATCATATTGGATAAATAAAAATGGTCTTGTGAGGCTGGTGAGATCACTCAGCAGGTAAAAGTTCTTGCCAGCCAAGACTGATGACCTGTGTTTGATTCCCAGAATCCATAATGAAAAGAGAGAATCAACTTTCCGAAGTTGTTCTTTGACATGCAAACAGTAGCATTGCCTTGCCTACACACACGCACAAACACACACACACACACACACACACACACAGACACAATAAAATTAAAAAATAAAATAAAATGTACAAATGGGCTTTGCAAATTCTCAAATCTTCACTTTAAAATTAAGAATAATAGGATTTCACCATAATTTTGCATATTTATGGAAAAAACCTAATTGTTTGATACATTTATCACAAGCCCAGATGCCTAGAGAATTCTCAATTCACCCTTGTTCATTTCCTTCACATTTCCTATCTTTGGACTTGTAAGAGACTTTATTGTGTAGGAACTGCATGCTAAAAGTGTGAAAAAAATGTCCTCCTATTCTACATGACGAGAAAGGTCACAAAGATGACATACATGGACAAAGGAAACAAGCACAATATTGTCAGAGAGCATAACACACATTGTTAGGAAATTGAGAGAAAATAAAAACAATGGGTGAACTTACCATGTATACTTCCTAGAAAACAACCTAAAGTTCAAGTCAACAAGAGTACTTGACTTTTAACTCCCATCTGTCTTTTCTCAATTTGAAATGTATCCAGAGCTGTTCAAACCAGGAAAATCAAAACTTGGAAAACTCAATAGTAGATGTCATGGTATCTGCCTGTTATCCAAGACCCAGATCTGCACTCTCCAGATTCCTACAGAAAGCTCCTCGCTGCAGTCCTATTACAACATTTGTAACAGATTATTTGGAAGGCATTGTTGGGGGCAAAGCCACATCTAACAACTCCCTTTCCAAATGCATCAGAGTTTGATCTTAATAAAAGCAAGAACCAAAGCCTTTGGACATCAATTTATAGCAGTGGAAGCTGTAAATAAAAAATAAGGCTTCTTTACACTTAGTTTACACATGTAAAACCACCATGAAATCAATGGTTTGTTTAAAGAATTTAGAGTCAGTTTACCTTGGACTCAGAAAATGCATCATCCATTGCATTGCATTGCATTGCATGTGAGATTGTAAATATGCATGCATAAGGGTAGAAAGTAACAATACATAAGTGTTTGCCTAGGCTTTAGCTCCTGTTGCACTCCAGTCTGGGTTTTCATATTGCCAGCATTCAACACCCTCTCCTCAAATAAGAATAATCTATCTTGGTGCAGATCAATTTTTACTCATATAAGGCTCATGAAAAGTCAAAGAGAGAACATGTGTAATGTTGGAGAAAGACTAAAATGTCATCTATGAAAGACCAACTCTATACAATGTGTAAGAGGGAAAAAGAACAGGAGCTGATGGAGAGGTAGAATAGAATCTGATTGGACTGGCAGAAGGAATGCTGTGAGTCAATGTGTAAGGAGGTTTGTGAATAGTAGTGTCGCTTAAGTAGAGCGTATGAGAATTGGGAAGAAGAGAAAACGAGACCTGAGTTTGATCTCAAGGTTATAAATTGCTTATCATCTGATAAGGAACACAAGATAGGCTCGGGATCCTTCTTAGCTACTTTTGTGAAAATTGAAAGTAGAGTAGGATGTGAACCATAAAATTGGGAAGAGAAGAGCAAATGTAGGAACTGAAGTATAGATGATAAAGCAAGTCACAAAGAAGTTGGGACTCAATAAATGAAAAATGAATTATTTGGAAGCTCACTGGCTTTAGAAGCACTTGGAAAGCGGAGAAACAGTAGTTCTTCTAAATATAAGCCTCATTTAGAAATGAGCAAGAGGCTAAAGTAGACATTGTTTGCCCGAGTGGAAGGTATCAAGTTGGAGAGAGTGCTAAAGTAGAGTGCTTCTTGGAGCCTGGAAGTAGAGGGCTGAAAAAAGTGAAGGATTGAACACATCTCTCAGAGGCACAGCTTCAGTGACTTGTAGTCTACCACCTCTCCACAAAACCATCAAACTGTAATCCATCCAGGGGTTAATCGTTTTGTAAAGACAGAACCTTCATGCGGCATTCACCTTTCAGTGATGAGATCCACCAGTTGGGTACCAAACTTTCAATGCATCAAGCTTAGGGAGAGCATCTCATATTCAAATCATTGAGTAGGTAAATTATGTTTTGGGCAGAATTAATCCATATAAATGCCTTTTGAATAAATTATAATAAACTACACAATGTACCATCTCTGGAAGAAAATTAGTACTAATGAAAGAATTGACATTTGGATTTGTTTACTACTGAAAGCACTTCCCCCTACAGGCCACAGGATTGTTTTTATCAAGGGAATATTGAAGACCAAGCACAGTACTTCCTGAGGACTACACTGGGAACCAATACTGTTGTGAACACATAACTTCTGGCATGCTTGCTCAGGAAAACATTTGGAGCATTAAGAGAATTCTTCCCAAGCAAAAATGTTTGAATCAGATGCAGTTTTCATTTCTTTCAGTGTTCTTTTGTGAGAGATGCCAAAGTGCAAAGAAAGAGGGAGAGGACGAGACAGTGAGATAGACATTGAGAAACATGTTGTCAACACACATGCTGATTCAGAGGCTGAGGTCAATGTATTTATGGAATTCAGTCAAGAAAACAACAAATGAAATCTTTACTGGGAGAAAAGTGAATGTTAATAAGCCATGTTTTCCCACATGGAATGTTCTGCTATGATGTAAAGATTAAGTAGATTTAAATGTCAAAAAATTGACATTAAAAGACTAGCAGGCACAGTGAAATGGATGACAACACATGGGTGAGATCAGTGCCTCAAACGTACATAAGAAGAAGTGAGGATAAATGATGGATGGGTGGGTCAGCCCAGTTCCTGAAAAGTCTTGTGGTTTGCACTTTGGGATGTTCCATTTTGGTAGTGGATATCATTATAGTATCAGAGAATGTGAAACAGGTTCACAAAAGTAAAAATTCTAATGCTTGCTTTCTTCATCTGCTTTCTGTAGCTATTTATCCATCACTAAAGTAGCCTGTCATGTATGTTCCTTTTGTCCAATGAAAAGACTTTCAGTTGTCATAACAGGATACACTTATGTTTACTAACTCCCCATATTAAATCTTTTAATCAATTAAAGGTATTTTGGTAATCAGGTCATATAATAGAAATGATGATGAAAATTTCACATTTTTTTTAGAACATATTAGTGAATATTTCTAGTCTTCTTGAGGGAAAATACAATAAGTATAAAATACATGAACCAAAATTTGTTCCTGTAGCTCCCTATGATAGGAGTCCTTTTTACCTCAAGAGAGCAGGCACATGTCTTCAAGGATATAGTTTGGCCCCTTTTTCATCAGCACTAATCAGAAAGCATAAGGCACACGATGAATTCAAATCCCAAAACCATGAATCACAGGAAAACAAAGCTTAAGGTCAAACACTGCCAGTTGTTATCTCTATGTTTTTGAGCAAGACACTTAATTTTCTAAACTTTTCTTTTCCTAGACATAATATTAGACCAGTAATGCCATCCACCATTCATAATATATTTGTATGTCAGCAAGCAAGCTATTTTGGATGGTTTTATTATATATAGTATTTAATACTGACAGGATGTCAAAATTTTCATGCCAATTTTATAAAATAAGGAAAATGTGGAACAGAGAGTCAGATCTTATTCAGGGCTCTGTACAAAAAAAAAAAAGAAGGACTTGCATCCACCAATTCTTATTCATGATACACACTTTTAATCACTATATAATTTTGGTATCATTACATTGGTAAATAAAGACAGTCTTTGCATGTTTTTGCATTTACTTCTTCAGGGTGAATACAACACTGTGCAATTGTGTTTGAGATAAGGCAATTTAAAGGGTGTAACATCTAGCAGATAATGGTTTTTACAGATGATGAATTTCCATAGAGTTGGTCACAAAAGCAGCATGTCCCCAGTATGAAAACAGTCTCAAAATTGTTTTTTCTCTTCCCATAGTCCTCAGTCTTAAAGAATTCAAAGTAGAGGCATACTTCTACTAGATATTCTGTAGCTGCTTTGTTTTGAATGCACCTTGGTCCAAGTTCATCACTGACATGTGTGTCTTCACTATGTTCATGTGCAGCCAATCTGAAATTGCTCAGGGGACAACATGGAAAAGACAAGGTATTAAAGTGAATCTTCAGGACATATTTATCAATTGTGTCATTTCCTATCCCAATACTTACAAGCCTTTTTTTTGTGTGTGTGTCATGATGATGAACTCAAAACACAGATGCCTGAGGAAAAGGATGCTTTGCAACAATGCCCACACAAAGCTGTGACATAAACACCACAGCTGAGACATCGATCCTAATTCTATCAGTAAGTTTAAATCAAATAGTGTTCCTAGTGTCTGCTCCTACAACCCTAATATAAATATTGTCACCTTTCTAAATACTTTACATAACACAGTGTAATATGACCACCTTTTCTTTTGCCTCTACTCATCAAAAAGAGGAAGAACTTGTGGAAGAAAGAGACCACAGGAATTTGAGATCCATCTCAAATTGCAAGACACAGTGGGAATAGAATAATGTGTCAGTGGAGACATATGATTCTATTTTGTATCAATATACTGAGAACAATCCTCCTTATATAGACACTCAGAAAAATCTTCAAGAAAGCCTATAAAGTTTATATGTAATAGTTTTCTAATTCTCCTCCCGTCTCTTATATCATGAGTTGTGAATTGCCATTATTGATGCAATTGCCTTATAGAAAAATTTCAGTATCAATTTCTACTTATTTTTGCATCATCTTGGCTTTCGTCCATAATGTTTGCAAAATAAAGATAATTTACTCTGCCCTCTGTCTTTTCTAGTACAACATCTGCTTCACTAAAAAAATAAATGACAAAGTAAGAAAAACTAAGAATTAGTCTACAAGAACTGCACTTTTCCAACACAACCATGACTTGCAAATTATGCAAGTCATTGCTTTATGTATATGTATGCTTAGCACTCAGAATGACTATGCTGTCTATGCTCAGGTATTCCTCTGTTCTTCCTTAAAACCCTACAAAAATTGTTGGATGTAATATTATCTGAATTGCATATGTGAAAAGATGTAATGCTAGAGATAGAGTTACCATGATGATGATGATGGTTGTGGTGGTGAGGGTGATAGTCATGATGATTATATAATAATGATTAGAACTCTTACTATATTGGCTGTTCATTTATTTATTATTTATACCATTTATCTTAGCTGAAGACGTAGCTCAACAGTAGATTAAGATTTACCTAGAAAGTACAAAGCCTTGTTTCCATTCACCGGTACTGAAAAACAGTAAAAGTAACGTTTAATCTATATACCAAATATATTGTGTTAGCTGCTTTTATTATTACTGGGAGAAAAATGCCTGACACAAGTAACTGAGGAAGAATAGATTTACCTCAGGTAATCTTTGCAGAGGGTCTCAGTCCAACATAGAGCGGGCGTCCTGGCAACAGAAATAGAGAGAGGCAACTCCATAGTGACAGATAAGGAAGTTGAGAGAACAGGAAGCAGAATTTAAATACAAACAAACAAACCAAGCAACAAACAAGAACTTTAAAGCCTACCCCAACCAAGTTCCACTTTACATATCTTCCACCAAAATAACGCCCCATGCTGTTCTATTGAATATTCCAAAAATGAGCCTGTGCAGGACGTTTCAAATTCCATTCATGACAACTGAGTTTAAGTACTCTTTTATTAAATTGTCATAAAAGAAACTAAACAGTTATTAAATAAATTGTGCCAACTTACAGGGTTATTCATTGACAGATCAGGCCTATCGATTCAGCCTGAGCACATGCTCTTCCTCTATATATTGCAGACTTACAGAGTTCAGCAACTGCCCCATCACACAAATGGCCATGGGCCTGGAATCTGAACCATGCCTGCCTGGCTTGAATCTGGTAGTGCACAGCCTTTTCCAAACTTTTAATCAAACCTCAGTATCACTTACAATTCCACCATTGGAAAAAGACCTTAGATTTGATCTAATATCTTTTTCTCATCCCACCGAGGAGAGAGTTCAAGTCACAGTGGCACTCAGTCAAATTTAAGCTTAGGAACAAAATCCCTTCTTCACACTCATCCCACACCCCTCCACACTAGGCTCCTTTCATAAACTGCTTTGTAAATATTTTCTATTTCTAATGCTTCTATCTGTCATGACATGAGAAGTGAAAAAAATAGTGAGAATAAAATATGTAATGAATTAAAACATAAGTTAATAAAAATTAGTTGTATGCCTTTTAGAGAGACTACACTTCATATCTGTGAATTCACAGTATTGTCAACACAATGGTGTATATTAAAAGCAATTAACTTACTTGATACTCCAACATATGTGCATACTTATAAAATAACCTATTGAATAATGCAATAAATGTATACTAGTCGATAGTCATGAGATTGACTGGGAATTTATTAACTTAAATAAATGGTAGCATTTCTATCAGCAACGTTTATGGCATTGATCTCACAGGAAAGATCAAATGTTTGCTGAATACATGAATGAACAAGTGAGTAAGAATGTGACGGTGCTGTATGTTGATGGCACATAGTAGGGAACAGAGGTGAGATATACATTTTACTTAGAAAAGAATTGAAATTTTCCTGAATAGCAAATACCAATACGCTTCTGAGCTCTGCTCCTTATCATGGTGTTTCTATCACTGGTTCTCTTTAAGAGTCTTTCCTGGGTAGGAAGAAATTGAAGTTGAGGATGAACAGTGGAGAGGCCTACATCCAAGAAGGCCAAGTTATTGGCGTGTCCTTTGCAACTGTCAGTGGGGGTTTACCTCGCAGTCAGCAAAATAAGAGTCAAGGCCGAAGTAGGTTTTAGGAAAATAAAAAAGTGAACCACAAAGATACCCAAAACTTTAATCATAGAATCTGACCTGAGAGTGACTGGAAATGTTATTCATTCTCCACCATGTCCCTTATCTCAGTGTACCCGTGGCTCCTAGTTCAATGTTAACAAGATACAAACATTGCCTCTCACATGCTGTTCTATGTGCTGTTCATATAGAACATCTTTTCTAGTGCATATTGAGCTATGGAAGTAATGCTTTCATTTCAACTTCCTGCACCAGAGGCTTGATATTCCAATGATGGAAATAAATACTTTTCAGATCCTCCAAATATGATTCAACTCCACATTCAGCTTAGTTCACCGTTTTTTTCTTTGGTTTATCCTACTGTTACTTTACTTTTGTATCCCTAACATTTTTGCACACGTGCATGCTTGAGTATGCACAACACTTGTGCATGCCATCTGACACTCTAAGAACTACACACAGAAAAAACAAAACACTGACTGGTGAGGTGTTTCTTCCTTAAACATACTTGATGAATTCTAGTACTCTGTTCTCTCTGCTGAGTCATGTGACATTGTTCTGGTCACCCAGGCTCCTTGGCTGAATGCTGCTATATCTGTCCTGTCCTACAAGTTTAATGATCCCCATATGTGCAAAAGCCTACAGCTAGGCGTTTGGGAGCAGTTGGCCTGAGTGTTGTGTAACCTGCCCTCCTAGCTAAGACATTTCTCTTCCTATTCCACAGCATGATGTCTCCAACAATCCATCACTTAACACCGTGGCTCCTTAATGATTCCACACTAAATCTTAGGTTTCAGAGCCTTTGGGACTGTTTCATTTACTGATAGATAATCAAGGAACATTTACTGAGGACCTGCTGTGTGAAAGCCCCAATGGGGGAGGCTTGCAAAGAGTTATGACTCCCCACAAGGAACGCAATCCCTATTTAAGAGAGGAGGAAGGTGTTGGAATAGATACTGAGTTAAAATACAAGATTAGGATGGATGATACCAAGGTGTGATTTATTATTTATAGTCTTAAATGAAAGTCAGTAAGTACAGGAGAATATCATGTGTGGATGTGCCAATGTGCTGAGGCACTGAGAAGCCTTGAAAAGGTGAAGGCATCATATGAAATACAATGGTGACAACTGGGGGAAAAAAAAGCTTAAGAAGGAGTTGGCTTTTCATTGCTAATTTGATGATAGTTTCTCTACTTTTTAAAAAATAAGTCAGAGAAAATAATTATTATAATAATTATAGTAATAATGATAAGAAAATAAAATAATGCTGATTCATTCTTTAAGGATAATTCAAATGTGAAAAGCAACACTGTAGTGGCCCCTCTTCATGGTTGATTTGATTTGATTAAGAAACATCTGAGGCTTGGTGGGACATCTCTTTGGGGATGGGCATTTTGACATTTCTAGAAAAGATAAATGGGGCACCTCTGAATTCAATTAGCAGCACCATAGGGACCCAGTTCCTAGCCTAAGTAGAAAAGAGAAAATGAGGAAGTGATCTGAAAACCACTGTTATATCTCCTCAGCAAATAGAATATGTCATCAAGCCATAAACTATAAATAATACTCTAGTGTGTTGCTTCTTACCAAGTATTTAGTCATGGCAATGAGAAAAATAATAAATATATGTTCCAAAATAAGCTGATGACTTACTTTAAGCCATTATAAGACTTTTGTCTGACTCAACAATAGACCAGAATACATAATGCTTTAGGTATCATTTGAAATAATGTATCTAAGTGTGTATGTTAGGCATTTGAAATTTATTAGAGAGAAAATCATAACAAATAAAATTTGGAAACCAAAAACTTCCGTGAATTTAAATGCAGACAGAAAAAATAATATGGACACTGGAATTTGAAAAGAATTGATAGACAGAATATTGAGTAAGAATGAGTGAAAATTTATAGTAGTCATAGACACAGTTTTGAGACACAAAATACACTATCCTCCTATACTATGATAGGGGAGATATGTGCAACAATGCTATTTTTAAAAAAAGGTGTAGGGAATGTGCTCATCTTGGTATAGTACTTGCCTTTACAAAAAATTAAAGCAATGGAATTAAGAAATAGAGAGAGAGGCCTTCAAAAATTCTATAGTTGTCTTTATGTAACTAAAATGTCCAAAGAAAATTTGGAAAATGTTAAGAAATAGTGTGTACCCGTTTATGAACTACTTCATTTTTTATTTGAACTCACTTAAAATAGTGAATCAAGGAAAAACATGTCATATACTTCAATGCCACCTTCTTCTATCCAAAACCAAAATTAGTTGACATCTTTCACTGGAGTAACCATCATAGTTTACAGTGAACAGATTCTATAGCATAAGCATTAAGGGAACAAGCCAAGGCAGGACTTACAAGGTCTAAATTCTATCATGAACTCTTCCCCGAAGTCTGAATTAAAGAAGCTGTGCAATTTTTCTATACCTCAATTCAATGGTTGGGAATTAAAGACAAAGCCAATGCCTTCATTTTTTTAAAAATTTTTTTATTAATTTATTCTTGTTACATCTCAATGGTTATCCCATCCCTTGTATCCTCCCATTCTTCCCTCTCTCCCATTTTCCCCTTATTCTCCTCCCCTATGACTGTTCCTGAGAGGGATTACCTCCCCCTGTATATGCTCATAGGGTATCAAGTCTCTTCTTGGTAACCTGCTATCCTTCCTCTGAGTGCCACTAGGTCTCCCCCTCCAAGGGACATGGTCAAATATAAGGCACCAGAGTCCGTGTGGAAGTCATACCCTACTCTCCACTCAACTGTGGAGAATGTTCTGTCCATAGGCTAGATCTGGGTAGGGGTTTAAAGTTTATGGCCTGTATTGTCCTTGGCTGGTGCCTTAGTTTGAGTGGGACCCCTAGGCCCAAATCTGCCTATCATAATGTTCTACTTGTAGGTTTCTAGGACTCTCTGGATCTTTCTACTTTGCTATTCTCCCATGCTCCAGTGAACAATTCAGGGAATTGCACAGATTTCTGAGCCAGGAACACCAAGGTCCCCACACCACGGCAGCAGGAATGCTCCACAGTTCGGAGGGACCAGGGTGTAGAGGACCTGAATGCCTTCATTCTTGCAAGGATGAAGCACAACTTTATCTCTCACTGCACTCAGCGCACTACCAAGAATGGAAGAGTTTATAATATAGCATAACTAAGTTTTACCAATTGGTTTTTTAAAAGATGCTTTGGCTTAAGGATACAATCTTCTCAAAAAGAAACAAAACTCTTGAAATTATAAGAAACTGTTTTAAGCTGACTGGTTATATGAGATATGTGAAGCTTGTAATCATCATTGTAGACAAGAATTAAATGAGAAATGTGAATGCGGAAATTGTCTTTATATTCTTATTGAACATGCACAGCGATACACTAACACACACAAGCACTCACAGACACACACACACACACATTTTCTAGTGCCATTTGCATTTATCAATAATCCTTTTTCTAGCTTCATATGACCTCTGTATGACAACAGCTGTCACTGAGGACAAGAACTGATATGTTAAATTCACTCCCAATTTATGGGGCTCATTACTAAAATAAAAATAAAGCACTCAAAATCAGACCTAGTCATAGGGCCATTTTCTTCTCATTTGTACACACCATACTCAATCAGATACTGGTTTTGTTTATTTATTTCTGTGCAATATAGAAGCTAAATCTGTACTTCTTTTAATACTGAAAATTAAATACATATTATTTAAAAATACATTTCTACTATATCAGCTTCAAGAAATTCCAAAAATATGAAAATTTAAAAGTATTGACCCAGAGAAGGTTTCCATAGCTAGACCATCCCAAGATAACTATTTTCAAATACTTTAGGAGTATGCTTTCTAAACCATCAATGCTTTGCTTTAATGCACAGTAAGACGTGAAGGTTTGCTGGGCTGTTTTCTCTAATGTGTATAAAGGGATCTACTTTATCATAAGACAGTCCTCCTCAGTTCTTTGTGTTAGTACAAACTAAGATAATTTAAAGGAACTATTGTTTTCCTTTCCAACTTGTCATGGGTCCATGTCTCTGAACCCTCAATGCTGAAACATAGATCCTTCATCAGGCCCTAACGTTTTTTGGTTTTTGTTTAATTCTTACCTGGAAATATCATTACCTTCATTTTTCAGTAGTGTTCTAATTTGTACTCACACAGGTACATATGTTCATAGATCATATTTAAATGTATGTTCTTAGACATCCCTTTCTTGGAGTTGATATTTTTCTATTGTGTGAGATTTTAAAATTGATAACAAATGTTCTTGTTATAAAAGGATAAAAACTGGAGTATGCAGAGTCTCTTGAGAATTACAATTCTCACATTGGAATTATTAGCTATCTTTTTGGACCAAATTGAAGTTACTTACAAATTTCCAGAGAGGGTCTCTATATCTTCAAAACCACCATTAAAATAATGTGTTTATTTTGATGGGCACAGATAAAGCATGATGCATCTTGCAAGTTCAGAAGACAAATTGCAGGATGTGTATCACAGGAATTAAACTCAAGTTTGGCAACAAGTGTCTTTTACCCATTGAGCTAACTGGCTGCCTCTTCATATTTATATTGATGTAAATATAATATTTCATGAACTGTGAGTACTCATTCCAAGGGGCATTTATCCATTAATAAATGCTCACTGATTACATGTTTTAAAACAATTGTGAGTTAAGATGTACTTTCATCCATTCCTTGTTCCTCTGTCTTGTCTGCCAAGAAATTATCCAAATCTTTGGCAAACTCTTCAGTGAAACTCGTATAAATTGTTTATTAAATTCATCTCATCTACACACTTGTTATCTTTCTCATGAAAGGAAGTGAGGTAAGTTTGGCCTGACTTGAAGTATTGATGTTAGCTCACGAGCATCATCACATAGTACTCACACGTAGTCTGCACGATGGCTCATTTGGTACTTCTTCGGGGAAACCAGAAGTATAGCCTGCAATTTGAAGAAGCTTTTTCCACCTCATCTTTCAATTACAGCAAGTTTTGTGCCACAATAGCATTGTCTTCTGGGTATCACAACAAATTACATCCATCGTCCAAAAATGTATCATTCCTAACAGCCCAATTTTCTGTCATCTAGTTACATCTTGAGAAATTATTTTCACATATACATATATTCCTGATGCTGATCTTCCTCTTTGATAAAGATGTCAAGATGTTTGTTTGTTGAAAGTAGTAGAAATTATGACTCAAGCTGCTTGGAACACTCAAAGCATATACAAGTATTCATTTGCGGCTCAAAACTGATGTTCTTGTCCTATTTAGCTCTTAAGCCTACCCTCTTCTTCTTCTTCATCATCATGATAACACAGCTTGTTTTGCCACCAGCAGCAGTATGGGTTTGTGTTTACTTATTCCTGTTTCAAGAGAAAGAGGAAAGTACATATTCCAATAACAATAGAACATAGTATTTCCCACTACAATAGTTGGTTATCCATATGTGACAGCCCCATTTGTAGTAAGGTTTTCCAGTTAGACTATATTTCTTGAGAGCCACAAATATATCTATAAGTAAGAGAGGAAGTCAAAGAAAATGCACTTTCTAAAATAGTTTTTTAAAAGATAGTTAGGAGACAATGCTAAGTAGTTAACTCTAAGAAATAAATGAAAAAATGGCAACAGTGTGTTATCTTCTTAATATTATGACTTTGTCCCTATACTAGGACTTCCTTCTC
>OU015748.1:89181563-89203298 GCA_907169655.1 Acomys percivali
GCACCAGAAAGGCCAAGTGAAAACAGTGGTTCCTCAGTCTATGTGGCGTAGTGCTATAGCAATCTTGGGGTAGAACAAAAGGCCTAGAGGGTTCCAGGGAAACATCTGGCCTTCAGTCCACATTGGAAGCTTAAAAATCTAGTTGTAATACCAACAAAAGTTCATTAGTAGCAGCGACCGGCAGATGAACTTGCCAGTGAGAATGAATGTCATGACAACAAAACAAAAATTCTTCCAAGTCCCTTAATGAGGGCTGCAACTTCAAGGCACTGCCCACACTTAGCATGCATCTTTTGACAGAAGTTAAGGCACTCAAAATAATCTTCCACAGACACGCTCATAGGGCATCCAGCATAGACAACCACTTACCATTTCTCTTTCCCAGGTGATGCTCACCTGTGTCAAGTTGACCTTTACCCCAAACCATCACACTAAACGTGGAATATTCCAAGGAAGAACAGCTAACATTTTCTGCAGCATTTAAGTAAGAAATTTTCATTCATCTTGTTCAATCTATGTCAAATGTTTTGGTTGTGAATAGTCACATCCTTCTTCTTGTGTGTTCTGCATTTCAGCACAAAGTGGAGCTCACAGAAGGCCATTCCAGTGATTTTCCATCAGCAAAATGTCTCTCATTCCCAAACTTCATGATGCTTGTGGAAATCTAAGGGATATTGTTCCCATTAAATCTCCTATATACCATTTATTTTACCAAGTTCCTGAAAATCAGAGAAGCTCTGTTTTATCAATCACAAACAAAGAAATTCTGCTTTGAAGTGGGGCTTATAATAAAAATGATGTGAGATTAAAATACCAGGAAGATTTGGAAGATAAATTAGATGGACAACAGTGCTATCCCTTATTTGTATATTCAGTCCTGATGGTGTCTACCAAGTATAATAAAAGTCTACATCTGAAGGCATTGCCTCACTGCCTCAATTTTCTCACTTAAGTTCATAAGATTTCCTGTGTTACAAGTGAGTTTTCTATCACATACACTGCTAAAATCTTTAAGGGGGCATGCATGTGGTGTTTTCCATCAAACATGGAAATTTTCCATAATCTCAAGACTTAGAGGTTCTATGGTTAGGACTTAACTCATGATGATTCTAATATAAGTTTCTTCATTTTCACTGTTTAATCATGTCATTCCTAATTAGAACTCCTCCTGAGTAGGCCTAACTGTGTCATTATTATGAGGTAAGCGGAAGCAAAGGGTCTTCAGGTTTGAGCCATATTATGAAGCAATGAAGTCAACGGGACGGATTTTATTTTCTTGGAAACCATGTGAAGTGTAATGCATATAGATATTTTTAAAAATAATGATGTTGGGGGCTGGAGAGATGGCTCAGTGCTTAAGAACACTGACTGCTCTTCCCAGCAACCACATGGTGGCTCACGACCATCTATGGTGTGATCTGATGCCCTCTTCTGACCGGCAGGTGTACATGCAGGCAGAGCACTGTATACATAATAAATAAATAAATGTTAAAAAAATAATGATGTTGAAAAAAATTACCCAAAAATATGAGAAATAATTTTAAGAAAGGATTTAGATTAAGTAAACATGGACCTAAATGAAGATCTATTTCCTCCCACATGCTGGGAAAGTATCTCTACAATCATAAATGACTCAGACACATTTGAAATCGAGGTTTATATATAAATAAAAACATTGGAGCTATTGTAGCAGTCATCAGTAGGATTTGACAGTTGATTCCTGGGTGTGAGATTTATTGAATCCAGAGCATGAAGGATTTCTTTGGCAAAGGACACAAGCAAAAACAAATGACACCGGGGGATGTCCTCAAGAAGCCTTGCCAAAGCTGAGTGTGACTCTCACCTGAATGTCCCCTCCCCCATAACTCCAGGAAACACAGATTTCACTTCTAAGACCAATTAAACTGGAAAGTTATATGGAATCAATTTTTCTTTACTACAAAGAAGTTGAAAAACTCCCTCAATAAGCTGACATGTGAAAACTTGCTCAAGAGAAAGAGAAACTGATAGTATAATTCCAGGTTCTTGGAAAGTGATGTTTCTTAAAAGGTTCATAGTTCCCCAGTTGAATCCTACAAGATCAGAGTGAAGTCACTTGTTAGAAGTGTATTTAGTGGGAAAACTGGCCACTACAATTTAAACTAAACTATCTTCACAACATGATCCAGGAAAAGTGTTATATTCCCATGCTAACATAAGAATCTTCCTTCTTTCCTGTAAGTATTATGTCCTTATCTTATCCAAGGAGGGCTGCCACCACAAACATGCCTACTGAGTGTTGCTTATCACTCTAAGAATTTTCTTCAAAAAAATTGAGACTTCTGTGCCTCTTCCCTTCATTGTACTCAGAGATATTTTATTAAATAACCAGCAAAAACATTAGCTTGTATGGTGGTCTAGTTGCTCACAAGTATTTCTGAAGTATTTTATTAGCAAAATGGGTCATGCACTATGCAAATTCACAACTCATGTTTATATGTATATTCAACTTCGTGAGGCTCCCCCTTCATCCAAAACCTATCTAAGAATATTTCCTATAGTGTAAATAAATAAAGCTATCTTTTAGTGCTAGTGTTACAAGTTGCTTTGTGGGTTTATGAACTGTGTAACAAATTGTGGCCCCTAAGTATGTCCAGGACTATAGAAAATCCTGGGTAGTAATATTTAGGTCTCAGTACTCCTTGCAACCACCTAAATTTTCTTTTCTTTTTTTTTAAATTGTCAGTATTTTAATTTATTAATTAAAAATTATGTTCATTAATAGATACCACTGGTAAATGAATGTCCACAGAGTGAAAAAAATAGTTGTAGAATGTTTCAATTACAACAGACCTATACAAAGGACATGGAAAAACCTTTTTTTTTATTTTTATTTTTTTAATTTTTTTTATTAATTTATTCATATTACATCTCAATTGTTAGCCCATTTTCAATATCCTTGATGTATCTTCTGGTCTATATACATGTAATTTTAGCAAAAATGAACAGTTTTCTGAACACCTGATAAACACCTGACAGTTGTTTGGTTTCTAGAAATTGGCAACTATGAAAATTACTTCAGATTCTCCTAAATAAGACTGAGAAGGAATTTGAAGTATACTGCACGTATTGTCCTTGGCTGGTACCATAGTTTGAGCCGGACCCCTGGGCCCAGATCTGCCCATCATAATGTTCTTCTTGTAGGTTTCTAGGACCCTCTGGATTCTTCTATTTCCCCATTCTCCCATGCTTTTCTCACTTATAATCCCAATAGGATATCCTCTCCTCTGTCCCACTTTCCTGGTAAGTAAAGACTTTCCTACCCAGATCTAGCCAATGCACAGGACATTCTCCACAATTGAGTGGAGAGTGGGGTCTGACTTTCACATGAACTCTGGTGCCCCATATTTGACCATGTCCCCTGGATGGGGAGGCCTGGTGGCACTCAGAGGAAGGATAGCAGGCTGCTAAGAAGAGACTTGATACCCTATGAGCATATACAAGGGGAGGAGGTTCCCCTCAGTCATAGTCATAGGGGAGGGGAGTAAGGGGAAAGCGGGAGGGAGGGAGGAATGGGAGGATACAAGAGATGGGATAACAATTTAGATGTAATATGAATAAATTAATAAAATACATATTTTTTAAAAAGACTGAGAAGGAAGCGCTGGAACACGAAGGTTTGATGGCTTCTCTCCAGAGCTGAGGCTCATGATCTGGCTAGGAAAGCCCTTCCCAGAAGGTTTCTCTCAGTTTATACCCTTATAGTAGTTTAATCAACAATAATGGCAAAGCCTTCATCTGACCATAAAATTGTTCTCCATCTGAGACAAATCATAAAGGTGCCAATTCCCAGGTGGGTTTGGTGTGCTGGCTGTGGGTACTGATGTTTGGAACTGAGGGTCAGGCCAAGAATAAATAATCCATTTATCAGTAGATTAGAGATTCATAAGTAACACAAACACACTATTTAGAAGACAGATAGGCACAGCTTACTGTACAAATATGTGACTGAGCAAGAATGAGAGTAAGAAAAATCCTTTGTTCATTAAATCTTGAATTCTCTTTCAAATACCAACTAGAATATATAATAACAACTGACTTGTTTATCACATAACAGAAGCACCAAACACAGTGCTTGTGAAAATTAATATATATCTCCCATTGGAAAAAAAATCACATATCACATTTACACTCAAACATATATTATAGAAACCACTCTGATTTAAGGCATGTGTAGGTTACTTTAGTTTGGTACATTTAAGTTTAAGTCTGTTACTCTTACTGCTCCTCTTGTGGTAATTTTTATTTTATAAAATATTCCATGTCAGAAATTTATTTATAACATTAGGATGGCAGGCAATATTAAGAACCTATTTTGTTCTGTTGTCTACACGTATATTTTAGTGCTAGTACCATTCTGTTCTTTTCTTAGCTCAGTAACATACCTTGAAATCTATAATCTGGAATGGCAATCCATCCAACCTTGTTCTTTTGCTCAGAATTGTTGTGGTTGGGTTGGGATGATCCTTTGAGGTCCCATGTAAATTTTAGTATGCGTTCGTTTTCTATCTTTGTGAAGCATGAGATGAGTATTTTTATTCAAATTAGGGAAAGGGTTGAAAGAAATAAACTCAAAATGTGCCAGAATATAGAACAACAAAAGGAAACAACCATAACCAGCCCTAAACAAACTGAGAGAAAAGATAAATCCAAAAGAAACAACAGAATGAAAATTAGAAGCCTTAGGAAACAATTGCCTGGAACCTGTTATTAGGAGAGCGTGCGCGGGCACATACACACACACACACACACACACACACACACACACACACACACACATACACACACACAAATGAATATAAAAAATGGATCAGTAATTTTCTTGAACTCATCATGTCTCTGCTGAGTTCCAACTTCTCAGACCTGGCATTTAGTTCTAAGGAGAGAAAATGAAGCCACAGGTCTTATAATAAGTACTCCAAAGTCTGTTTAGCTTAGTTCGTAAACAAATATAATATTGTGCAATTATATTCTTTCAAAAATGATTCAGGAATTGTAGAGAGAGAAGATATTGTTAACCAGGCATTTTGTAAGAACAAGCCTGAAATGTTAATTTAAGAGTCTAATTATCTGTATTGTATTTTTCCCTTGTAACAATTATCCAAGGTGAAGATTGTATCTATTTTTCTGGGGTCCTGAGGGCCGTGTGTGAACACAGGGTGGAAAGCCGAGATGTCCAATCAAAACCATGTTCTTTGCTCCGCAAATGAAGTCTCAGCTCTCCCACAACAACCAAGAAGAGTGAAGGAGCTTTACAGAGCTGAGGAAGCAGGCAGAGGATTGTAACTAGAGTAAGGATCAGGGAGCACTATGCTGCCTGAGGGATTGCTCTAAAGTTGTAACCAAGTGTGCTTTAGAACAGCTCACAGAAGGCAGAACCGCCCCCAGGTAACGCCAGACATCCGCGATCAAGACTGTAATTGTACATGGGAAAAATCAGCCTAAGAAGGAAACGGCACATAAGAGAAGTGGAATTACTTAGTGTGAAAATATCTCAAACTGGATTCAGAATTTTACATGCAACAAGACAGGAAAGATGTTTTCTTCAAGGCTGCCAAATAAAAATAGCCAAACCACCATGAACGGAACAGTTATATAATTCCTGATTGTTTAAGACTCTTCTTGCTGTAGGTGTATATATGTGTAACAATATAAATGTATATGTAAAAATTAAAATTATTTAATAAAAAAACATTAAAAACTTCTAGATATTGTTAAAGAAAACGTCGATGTTGACTACAGAATGACTAGAAAAAGACTAACACTAGTTGGTGTTTTAAAAATATAAAAAATAGTATTTCTATTGTTAGTTTTTAAAATTATTTTTGTGTAATGAGATTCTCACAAAAAAATCCTAATATTTTTACAATGTAAAAAAAAAAGAAAGAATAAAAAAAAAAAGAAAACTACCAACTCCAATCTCTCGATTCCACATGTTTGTACACATATGTGCATGTGAACCTGCACATACAACTCTGACCAAACAGTAAAATACATACACAGCAAACATATTTACAAAATAATTAAACATTAAAAAATTATTTCAAGTCACGTTTTCCTAACGGCATGAAAACTAAGACCTGTGGAAATCAACAGATGGTAAATGTCTCTCAAGTACTCATGGGAAACTCAAAACTCACATGATTCTCTGCGTGGAGAGTTGTGCCTTTTTTGACTTTGACCTACGGCCATGACAATTGTTTGGGGACCTAGAGGTGAGAGCCCTAATGGGCCTTTTTAACTTTTGAAGTACTCACAATATTGAAATACCCCTCTGCTCTTTATACCTACAAGCTGCCCAGCATTGTGACAGCATGTCCCACTTAATGTAGAAAAGCCAGAGGTTTGGTAAGCATCCAAGCTGCTGAGACCTCATTTTTAGCAAATAATTGGATGAGAAAAACAGAATTCACAAGGAACAATAGCACCACGAGCCACACTGCTGCCGGAGCAGCGGGCACAAGATCCTTAGAGATGGACCAAAGTGTGAAAATACAATCTTTGCTATTTGCAGCCAAATCCTCCATAAATAAGTTTCTTTGTTCTACCAGATTTCTCTATAGGTTCAAGAAAAGCCAAAATTACTATGTTAGATTTGGAGACTGTTCTAGCACAGATCCTAACAGTACTCAAAAGCTTATTGTTCAAGCATTGGGCCCTAGCCTGTGGCACTATCAAAATATGACGGGGAAAAAAAAGATGGTGCAAAGTGACGTCAATGGGGAATGACAGTGGAAGCATTTCTGGGACTCTGGTCTCTGCTCTGTCTATCTGATTTCAAGTTGTATATGGTGATCAACATTTCCCACCACTTGTTTCTACCTCGTGTCTTGTTACAGGCACAAAATCAACTCAGTATTGACTGAAACTTTTTGTCTTTCTTATGCAGCCCATCTCAAGTGTTTTGTTATAGTAAGGGAATGCTGTCTGACCAGGAGCCTTACTTTCTCTTGAATTTTCTATAGTAAACAAAACGGAAATAGTAACACAAATAAAAGTCTTCCACTTTAAGGAAATCCAAATTGCTTAAGAATTCCTACTGAGTCATTTGAGGCTTTGACAATTTTCCAGTTTCTCATTAATTTTATCATTTTGCTATTTGTGGAGTCACATTGTGAAATTAACATTGTGTAGTTTCTGGGGTCTCAACAGTAAACAAGACTTATATCCTAGTAGGAATACAAGAGATTTCTCAGTTGCTTAGTCAGAGTTACTTACTTTCAGTGATTTTAGGAAACCTTAGAATGTCTTTTAAGAGCAAATAAAAGAACACACCACTGAGACAGGATGAAGTCCTCTGATTTAACACTCAGAGTTGAACAAGATGTTATATACCCATAAGACAAAAAGAGTAAGAAGAGGGCATCTCACCCAGATAGAACAGCTTATATATAATCTCATGCTGCAAAAGAGCTAATTCACATCATGCTTAAAAACTACAGGAAGCTCAAAGATGCAGCAAAGGTGATAGTTGCCTATCAAGTTATGTAATGATTAGAGGCCATGATAAGGTATTAGGACTTCACCATGAGAGTCAAGAAAGTCAAAAGTCTCCCTTGTTAAGAGTGTTCTTCTGTGGCTTTAGTGTTAGCATTTATATGTTCTGTTTTGCATTCTTTCCTGTGTTGTGACATGAGATTTGAAGCTGACTCCTTTGGGACTTGCCCATTTCTCTCTCCTGGTGATGTCTTCCTCAGTTTGTAGTATATATCAAACATGGCCTGTGCACACTTAATCCCAACTGTACATGCAGTGACCAGAAGAGTCAATGTACAAACAGGAAATGGTGGGATCTGTAGAGTACTGTTCATTTTATATTCTTCATATATTCAATTCCTATTTCCATTTTTGGACCCTGGTATTCTCCAGGAATATATGCGAATACTGGAAAATATCTATTTTACCTTTGCTAAAGTCAATCTGTAGGTTTATCATTTGATAATAAAGCATCTTAAGAGTGAAAACAATTACAATATCCATTGCACATTATATACTTGAAGAAACTAAATTATAGGTTCTGTGTTTAAATAGACAGCTTGGCTTGCTATACTTCCTTTGAAGCTTGTTGGTGGTATTTCTCATATTTTTTAAAAGTGAGTGTGTGTGGGGGGGGTACATCTATCCACAGATCGTTATCCACAGATGTCAGAAGAGGGCACTGGGACTCATAAAACTGAAGCTGAAGACAATTGTAAGCAGCTATATAGGGTCTAAGAACTGGACTCTGATCTCCAAGAAGAACAAAAAGTGATCTTAATCATGGAGCCATCTCTCCATCTCCATACTTTTTATCCTTTTGGGGATACAAATCACGTATTTCAGTCCTTTTGATATTTAAATTTTCCTTCACACAGTCCTGCTATGGTAATCCTCCTTGAATTTCTGTTCTGCATATTTTCTTTTAGCAACTGTTTTGATAATGAAATTTCTGATGTTATTATGAGGAACTATCACTAACTTTTTATTATAATAGTGTTTCTGTGGGAGGCACACAATAAGAAGTAAAGGAAAGCCAAGGTCACTAGATGTTTGCCATGGATTGACAGGAATGGGTTATGAGAGGTCTGACGAAGACCACATGAAGACAATGGAGCATAAGTGAAAATAGAATGCCTGGGATCAGCTCGGGGAAGCTTGATCATTAAGAGCTGGAAAGACGAATGAATCAAAATGAGATGGGCTTAGGCTGTCTGTCTAGGGAGGTTGAAGAAGAAAACAAATCCTTTTCTGTCAAAACCAAGAGAATATGTTTCAGGAAAACAAGTGTGTCTGTGCAGAACACTTGGGTTTGAAATGTCAAGGGAATAAGAGCAGATAGGAGAATGACTGCAAGGATGCAGTCTGAACCTTTCCCACTGAGTATGAGAGAAGTAAGCCTGATGGGGGAAGCTAAGGAAGTGACATCAGGGGAAGTAAAGTCACCACCATGAACTTTTCAAATGCAGAACCTGGCAGCTGGAGGCAGTTTGAAGCTAAGGGAAAAGTCATTTTGAGTTTTCCAAGAGCGAACCATGAAGCATATTTGCATGCTAGGGTAATTAAGATAGCTACAGTGAGAAACTGATGACGCTGACCAACAGGAATCCTGATTGTCAGTATTTGAAAAGTTAAATGACCAGGGAGGACACTGGAGAAGTTGACAGGGAGGACGTCGAATAACTCGGATATAAGTTCAAGAAAGTTGATGTGCTTGGCCAAAAGATATAGAGGGCAATTCCCAGCTGTTTGCTTTACTTTCTCAGAGAGATACAAGAAAAGCGCTAACAGCAAAGCTGAGGAGAGGGATGGATTAACTGACTGTGGTGAGTGAAGGAAGGCAGCAGCCAATGGTAACTTTCCTTGCCCACAACTAGAAGCTATTCCCAAAGACATACCCATCTTCATTTTCTCTCTCACTTCCTCTTTAGGTTCACCCTTCATCTTCCCATAAGCTCCTGTGTCTTTGTTCCTGGTGTCGCTGCTGATAGCTTGTCAAGTTGGTGGCAAGGGAAGGGGACTGTTTATTATTTTCCCTCAGGATCTGCTTAGTTAAGGTGGAGGATGCATTGCTTGTTTTCAGAATAGACCTCTGTGTATATTTTGCTAAGCTCCCCAAGGCCCTCTAGAAACCCAGGACCGAAAGATGAAAAATGACTATTATTGTTACCCTGTGTTGCCCACCATCCCCAGCTGCCACAAATTTGTTACTTCCTGGTCCCTATTGCTCCTCCTTCACTTGCCCTAACCTGAGAGTCAAAGAGAGTTGTTTATTCCGCTGCAGAGATTGCAAAGGCATGGATGTACAGAAGAGATTCAAGTTTGAAAAATCACTTCAACTCACACATGGGCTCAACAATTTTTACAAGATTTGATCTGTGCCCTGCCCTAAAAGCTATACAAGAAGCAAATAGACAGGCAGAGGAAATCCCAGTGCTTCCAACCAAAGTGAGTTGTTTCCTCAACACAAAATACTGACATTTTGGAGGAATCCAGACTGTGAGTGCATTTGTTTATTTTCTATACACATATGTGTCACGAAGATCCAGACCCTGACAATATTTGCTTCATTCAGTTAAACCCTAATGTGAATACACACACACACATGCACATGCACACACACACACATACACACACACACACACACACACACACCAATTAAGAAATTAAGAAGTGATTTTGTTCAATTCACTACAGTAATATCTGAAAAGTGACATGGTGGATTATGAAAAGGAACAAAAACCAAACCCAATAAAACAAACATTCAATCAGAAATCTACATCTCTTTGTTTCTCTAAACAAGATTTTCTGTGTGAATCTCGATTCACTTTGTAGACCAGGCTGACCTCGAACTCATAGAGATTTGCCTGCCTGTGCCTCCTGAGTGCTGGGATTAAAGGCGTGCGCCACCATGCCCAGCTTTCAGATCTTGTTTTTAATCTCAGAAAGGAAAGCCTGTATATAAATTAAACCCCTCAGGCCTCTACTTTCTTCTCCATATCGTCCACAGCTTTTATGAAATGTGACTGTGGTCACTCTGACAGGAACACAAATGGGAGTAGGTAGCATTGTTTGGAAGCAATCTTTCTTAGCATCCAAGAATTTATAGCGTATGTGGGAGGAATCATTGGTCCTATTTTAAGCATGTAACAATGAAGCAGTTAAATCAAATAGAGATTTGGGAGATGTTACAAGACAGTGAGAGATTAAAAACCTGAGCAGAGGTCTGGGCAGAGAAGAGGGGGCTCTACTTCTGGCTGTAATCACCAAGGGACAAAGGGAAGGACAGCCCAGCCTCCACCAGGCTCAGCTGAGCTTTCAGAACACGATTCTGCAGAAGGTCAAGTTAGCACAGAGATGACAGGAGTGTCATGCAATAAAGTGGATTTCCATCACACCCTGACAAACAGTTTCCATAAACAACAGCCATTCTTTCTGAGTTCGGCCATCACAGGAATGCTAGAATGGGAGGTCAGGTTGGTAAGAAACTGAGCAATGAGAGAAAAGTGAGTTTGAAGTTTGTCTGCCACTTGCTTATTTTACTTTTCACCTTGAAACTCATAAATATACTCAGAGAAAAGCGGGGAGTCGTGTTTAACTCATGGATGGTTAAGAGTTAGCAGAACTAAGGAGTTTTGTGTGGGGGTGGGTAGAAAAATGCCAACGAGAGGGAATAGTGTGCCCAGCAACCTTAGACAGAACAACTGTTTTAAAAATTGAATGAACAGTGAAAAAGGTAGCTGCCCACAGCTCAGTATGTTGGGAGGTGCATCTGGAGGCCCAGGAAAGAGCCAGCAGGGCAAGGGTGCCTTGGAAGCACATTACTTATTCCAGACTTGATCCTAAAGAACAGTTTTGAAGACAATTGCTAGTGTTAAGGGCTCAGGAGAGGGTAGTGTCTACACACACAGGCAACTGCATATCCTGAGGGGTTGTGTGATGAGAGCCTTATGTGATTCTTTGTCCTGACATATCACAGAGACTAGGCCTACTAGATGTGCAATGGTTAAACCAAATTTACAGTCAATGCAATGCTGTTCATAACCATTTCTCCTCCTCTCCCTTTTCCTTATCCTCTTCCTCCTCCTTTCTCTTTCTTTTTTCCCCCCTACATTTTGATTTTATTTTATTTTGGCATATACGTTTATATTATTATACATAAATAAAAAACCTACATACAATAAGAAGAACCACAAAACAATCAGAAATTATATAAATGTTACACCCATGGTGTTTTTGGCTGTTTGTATTTGGTAACTTTACAGAAAACATCTTTCCTATTTTGGTGGGTCTAAAATTCTGAATAAAAATCAGCATCTATCATATCTCATCTCTATCAACTTAAAACATCTATCTAGATCTAAAAACATCTTAACCCCTAAACAACTAAGCTTAATTCTAAGACTAAAAATTATCTATGTTAGGGAACATATAGCATTTGGGTTAGGGAATAAAACTAATATATATAAAAACTTGATATTTGCATTAAGCCTGCTGTAATTGCCAAACCTTCCTCCTTTTCCCCCAAAGGCATAAACTTTGGAATTACTCCACACTTCAATGAACTCTCTCCATCAGTGTATGGTCTGAATGTTTAGGTAACTGAAGTAGAGCTTTTGGCCTAAGCTGCTGTTTCCTCGCCTGCTTGCTGTCTTGTCTCAGAGTTCTTATTTCCCATCTGAAAATGCTAAATGCTGCAGTCAAGCTGTGTGATGACTGGGTAAATGTTGCTCCAATGCACCTATATCTAAGCGATCTTCCTTCTGAAGTTGACTGTCTAATGACCTCTGGGTACAACTTTACCTCTCTGAGTCTCAGGATTTTTCTCTAAGAAAGAATTTAGGCTGACAGGAAGGATAGTGGTACATGCTACACTCGAGTACTGAATAGATTATCTCACCAGTTACGTGTAAAGAGCACAGGACCCAAAGGTAGCCACTTATGACTATAATTCCAGTTATAGAGAGGGTGAAACAGGAGGATCACTGTGAGTTCAAAGCTAACCTGGGCTGCAGCATGAGACTGTGTCTCAAGGAAATGAAGAAAAATATACATACAAACAACAACAACACAGGAAAAAAAGCAGGAAAAAAGGAAGGTAGGAAAGAAGGAAGGAAGAAAGAAGGAAAGGAAGAAAAAATGAAATGAAAGTGTCATATAAGAAATAAAAGGCAGGACGTGGTGGCGCAAGCCCTTAATCCCAGCACTTGGGAGGCAGAGGCAGGCGGATCTCTGTGAGTTCGAGGCCAGCCTGGTCTACAAAGCTAGTCCAGGACAGCCAAGGCTACACAGAGAAACCCTGTCTTCAAAAATCAAAAAAAAAAAAAAAAAAAAAAGAAAGAAAGAAAGAAAGAAAGAAAGAAAGAAAGAATACTATTATTTGTATTTTATTATTATTGCATGTCATGGTAAATCATTCCTTAAAATGGAGTATTTTGGGCAATTAAATGCTTTTGCAAATAAACACATTTTGTAGCTGATGAGAAGTCTGTGCAAGTTCATTGCACAAGTCAAATGAGCTCAGACTCTCTCAGAACCCAGAGTACTTCTCTTTCTCTTCTTTGTTTTTCATATTAGAAAGTTTTGTAATGGATTATTTTAGTGGCATTTAGATGTTCATAGCTATTTATGAATTGGAAGAGATTAGTGAAACATTGAAATAAGCAGTGCATACAAATATCTTCCCAACTTCAGTTGAATTAAGTGAGTTATCTACAGGCTTATGAATACAGCTTATTCCATATGATATATATGGATAAAATGGGATTTCAGATTAAGGTCTCCAAAGCTACCTGGGATCCAACCCATCTTGAATATAATTTATCATACAAAACACTAAGAGATGGGAACAGCCCATTGCTTGAGCCTCTGGTCTTCTGAATTGTTTCCAGTTATCTTTCTTTATTATGTAAATTTATTTAAATGTCTGTATTCTTTGAGATTCTATTTCACCTCAATCAGAATGGCTATAATCAAGAAAAGAAATGACAACAAATGCTGTGGGAAAAGAGGAACCCTTATCCTCTACTGGAAAAATGTAAACTAATGTGTTTTTCATTTTAAACTTTTAGCCACTTGTTTCTCTATTTCTAGAAATTATTTTTATACAATATATTTTGATTATGTTTTTTTCCACTTTCTCAATTTCTCCTAAATCCTCCCCACTTCCTTAACTTTCTCTCTCTCTCTCTCTCAAATAAACCCCATAAAAATTAAAATTAAAATAAGCAAAGACCAATAAGTAAAAACAAAACAAAATAAAATGAGACAAAAGCCCAAAAAGACAACCATAGAGTTAATTTTGTATTGGCCAATTACCCCTGGCATTACTACCCAGGAATGTAGTTGGTATGTCCAGTGACACTCCATTGTAGAAAATTAGCTTTCTCATTACCAGTGGGTACTGTTTATGAATAGCTTCCTTTTTTGATGGAGGATCTCATGTCTACTTCTCTCTCTCAGTGCTGGGACCCAGCTGGCTTGTACCTGGGCAGGATTTATGCATGCTGCCACAGTCTCTGTGAATTTATATGTGTGTTAGCCCTGTTGTGCCTAGCAGGCTTTGTTTCCTTGGTGTCTTATATCGCCTCTGGCTCTTACAATCTTTCTACCTCGTCTCCCACGTGGTTTCCTGTACACTAAGGGAAGGTGTTTGATAGAGACACCCCATTTAGGAATGAGTGTTCCATGTTGTTTCATTCTCTGAACATTGTCCAGTTGTGGGTCTTTGTATTTGCTCCCCCCTGCTGCAGGAGGATGCTTCTCTGACGATGACTGAGCAAGCAATTAGCAGAATGTCATTAGGAGGCATTGCAGTGCGATGTGCCTTTATCAGAACAGTAATATTTGGTTTAACCCTAGGTCCGTAGTTAAGATCCTGAGGCTAGATAGATGGGTCATACTGATGATTATGTTTCTCCTCCAGTAGCATGCAGACTATATTCTAGCACCGTGGATGCTAGTCAAAGGGGTGAAGCTTGTAGTTAGGCAAACCAATGGAAGCCAATTTGTGCGGTAGCCATGTTTTCTTTACCAAGTCACTTGTTCCTATGGTTTCAGCTTTACCAGCTGAAAAGAAGAAACTACTATAAAGATAAGCATTCTTATTAACTAAAATAATTATACGTAATTCTTCATGTCTGGATAGCTGCATAACAGATATACACCCCAAAATGACACTGACACTTTAATAGTATTGTTTTACTAACAGTTTCCTTTATACATCATTCAAGGAGATTTTCCTTTCACAATTTCCTTTTTTTTCTAATACATGATAATATCACACAGATAATTGCTTCTCTACATAGTAATAATGCCTTGAAGATTTCTGTCCCAAAGGGTTTCTCTCTTTATCTACTCAATCTGAGCTTTTAACCCCATTGCAACATATGATACGATTATAAAACCTTTGCTATTCTATTTCTATACTGTGCCTAAAGGAAAAAGGGCCTCATGATGAGCAGAGCATGTATAATGTTCAAGCTTCAGACACTAGGATTTTACTTATAAACCATTTTGCCAACAGCATTCACTACTATGTAGGTCACACACATGCCATATGTGGTCTGATTCAAGCTTGGATTCTTGAATGAAAACTTATCTGAAAATGTGTGAATACACCCTAAGCCCTGAAAGGGCACCTTTATTTGTTTTATTATGTATTCCCCTGGGGGCTCTGTGGTCTGGGAAGGGAAGTGAGAGTGCCCTGGATTCTACTTAACTTTCTATAATTGCTGGCTGAAACTCAATACAGGGCCTTCCAGGCACTTGCTTCCCTTCTTAACACATCTGGCCTCTCTTTTCTTTTTTCTCTGCTCTGGCCCTACAAGAGAAGCTCTTAGATAAATAAACTGAAGTGTGCATGTGGCCTCCAAAAGATCCTTATGGAAAGCAGAATAAAGCCAAATAGCCCCAGGGCCTGCTGTGCCTTTGTTCACTGCCTGTCAGGGATATAAGCAATCAGGAGGTATACACAGTAAGATCATCCCTCTTCTAGCTGGGTCCACACTTTCTCTGACAATAACTCATGCCTGATGATAGCCAACTTTGGCATCAACGGTGTCTGCTTTTCTGGAAGGAGAAAAACCTTACTAAGTACCAAGTCTTTATATGCATTTAAACCAACATTCAGCTTCTCTTTGCTTAGAGTCATGATAGTTTAAATTTTACCCAGATAAGCAAAGAAGCTCTAGAAGGAGGTTACCATCTGAGACAGTGCTTATGTACATAAAACTAACAGGAGAGGCTAATGCTTATGAAGCATCACAACCCAGTCAGACACAGTGAATTGGCCCCGATGATGATTCTTTTTTCTTTTTCTTTTTTTTTAAATTAAACATTTTTTTATTTTTTACATATACATTTATATTATAACACATATATACAATAAACTACCTAGAGCAAGAAGAACTATGACACAATCAGGAATTATATAAGTGATACATTCTTAGTGTTTTGGCTACTTGTATTTGACAGCTTTGAAGAAAACATCTTTCTTATCTTGGTGCATCTAACATTATGGATATAAATCAATCTCCATCACACCTTGTCATTATCAAGGTAAAATATCTATCTAGAAAACAAACAGCTTCTTAAGGTGAGAGTGTGATAATGGAACCTTGGGACTAGAACGCGATTGTTGCAGATAGGAATCAGCAGGTAAGGCTGCTACAGGAGCTTAAGAGTTCATTTTCCACTCTACATTCAACATAGGGATGACAGAAAGTGACAGTGTATGTGCCTCAATGTAATAAATAAAAGATATGCAATGAATTAATTAACCCAGTTATGAAAAGAACATAAAAGGAAGTCTTAATTCCATTTTTATGAATGAAGACATTAATCTCAGTATCTTTATTTATTATCATCCTCATTTATTCATTAAATGTATATACAGAATACCAACAACGTGATAAGCATTAACTGGAGATGTTAATGATTAATCAATGCATGGGTGTAATTGAGAATAAATCTTATTCTTATAAATCTATTCTACAGGAAGAGACAGACCTCAGATGACGTGAGTCATACAGAGTTTACTCAATCGTGAGGTGAGATAAGAGGCAGAAACTCAACATGCAATAAAACAATGAGTATTGTAGGGAAAGGCTGTGATTTTTAAATGGGGCAGCTGGGGAATGTTGTAGCAAGATAGAAAAATTTATTTGTATAAGGACCTTTAGGGTCATTAAGGAGAGAGCTGCAGAGATAGCTAATTAGTAGTAGTCGGAGCAGAAGCAACAGGGGGCATACAACTCTAAACTGAGAGAGTTTTTGATATGTGTGAGAGATGCTGTAGAGGCCAGGACAGCTGGCGTAAACAAGCACAAGTTCAAAATGAATAGAGAAGAAATTTAGAGGATGTGAGCTCATGTAGGGCACAGAGAGCCGCTGGAAACACTAGCTTAGGCTTTGGCTTGGGGGTGGGGGGTTGGAGGGGATGACGGGACATAATTAGAAGGCACTGGGTTGCAGGCTGTGTGATCTTGCTTACATTCTGACCATACATCTTTGGGTTTGTGGCAAAACACAGAATGAAGGGCAAAGCAGATACAGGGAACTAGTTAGGCTTGATGCAATAGTGAAAGCACATTCTGACCTACCCAAAGTCTCATGCAAAGTAACGCCAGTCAGCAGTGAGGATCGCCGCTTTGCAATGCCATCTCCTGATGCAGAGAGTCTCAGGGAAAGGTCACACTGACGTATTTGCCAATGATCCTCCCTTCCATTTATGAACAATATAGGAAATCACTGTGAGATAGGCTATTTCACAAAATAGTCAAAAACATGTATCACTTAGAATATACAAGAAGAAATTTTATTTCAAAAAAATAGTATTTGATGATGGGAATTGAATGGCTTCATTTTCTAAAGCATTGTCTATGGTTATCTATAACCTAAAAATGTCTTGAAATAGGGTTGTTTCTCAGCATAACAAAACCCCTGGCTGGTATCTGTCTGTACTTGGAGTATAAAGGTCCTTTGCCCACACATCTTCAGGGAAAGTAGGAATGTTAAGCACACAAGATTTTCCTGGGAGTTGGAGATGATTAATAACCTGGTGATCTGCATTATCTGAAGGACCAGGCTTTATCAGGCTTCTACAACAAAAACCGAAGATGCCTAATAGCCAAAATGACCTCTATGCTATCTGTATGACAGAAGACCAAGCCAGATTCTTCCCCAGATCTCTAACTAATAAAGGTAACCTATTTCTAGAACCCTTCCTCTTAGAAGAAATGACATGTACCCTGAGTTGAGCTTCGATGTGCCTCTTTGAGTAGCTGTGATTGAATTATGTCTAGAAACTTTTTTTCCCCTAAATTGTATTGTGTTTACATATGCTGGCTATAAACCACCTGACATCAGACTCCCAACTTTTGATACAGACCAACTAACTCAGGCTGAACTTAATTTTCATTTCCCCTCTTCGCTATTTGTTTTCCTGCATGCCATGAGACTTGCAGGGACCCCATGTGTCTGATTTTGTTAAGTGTCCTGGTTTAGGTTATTTCAGCTCAGGAAATGTTCTGTCTTTTCCATCACTTGGGTTCCACTTAAAAGCCGGAGTCATGTGTCTGCTCTTGCTCTTTATGCCTTTAAGAAAATGTAGGGCATGAAGATCAATGCCTAAAAGTAAAGTCTGTGGTAGTTTCTAACTGCAATATTTATTCTGAGAGATATATGTGGATGAACAGTGCATAGTTTCCCCATTCACAGATAGCTGTGAGATGTACAATTTCACCCTGTTTCTTCTATCCTCAAGACTCTGTCTTAAAATCGGAGGAAAAAAAATAACTGTTGAGTTAGATGCAAAACTTCGTAGAGAAAAAAAAGAAAACTAAAACGGAATTTAAACACAGCCACTAAATTTCCCCCAATAGATCCCATTCTGGCCAGTGAATTGGTCTGTGTCAAATGACAAACACATTACTTTGTTGGTACCACATCAAGAGAGGTTTCTTGGCTTCTTTTAGGATTCTGTCCAGTGTCAGTATATTCCAAAACAGGCTGACACACCAGACCTGTGCAATCAGCTTTGAGAATTTTAGAGTTTGTACTTTTACACCCTTGTTGGGAGCATGGCATGAAGGTTCTTGATCTCAGAGATCTCCAGAAAAGTCAGGAAGTTAAGCACACAGGGTTGCTTTTCTAATGGGAAAGATGAAAAACCTGTTCTACCATTGAGAAAGCTGAGATTGGTAAGTGATTAACAGCTTGGTGATCTGAATTATCTGTTGGGTCAGGCCATATCAAGATCCTACAACCAGCAATCTAAATGATCCTTAAAGCCAGAGGTACCCACAAGTTCTCACAATCAGGATCAGAGCTCAAACAACTTCTATGCTATCTGTGTGACCAAGAACAGGCCAGACCTTTAGGCCCTTGAGCTAGTAGAGGTAGCCTATCTCTAGAACCCATCTACTGGGAAGAAATGGTATGCATCCTGAGTTGAGTCTCAATGTAATTATGCTTTTTTTGTGTAATAGGGCTTTTATCACACCAGGAAACATTTTTTTTTCAAGTTATGCTAGGCTTAGATACATTGGAAATAAACCACCTGTTATTAGACTCCTTTGTCCTGGGTTTTTAGTCTTATCTCTGCCCACAGTTTGCTTCCTGTATGACACCTGCAGGAACCCTCTCACATCCCCTGCTTGAAACATGCCTACAACTCTACATGCCTACAGTTGGTGGTTATCTAGAAAGATGGCTACTTTTAGTGTTGAGAAGGATTCTAGTGTTGTTGCTCTACATTTATCCTAATCCTAGCAATGATAAAGAGCATTGCCTCTGAACTGGAAAGAGACCAACATGTATTGGGGAAAATTTATCTAAATGGTATAAATTTTCCAAGACCAGAAAATTAACTCATTTCTAATATGAAAATAGGTCAAGCGGGGTATGGTGGTGCACGCCTATAATCCCAGCACTCGGGAGGCAGAGGCAGGTGGATCGCTGTGAGTTCGAGGCCAGCCTGCTGGTCTACAAAGCGGGTCCAGGACAGACAAGGCTACACAGAGAAACCCTGTCTCAAAAAACCAAAAAAAAAAAAAAAAAGAAAGAAAGAAAGAAAATAGGTCAGGTGTTACTGAGACCATGACATTTCCTCTCTAAAGCAGTATCATCTATTTGAACATTAGTTCCTTGAGCTCTATAACAATAATATAATTTCTTTAACATATTTGTTCTAAGGAACACACATACACACACAATATATATATATTTATATGAATAAATTAAAATTGATGTGGCAAGCTTTGAAAATTTTGATATGGAAATGTTTTGTACTATTAAATTGTATAAATTATAAATGATTCTATCACAAAATTGTTGCTATAATCATGGTTACCTCACACCTAGATAGTCAAAAATCAACATAATTGGCAAAACAGCATGGTTTCATGTTTACATGAGGAGAGAAAATGGAGTAGTGTGACTGACAATGAGGTAGTTGATACTTTAGTCTCCAAATGAATGACACTACACATCACTCAGGAAGTCAGGAAGTGGGATGGCTGGTCACATCATTAAAAGATTTGTATGTGGTGTGTGTGTGCATTTTCGTTCCTGTGCATGTGGTAAGAGGTACATGTGCTTGTGCATGCACGTAAGTGTAGAAGCCAGAGGTTACTTTCTGGTATCTATGTCTCTTGATCTTTTTTTTTTTTTTTTTTTTTAAATAAGGTATCTGTTTTTAACAAATAGAGTCACTGTTTTGTTAAAATTGTTTTAAAATGTGTACATATGCATGGACGGGTATATGCATGTGAGTACAGGTGCCTATGGAGGGCAGCAGCAATGTCAGACCTACCGAAGCTATAGGGAGTTAGGAACTGCCTAACATGAGTGCTAGGAACTGAATTTGTGTCCTCTGCGAAAACAGCATTTTTAACCTTAGAGCCATCTCTCTGGCCCCATTCACCTCGACTTTTAAGAACAGATGATCAATGAGCCCTGCACTTACTAATTGACTAGGCTGGCTGGCCAGTGCACTTTAGAAATCCCCCTCTTTCTGCCTCATCACTGTGCCAGATGCTCTATTACTTTATTGGAAAACTATGCTGTTCTTCAATAAATTTAAATATGGGAATCTAAATGTTGCCTCAGTCTTGCTTGTTTTTGTTTTAATATAGAAAGTAACATCCTAAAGAAAAGACCACTACACTAATATATATCAAGAGGATCTCAACAAAAAATAAATTAAACCCTTAGAATTAAGATCAGCCAAATTGGCTTAGGGAAATTTGGAGCAATTAACTTTTGAACCTCTAGGACCAAAGTGGGTCTGTGGATGAGGCAAATCCTGGCAGGCAAGCTCAGAGATAATTATCAACATGACTTCTCATGCCTGGACTCCAGGGGACAGACTTCTCTCTGCAGATAATCCTTGGGGGAAAAGGATGAAAATTGGGCTGAGCCTGGGATGGGGATAAATTGCAGTAGCAGCTAGTACTCAGAACTCAGGGCAGGCTTATACTGCTTTCAGCTCTTTGTATGGACTAGCTCGTTGATTCTTCAAAACTCATCTGGGAGTTTGCTTTTAATCTAACAGGAAAAGGAAGTGCAGTGTGCTAAAGGACTAGGATTACTTAAGTTTGACATTGCAGAGATGAAAGGCCACATCTGAGCAGTTTCTCCCTGGATTTCCTATTTTAGTAATTCAGCAGATTGCTTCCCATGAAGAACAACATAACGCTCGCTCCTTCATGGCTGGTGCTTCCCTGTAACCCTTCCCAGGAGAAGGACCTGGGAGTTCAGGTGTCTTTCCTAGGAGCCTGAAGTCTAGAGATGATAAAACCCCTTTGCTGTGGATACAATAGAGGCTTCAGATTTCAAATAATTTCATTTCACAAGCTTGCGGCTCATCTGTCCGCAAGAACCCCAGAACACTCCTGGGGAAGTGAATGTTATTCCTGCTTTATCATGAGGAAAATGACACTTGGAGATTAAATAGGTTATTTTAAGCCACACAAAATGGAATGTGCTATTGTAAAAATCATAGCCTGGATAGATTTATGGAGCAGGTGAAAACAATAGCACCCTCGATATTTGGCAGCATCTAGTTAGCAGATAGTTTGTTATCTTCCCAAAACCAGACTAACATTTGATACAATAATTTTTCAGAAATTTTTCTATATTTCCACTTCTTTAATTTAGATTCCCTCCCTGTCGTGTGTGTGTGTGTGTGTGTGTGTGTGTGTGTGTGTGTGTGTGTGT
>OU015748.1:89203308-89215123 GCA_907169655.1 Acomys percivali
GTGTGTGTGTGTGTGTGTGTGTGTGTGTGTGTGTGTGTGTGTGTGTTTCATGCAGTGCATGTGTACAGGAACAAGGATTTTTCTCAGTGAGCGAACTGAGACTCACAAGGGGAAATAATATCTCTCAAGTCTGAATAATTCGTGTGTGTGAGTCAGAGACAGATGGAGCTTGAGTCTTTCAACTCTAAATCTAGCCCTAAGTTTGCTTCCATGTCCAGACAAAGCAGGCTCTAATGTTACCTGTGGGGTTATTCTTAGGTGTGATTTTCATTTGGCTCTCCCTATTGTCTTGGCTCATTTCTGTCGCTCTCTTAAAATCGCCTATCTTCCCCCCCACCCCCACCCAGTAATGCTATTCTACTTGGAGCCAGCAGAGAGAGAGAGAGAGACCATTAAATATTCCTAGAACAGAAAGCATTTTGTCAAGAAACACATGTTGTGACTCCTTACCAAGGCAACGGGAAACTGATGACGTGAGCAGAGGAATGCCTCCAGAGTGTTTGGCAACAGTGTGTGAAACACAACTCCATGGTCAGTGATTACAGGCAAAGGTGGCTTATCCTCTGGCCCACTGTCACCACACTTCCCACAAAAACTGGCTTTTGGAGCATTAACAGGAATTGCAGTCACTGATGCAAGCAGATAGGATAGAGGAAAAAGTAGAGTCCCAAATGGGAGTTTCCTCTCGCAATAAATTCTTAGGACTGAGCAGACTCTATAATAACTATCCTCTAAGGCAAGAATAAGGGGAATCTGTTATGCTAGGCTCTGGCAAATGGGAGTTAAAGTAACTAACTTCACTAAAGAGTAAACCAATCTATGGAGTCATCCATTCGTGAATCCTGAACTCTAGTCACCCGGTGATAATTCTGCGCTGGCACCTCGGCTGAAGATTAGGTGATTTATGATGGAATTTGCATAGGCAAACAAATCCCCAGATGCAAGCTGCCTGACCCAAGTCTCATGGTTCAGTGAGGATTAAGCTTCTCCTAGCTCTTTCTGGGTGGCGAGAGGCCCTGACAGATGCATTTCCCCAGTTAGTTTCCTGACTGTGGTAGGTGTCATTTCACTCAGTGCCCAGGAGGAATGAATTAAAAATGGTGGGCTGTGAGTGTCACCTTTTGCAGCATTTAATTGCAAAGGAGCTTTCTTAGGGAGAAACATTCCTTTCTTTGTCATGTGTAGGATGTTGGGGAGAGTTGCAAATGAGAAAGATAAACCCAGGACTCATCTACCTGGCTTGTAGAGATTATCCCAAGAGTAGGAACTTTACTGGGAAGATTTGATTGACTAAGGAAGTAACTAGTGTCACTACTTCATAACAAAGACAAAGAAACCACAGTGTTTCCAGAGTGACAATAACCTCAGCATACCAAGGGGCATTGTATTTCACTTGTGGATTTAATAAGAAAAGGAAGGCGATATCAAAATGTGAACTGACCCAGAATGCTCACGATGAGAGGGAGGGAGGCTGCTCCACCTTCAGTGTGATTGGCATGAAGTTTGTGAGGTCAACATAATAGCAGCAATCTACGGTTGAGGATTTTCAAAACCACAGCCCATCAATACTTAGAACAGACAATAGAGAAGTCATTGTGAAAACATTGAAAACACATTCCTGTTCTACATGAAGAGGCCTCTAGTACATGTGATGCCCGAGATTCTGCTGGTGGATGGCACAGTCTCTATGTATATCCCAGGGTTCGATTCAGTGCATCCTGCTCCATGCACAGCATTTTTTAAAACATGGTCCTGGTGTAAAATAATACTACCTACTACAGAGCTCACATCATCATCCTGAATTTTTTGTTACAGGATCACGGTTTCCCTCCTGATCACTCACAGATGACTGTGTTTTCAACAACTACAAAATCAGCTAGTCATTTTCATTAACTGACCTCACATGGATGCTAGTTGGCATGGTGAAATTGTAGGCAAACTCAAGGCTCTAGTGGCCTGTCACCACAACACTGATGTTTCCAGAGAGGCAGTCTCATTATACAGGGGAAAATGTCCTCAAAGGGTAAGCCTATTTCTTGTCCTGGAAGACCCATCCCATCTGATGTTAAGGGAAAGAACTGTAGCTGAAAGGATTTTAAATTTCACCTGTGGAGAGTCAAGAAGGGCAAGTCTCCCCAAAGGGATTATTTGACAACTACAGTAAGACTCTTTGTTATTAGAATTTAATTGATATTTGTTAGTAGAGAAAAAAAGTTGGAAGCAGGATGCAAGGCAAGCAATTAAGTCTGTTCAATAAAGGCTAGTTAATGAGTTGTCAAGTTTGGTGAAAATTGTTCTCTAGACTTGTGTTACACTGTGCATATAATGAAGGGCCTACCACTCAGTTGGAGAACGTCAAGCATTCATTCCCAAGACAGAAACATTAAATCGAGCAGGTCTACACAGCATACACGTGTTAGTGGATGGATTTTTGATACTGAACTGTGCAGCTGTCACTGCACTTCAGCCTGTCCACTTCCACTGCTTCTCCTCCTTTTTATTCCCCTCTCTTCCCTCCCTCCCTCCTTTTCTTCTCCTTCCTTTCACGTATGCTGCGGACTAGATGTTCTCTAGAGCCATCTGTTCATATTCTATGTGGCTCCATGGAGAGTAGTAAGTGGAAATGAATCAAATGTGTCTAAATCATAGACTCCCTAGCACTTTGCTTGTGGTCTGGGTTAAGTTAAGGAACTAACGTCTACATCAACTTAGGCCTTTGAAGAAAAGGAGAACTTCTTCATTCAAAGCAACGTTGCTTTCATTGGCTGTCAGTGAAAACAATGCACACATAAATTTCCTAGCAAAGAAGCTGAAAGAAGGAAAGTGATCAATAAACATGGGATATTCATATCACTGTTCTGATGCATCATCTGGTTTTTGGAAGCTACAGCCATGAATCTCAACCACCAGAGGGCACTGTACAGCTAAACGCTAGGTTGTTTTCCTTAAGCTGGCTATTCAAATCTGCTGCTTAAAGCAATCACTGACTGCCTAGCCTTTTCAGCAACAGGTGTTTGGTCTCCATTTAAATTTATGTCAGTCCGAGTTAATGAGACCACTGAAACATCTTCAATGTAGTTCTTTCACTTTATTGCACTCTAGAGAAATCTTCAGGTGAGTATATGCCTAACCATCCATGGCAGTGGTTCTCAATCTTCCTAATGCTAGGGCATTTTAGTGCAGTTCCTCATGTTGTGCTAACTACCAGTCATAAAAATATTTTCATTGCTGCTTCAAAACTGTAATTTTGCTACTGCTATGAATCTTGGTGTAACTATCTGACAGGCAACCACTGATTTAAAGAGAAACCAAAAGTTTGTACGGAGGACAGAAAATGTACAAATCATTTTTACATAAATGTAAGGAATCTTTTTAAAAAATGAAAACATGAAACTATGGGTAAATATTTACACCTTTTGCCATAAATAGTTATTTTAGGGATATATGAAGAGTTTCGGCATTTAAAATAAAAAAAAATCCTTAAAATCTTGATTTAAAATGAACAAGGCATACTAACTAATATTTCATGGGAAACACCTGCAAAGTAATGGTCCAAGTAAAAGACATTCAATTAAAACTACACCAAGACACTATTTCCTTTTCCTACTAATAAAGCATTCAAAAGTTTAAAGATGTAACTACTGTCAAGGGAATATGGGTACAACATGTCTGACACATGGCCAATGACATTGTAGAATGGCATGCACCCAGCAGATGAGAAATGGGTATAGCTAACAACTATACATATGTATTTATGTTTTTATGTTGAATTTCTTCTTCTTAGAGGGCACCCCAAATTTCCTTTTGTAAACCCATAGAGGACTCTATGTCCAAGGACATACATTGCTGCAGTATGTTTACTCACTCAACTGTACATCAATAGCAGACATGGTTGAATTAAATATATTATAATAAACATACATGGTATTTCATGATATTATGATATACAACTATTTGGGAAATATGCTGTGTGTATTTATTACCTTTTCATTATACTGTTAAGGAAATTATACATTAAGAATATAGATATATTATTGAGGAAATACAAATACATGTATTTATATATAAGTATAATATATATGAATGTTTGCAATTTCAAAAACAATGGATGAATAAGCTAAAATATAATAAAACTGAGTTACCTAGAGAAGAAAGCAAAGAGAGAGGAAGGTCAGGGAAGAAAGGCAGAATGGTCAGAATTATGCTTATTTCTATCTTTTGACTATTAAGCTATATAAATATGTTGCTAGATAAATCAACAAAGCTTCTATTAAGACAGACAGTGATGTAGTTCAGTATTAGAACAATTGGTTAGCATGTGTAGGGCCCCAAGTTTCAACCCCAGCACTGAAGAAAGTGAAAGAAGAAGAAAGGGGGAAAATGAAGGAACCTGTGAAGGAAGGAATATAAATGCAATTCTTTAGAAGTTGAAAGAAAAATGCACATATGTCAAACCAAACTGATCACACAGTCAAATAAAAGTAACCATTACTCTTCTCGATGTGCATCACTCCTGTGCCACTTCAGCTGAAAGATGGAGAACACTTTGAGGTTCCGGGATTGAAGGAGCATGCCCAGTAGCAGGGTCAACCTTGTGATGTATGAAACATACAAGCAAAAACACGTTGCATTTTATTGAATGTTATGGGAGGAGGTCAGCATAAGAACACAAGCAACTATTCCCAGTGCCACTTGATACCACCAGAAACCAGCAGTCCCACCACCACCACAAGCCCTGGAGACTCTATCACACCCAATGCACAAGACAAATCTGAGGTTATGAAAATGATAGAGGTCTTAAAGGAGGAAAATAAATCCCTCAAACTAGAAGAGGAATACACAAGGAAAGAGATGAAAGAATTAAACAAATCACCTGAAGATGAGAGTAGCAATATACGAGAGGTCTAACCTTATAACCTACAAGCCAATGTACTGACACGTGAAAGGATACCCAAACCTGCTGACCAATGAGATTACATCAGACACTTTCTTCCCTGGTAGGCTGATGGAATTCAGTTTGTGTTCCTGCTTTAAAAAAACCCTGATGTGAATTCTGGCATATTTGTCTCATATGATGATTCTCTCTACAGCAGATTTCTTTTTCTTTTAAAAATGATTTATTTATTTATTATGTTTACAGTGTTTTCCCTGCATGTAACACCTGCAGGCCAGAAGAGGGCACCAGATTTCATTGTAGATGGTTGTAAGCCACCATATGGTTGCTGGGAGTTGAACTCAGGACCTGTAGAAGTACAGGCAGTGCTCTTAACCTCTGAGCCATTTCTCCAGCCCTATAGCAGATTTCTGAGATGACTTATGAAAAATATTAAGGGACTGCGTACTTCATGTGTGGCTATTTGGTATGGTTTTGGAGCAGTCATAATAATGTGTCAACCAATCATCAATATTACTTTCTACTTTTTTTATTCACTTTACATTCTGATCATAGCCACCTTCCTCCTCCCCCATTCCTCCTCCCTCTTCCCCTAACCCCCATCCCCTATTTACTCCCCAGAAAAGAGGAGACCCAAAAGAAACAACAACCCAGGCTAGCCCATCACGTCACACCAGGACTGAACACATTCTTTTCCACTGAGGCCAGGCAAGGCAGGCCCGCCAGAGGGTCAAGATCAAAAGCAGGCATCTAAGTCCATTCCCGAGACAGCCCCTGCTCCCCTTGCTAGGGGAACCTTATGAAGACTAAGGTACTTATTCACTATATATGTGTAAGCGGCCTAGGTCCAGTTCATGCCTGGTCGGTGGTTGGTGCTTCAGTTTTAGTAAGTCCCGCTTGGGCCCAGGTTAGTTGAAATCTGTTGGTATTCTTGTGGAGGTTTTGTTCCCTCCTGTTCCTTCTACCCTCCCCTGCCACTCTTTCACAAGATTCCCCGGGGCTCTGCTTAATGTTTGGCTGTGAGCCTCAACCAGTCCTTGGCCCAACCTGAGATTACTCCCCATGGGAAAGAACCAACCCCTGACACTCTTAATGATACTCTGCTATACTTGCAGAGGGGAGCATAGCACAGCTCTTTCCTGAGCAGCTCCACGCAGCAGCAAGCAGATCTGCTTTCTACTTTAAGAGGATTAAGAAAAGCAAAACTGAGGTGAACGATTTTTCTATAAAAGGCATGTGAAATGGCTTCAAATTACTCATGCTACAATTCTGAATAATTATGGCAAGGCAGAATGAAGGCTCACACTACTGAGTATTAGAAAACACAGGCTTGACTTATATTGTCATACAATCTTGAAAACTTCAACTGGATAAACATTTAATGAGTACTACCTTTATACTAAGGTCCATACAAGGTACTAGAGATTACTTGAAGAGTATAAGAATCTTGACCACATAGAGCTTATTTCAAATACAAAGAGAAAAATAAAGCATCCATGGGCATACAAACATTTTTAAGGCACTATTCCCCATAATTACATTAATAAGGAAGGGCATCAATTAGATTAATTTTTAAGAGACCTGGCCTAGTGATGCAGCACTCTTGTAATCCTAGTTACTACAAAGGATGAAATGAGGGACAGGCTTCCTTGACTACAGAGTAAGTTGAAAGGCAGCCTGGAAAACATAATGAGATCCTATCTTAAAATCAAAAGTAAAAAGGAAGGCTGCTGACAAAAAATCAGCAGTAGAGTGCTTTAGTGATTGTGTGCCATGAATGACACCAGAGGCTCATAGAAAGAGATAGAGACAGAGACAGAGAGAGACAGGGAGAAACACAGAGAGGCAGAGAGGAATGGGGAGTGGCAATTTCCAAAGGATTAACTGTGTCGAAACTTGAGAGACTTCTGGATGGATTGTCTGTGATGACAAGCTGCCATCAGCAGTCTTAGAGGAAGAAGGCTTCCTGGAGTCCTTCCCAGTAAAAATTGCCAGAGAAATCCCCAGCTAATCAAGGAAACAAGAAGAGACGAGGGAATTTCCTTGCACCTTTGATGCTAGTCACATATCTGAACAGCTCCGGAACTTAGTGGCCCAGGTCTACTCATTTTCAAAATGTGGACATGTTTTGCTTGTTATTTCCTAGAAATTCACGTTCATTTTCTTTTCTTGAGGCTTGACATCCTTTCTTCCTTTTCAGGCCCCAGCCTGCTGGTTGGCTGGTGATCACAGTGGCAAAGCTAAAAAAAAAAAAAGAAAAATCTAGGAAGCAAAAGTGGTTTACTTGTGTCTTAATTACAAGAACTTTTCTCTTTATTTTTTAATTGAGAAAACAACGTAGGCCTGGGTCTAAAAGAGATACCAAAGTAAGACCTTAGAAATTGTAAAACTGAAATAAAATAGCGGTTTTTTTTCATACAAAAATCTAGAATGTGTGAAAAATCCTTCCTTGTAGATGTATTTCATGTTCACACAATATAATTACATGCAAAGTAGTACTATCTGGCTCAGTTAAGTCTTTCAGTGAAGACAATGACATTACAACCATATAGGAGTTGGGAATCCAAGGTATTATAAACATCCGTTCTCAAAACAACCAATAAAGGTTTTGAAAGTCTATCAATGTTTTTTTTTCCTCTATAATACAAGCACATGTTCACTTGGCACAGGAGCATGAACTCACAGGTGTATGCACACACATATACACACAGTTTTTAAAGAAAGAAAGGCTTTCAAATGCACTTGTCTTGTGACAACAGTTCTGTCTCTGACTATAGGCATAGGCACACGATAATAGATAATTGACTACTTATAGATTCACCTTTATAGCCTCCCTTTCTTATCTTTTTTCTCTGTATCTCATCCCAACTATGGCTATAATTTAGATATTGATTTCAACCTTATAAGAAAGACATCTATTGAGCACTACCCAAATTAATAAATCAATGACCAATCTATTAACAAGATAGGCTAAAACTGGAGCCCCACAGAGCATCATTTAAGAACTCTTCTATCAAAAAACCCACCTGTTCTTTGTACTGTCATGATTTCCTCTTCTTCTGGTTCACATCTGTTGTTTTTATTCAAATATATGCTAGGTAAATCTCCTATTGCTGCTGTCACTTTCTTTCTATGAATTTGTGCTTAAAATTGTACACATTTATTATTTCATAGCTGTGTAAGTCAAAACCCCTGGGTTGCTCCTTTATATTCTCAAAGGTGAAATCATGGGATCAGTCTGGCTGATGAGTGCCAGTGTGTCCCAAAGGCCTGTGTATGAGGGGCTTGGTTACTAGCCTTTAGTGCTACTTTTCAAGAGGTAGAATTGTTGGGACATGGAGTCCAGTGGTTCCATAACTAAGTCTTTGGAGGAATACCATTGAAAGGAACGTTGGAACTGCAGCACTTATTTTTTTTCTCTCTCTCAATTTCCTGGTCACCATGACATGAGTAGCTTCTTCCACGGATGGCCGATGCCATGATGTGCCACCTTGTCACAGACCCAAAAGCACCAAATTAAACCCGGTATTGATTTAAACTCCAAAAGTGTCAGCCAAGATGAACCTTCTTTTTTCTTTTTCTTTTTTTTCTTTTCTTTTTCTTTCTTTCTTTTTCTTTTTTTTTTTTTGAACCTTCCTTTTTCTTAAGTTGGCTAATCACGGTTGTTAAATCAACAGAAAGTAAACTAAGATGGAGTATTAAGAAAAATCTCCACTAAGCCGCCACATATTATCCACAGTATCTGCTTGCTTCTAGTTATGGAATGGTGGCCCCAATCTCCATATTGGTTGTTTTGTGTACGGGTGAGTCATTTTACTGCTAAGAGTTTTGACTTTGTCCTGTCTTCAGTTCTTCTATGTGTGTCCCTAGGTCTCAAAGCCAGCACAAGTTCTCCCAAATCTCTCCACACTTGAGATCACTCTGGCTTTTCTTTTTATTATTTCCTGTTGTAGGAGGAGGCTTTTCCTCCCATCCCCAACCTCCTGAAATAAGACTCATGAGACTCATTCAATATTATACCAATGCCCATACCAGGCTCTTCTCTGACTAGCTCATAATTTGAAATAACCTATTATTTCTGATCTACATTCTGCCACATGGCTGACTACTTGATCTTAGGTACCGTGCACCAGTTCACATCTTGCCAGCTGGAATCTCAGCACCTGCATCTATCCCAGAATCCCTTCTGCCTGCTGGATGTCCCACCTACTTCCTGCCTCAGCCATAGGACATAGGTTTTTTTTTTTTTTTTTAACTGACAGGTGTTACATCCATTCAAGACACAAAAGATTCTTTCTATGGTTTCCTTTTTATATCTCCCTCCTGCTATCTCTCCTACAATTTCAGTTTGAATATTATTATATTGGGACAACCAGGATACTCTTCTTAATTTAAGTTCATAACCTAAATTATGTCTATAATAATTTTCGCCATGTGACATAAACATACATGGTTTCAGGAGATTGGATTTTAAGCATTTGATTTGGGGGAGTGGAGTAGTTATTCTTCAGTCTTATGCACATATCAAGTTGGGGCATGTATTCTCATGTAAATCTAATCCTTTTCATCCATCATTACCAAGAGAGGGTTAAGGTTAGCATGCTAAGAACACAGAGAACACTTGACACTTGGGACATGATTTAAGTTTAGGAAGAGCTGGAGACAGTCATGAATTAGTATGGAAAGTAGGCCGATGGTCAAGATTGCTTATTTTCCAGATATGGTATGAGAGTTACCCTGACATGCCAGCTCATCTTCATTTGTGCTTAGAGTAGAGTATGAAGAACCACAGAGGACACTAGTGTGAGACAAGAAAGGATAAGTCTCCAAGGATTACAACTTCAAAATGAAGCTGCATGTAAAATGCACCTTACTTGCAATTGATTCATGTGCTGAAAGATAGCTGAACTGAAGAGGGATGGTAGACACCAGCTAATCCAGATGTAAGACTACCTGTTTTTCACCATCCCTTTTACCAAAAACTCTGACTTTATCTTATCTTTTTTTTTTAAATTTTTTATTTTTTTAATTTTATTAATTTATTCTTGTTATATCTCAATGGTTATCCCATCCCTTGTATCCTCCCATTCTTCCCTCCCTCCCATTTTCCCCTTATTCCCCTCCCCTATGACTGTTCCTGAGAGGGATTACCTCCCCCTGTATATGCTCATAGTGTATCAAGTCTCTTCTCGGTGACCTGCTGTCCTTCCTCTGAGTGCCACCAGGTCTCCCCCTCTAGGGCACATGGTCAAATGTGAGGCACCAGAGTATGTGAGAAAGTCATATCCCACTCTCCACTCAAGTATGGAGATTGTTCTGACCATTGGCTAGATCTGGGTAGGGGTTTAAAGTTTACCGCCTGTATTGTCCTTGGCTGTTGCCTTAGTTTGAGAGGGACCCCTTGGCCCAAATCTGCCTATCATAATGTTCTACTTGTAGGTTTCTAGGACCCACTGGATCCTTCTACTTTGCTATTCTCACATGGTTCTCACATCTAGAGTCCCAATAGGATGTCCTCCCCTCTGTCCCAGTTTCCTGGTAAGGGAAGGCTTTCATGGGACATGCCCCTTGGGCTAGTATGCAGATATAAGTGAGTATATACCATTTGAGTCTTTCTGCTTCTGGGTTAACTCACTCATTATGATCATTTCTAGCTCAATCCATTTATCCATGATGGTTCGGGCATGATTATCTTTCTTAATGAAACCACAATACTTTTATTTGAAATAAATCTAGTTGATCAACGCTATACTCTTTTGGGCTGACTGCTCTAAGACATTTTTCTTCCTCCTATTTATCCCCTTTCCTCTAGCAACCTATTTTTCCTAGAGTCAATCTTCTATTTTTATCTGAAGAGTGTAAAATTTAGTCACTGAAGGACTTCTCTATTTATAAATCTATACTCACTTTTACTCTCACATGAGAGTCTCGGCCAAGGTCTGACACAGCAGATTCTAGAAAAATCATAAATTATTAGATGTCAGAGCTTTCCTAAAGGGAAAGAAAGAAAATCTCTAATTTTTTTCTTCATTAGCCTATGAACCCTAATTGACTCCTCAGGTCCCATATGATGAAAGGATAGCCCCAACTCTGCAAGTTGTCTTACCTATCCTCTTACACAATGGCCTGTGAGTGTACATACACATGCACACAGGCACAGGCACACACACACACACACACACACACACACACATACATGCACATGCATACGTGTAAATAAGTGCAAAAGTAAATTTTAAAGGGAATAAAGGGACTGTCCTTCCTCTGCATGTAGGATTCAAAGCAGAGCCTACTCTCAATAAAAGAAATAAAAGCCAAAATCAGTGAACCCTAGTGGATCTGCGCAACCTTAGAAAATGACACCCTAATTCTGATCAGCTAATATTCAAATAGATAGCTCACAATATGTGAACAATTTAGGTCAAAATGTCCTCAGATCTGAGAGCGGTATCTATCACACTTGTGTTCATTGGAGAACATTCATACTTTGGTTCACATTTGCAATGCATGGACTAGCAAGATTTCAAGTCTTGGCTGTATTTTGCTGATGAAATATTTGTTAAATGGGACTCTGGGGAAAGATTGGCAATGGGGTGAGAAATAAGAGGCCTGGCTCCTGTGTTAACTCTCTAAATAGTATAGCCATACCAAGTATTTTTTAAAAAGAACTATCAGCCTTTAAACAATAACTGTACCTACTTGTGAGTCTTTGAGGATGAGCTTCCAAACACATGGCTACTTCTACCTAGGATCTTAAATCCTGAAGACACAGGCTCTGTTTCCACCACTAGATTATCAAGATCTAAACTTCTATAATTATCAATAACATTATAAATTTGCTCCTATGGCACAAAAGAGAGGCCAGTATACACATATTTGCCAGTAACTACTCCTTTAATAAATAGATTTAGTTTTTTATAC
>OU015748.1:89224657-89240605 GCA_907169655.1 Acomys percivali
AGAGAGAGAGAGAGAGAGAGAGAGAGAGAGAGAGAGAGAGAGAGAGAATGCCAATACTCCTCAAATTATTTCACAAAAGAGAAATAGAAGGAACATTAGCCAATAGATTTTATGAGGCTACAGTTACGCCGATATTCAAACCACATAAAAACTCAACAAAGAAATATGAACATAAGAAAGACCTTATGAACAAAGATGCAAAAAATACTCAATAAAATACTTGCCAAACAAATCCAAGAATGCATCCAAAAAAAAAAAAAATCATTCACTGTAGTCAAGTAGGCTTCATCCCAGAGACACAGGGATATTTCAACATACAAAAATCAGTAAATGTAATCCACCCTATAATTAAAATGAAAGAAAAAACCCCACATAATTGTCTTATTATAAAATGCTCAAAAGGCTCTATTGCCAGCTTTCTGATCACTTCCCCCTGGTGGGACCGCCTTGCCAGGCCACAGGGGAAGAGGACATGCTCAGTCCTGATGCGACATGAAGAGCCAGGCTTCCCTTTTCTGAGGAACAGGGGAAGCTATGAACATTGGTGTGCAATTATTTCCTCAGTAAGAGATAAAATCCATTGAGTAAGTGTCGGGACTGTACAGCAGCATAAGTTATTTATATTTCTAGGTTTTTGAGAAACCTCCAGATTTATTTACAAAGTACACTAATTTATGTTCCTACCAACAGTGTATAAGGCTTTTCTTTCTACAGCATCCACCACACTAACATCAGTTTTTTTATTTGCATTCCTGAGGACAACCATTCTGACTTGGGTTAAAGTATATATTTTCCTGATTATAACTATTTAGAACACTTTATAAAGTGGTTTTGGCCATTTGTATTTCCTTTTTTTTTTTTTTTTTTTTTTTTTTTTATAATTGTCTACTTAGGACCATAGCCCATTTTTAATTGGTTTGTTTGTATTCTACTAGATGTTTGGTTTATTATAGTTTCTTTTTACCTAGTATATTCTAACACTAATCTGCTGTGAGATATATAGGTGGAAAAACGCACCCCATTTTCAGCCTTACATTCTTTCTCTTTGAGTTTTTAACTCATGGAGGTCCCAGTGGCTCCCAAACTGAAATAGGTAACCACCATTGTTCTTGGTCATCTGCCATTATCAGATGGTAAGTCCCTTTTGCTGAAGTCACCGTGTGTGTCAGTGGTATGGCAGACAAATAAAAATGATGAGGTAAGGTATATGCATTATTACATGTGTAAAATCCCTGTTGTGATTCTTTCTGGACATATTAGAGATGAACTATTGCATTTTTTCTTTAGTACAGGGTTATGCTGAAGGCAATACCATTTAACTAATTATTTTGATGTCAGAAAATTCAGTATCCACATCTGTTCTCTATTGGCTAGTGATATTCACCTTGGCCAGTGACATCAACTGTCTAGGTCCTAATATTCACAGTTATGAAATAAGTATAATAACATATGCTTAAGGGGGTTTCTGTGTCAGTCATACCATATATGTACCAAGCACATACATAATCAAACAGTAAATTAGGTTATCTCAATAAGGAATAAAATAATATATACCAGCTAACCAATGGACAAATGAAAATAAATCAATGTTTTTATACATGTGAAATCAAACCCTTATATTATCATTCTGTTCTCTCAACTTATCTCTTTTTCCACACAGCTGTGTTCTCACAACACAACTATTCTCATGAAGTCAATACTAAGATGGCAGGCATTTGAGGGCTGACATTCTCAGAAATCTCATGACCTCATAAGAAATGGACTCCTTTTATAAATGTAGAATTTCCAGGAAAGAAGTAATGATCCTGTGTGTCCTGCTTCACTTTTAGACCAGTCGGCAGTGCTAAAGTGAATAGAATGTTAAAAATGGCCCGTATTATACATACATACATACACACACATATATATGTTCTCATGTATATATATATTCTCAACGTGAGGATGTGAGTTCTACCAAAAGGAAAAGAAGTGAAGCAAACTGAAGGCAGTGGCAACTGGCCTTTGTTAGTTGAAGTACCTGGGGCATTATCAGTACTACAGTAGTTTAAATGAGCAATGTTCCCCATAGGCTCATGTGTTTGAACTCTTCCTCATCAATTGTTGCCCCTGCTTGGGTGATGGTGGTTATGGAACCTTTATAAGATCAGGCCTTGGGCCCAGATTAGATGATTCTTCCAGGTCTTCTTGTGGTACCTGGCCCTTGATTCTTCCTAATCCCTCAATCCTTCCTCCTACTCTTCCACAGTGCTCCTTGAGCTCAGCCTGTTGTTTGTCTGTGGATATCTGCATCTGTTTCCATCAGCTGCTGGAAAAAGCCTCTGAGATGAAAGTTATGCTAGGCTCCTGTCTTCAAGCCTAGCATAGTGTTGCTGATAGTGACAGGGGTTGGCTTTATCCTGTGGGGTAGGTCTCAAGTTGGGCCAGTCATTGCTTTGCCATTCCCTCAATCTCTGACCCACTAACCAAAGAGCTTGCATGAGGCTACATATACATGTAGGGGATCTCGACCTCCTACATATATGTAAGAGATGTGCAAAGCTGTTATCATGTGGGTCCTCTAATAATGGGAGTAGGGGCTGCCTCTGACTCTATTCCCTGTCTTTGGATATGTTTCTCCTAGCTGAGCTGCCTCTTCTGGTCTCAGTGGGAGAGGATGTGCTTAGGCCTGCTGTGACTTGAAATTCCAGGGAGGGTTAGTACCCTCTATGGGACCCCTTTCTCTGAAAAGTAGACGGGCGGGGGGAACGGAGGAGGGGGATGTAGGGTGGGACTGGGAGGTGGTGGTAGAAGGGCTGGTATCAGGCTGTAGAGTGATAAAACAAACAAACAAAGAAACAAATAAAAGGCCAGACTTTGCTAAAAACAAGTGGCTGGAGGTGGGCCTTATGAGTTTATAGTCTAGCACTATTTCTATTTTTTTTATTTTTATTTTATTTTATTTTATTTTGTTTTTTTTGTTTTTTTTTATTATTTATTTATTTATTTATTTTTAATTAATTCATTCTTGTTACATCTCTATGGTTATCCCATCCCTTGTATCCTCCCATTCTCCCCTCCCTCCCATTTTCCCCTTATTCCCCTCCCCTATGACTTCCTCAGAGGGATTACCTCCCTCTGTATATGCTCATAGGGTATCAAGTCTCTTCTCAGTGACCTGCTGTCCTTCCTCTGAGTGCCACTAGGTCTCCCCCACCAGGGGACATAGTCAAATGTGACTTTAGATGAGAGATCAATGGGAGAATAGCAATGTAGAAGGATCCAGTGGGTCCTAGAAACCTACAAGTAGAACATTATGCTAGCACTATTTCTAGTTCTCTCTCTTTACTTCCTGCCTATAAGTGGAGATGAGGTCTCTTAGCTTCCTCCTCCGGCTGCCTGTTGCCATGCCTCATCTACCACTATGACTTGTCACTCTAGACCCATTAAACCAAAACAAATTCATTCTTTCATAAGTTACTTTGGGTCATGGCATTTTATCCCAGCAAAGGAAAAGCAACATCTCAAATATGCTGCACTTCTATTGTGCTCAAACAAGACAAATGTAAATGTAAGTGAATTTAAGTTTATTTTTTTTGGGTAAATCAGCTTATTACATTCATTTTGTAGAGCACTCATGTTTGCTCATGACAGTAAGCCTCAAAAGGACATGGGTGATTTTAATGTAGCCGCAATTGCGTGAGCTGCTTCTGCTGGCGGTGGCGCACTTGAACCGTCTTTAGCTCTGAAAGGCAGCACATTACTAGATTTTGAGATTTCAACACACAGAGGGAAAACAAGAAATTTACAACCAAAGCTGATGATTCCACTGACTCTTCAATTCAGAGTCACAGTAAACACAATCGCTGTGAGATGCTTAGGTCATCCTGACACACCCAAAAATAATGAAAAAAACTCACAACTACTTTGGTTCACACTAGCTGCGTGCCCTTAGTTAAGCTACAAGCTTTTCTATGCATGTGTTTCTTCAAAGATTACAGAAAATAGTAATAATACTTATACTGTGATGCATATTTTAGATATGGGGACATTTTCAAACATAGTGATCATGATTGTTTTGTTATTAATAAATCACAATTGGAATTCTTTTCTCAAAAAAAAAAAATCAAAACGTCAGTGTCTGAAAGCCCATGTGCTGTGAGTGACTGATGCTTCAGCAGGACTTGGCATAGTTACATTCAAGTAAAACTGTCAGCTTCGGGACAGGGATATACACCATAAACTAGAGTACGATCTAAATTCTTCTAAATTCTCTATGCTTGAGGCTGACCAGCAAAGGGTTCTGCCTCACACATAGCTGACTTATGCCTGTTCTCTTCATATGTTGGAGCTTTTACCTACATTTTTTTCCCATGCCTTGAGAAAGCCAGAAAGGCAAATAATTCAGATAAATTCTCCTGTTCCTAATGTATGCACATATGTGAAGAGGGAGGAAAGACAATTACTTCTGAGATCAGCAGAGGTTAGTGGCTCTTACTCTAAATGCTGTAGTGTCCCTCCTACTTTCTCTTTAAGTGTCTGGTTTAATCCAAAGGCAGCTTCTGTGAGGGTCAGGTACTAATGGCTCACAGACGCCTGCTTCTTGTGGGTCACGCGGCCACCAGATGTCAGCTACTCCACTTGGAGAGTTATGCCCATTCCCTAGGGGGAATTCAAAGTCGATGCCTGACTAATATGATAGGTAAAGAGGTAACTTTTTGCCTCGAAAGAACAACCTAGCCTTGTGACTAACGAATGAAAGACCTTTTTCCTGGATCTTGCCGAGGCCACACCTTAACTTCAATCACTTTCTTGCATGTGGACATGAAAATGGTAAGAAGCAAGGTGGTACAACTCACCTCAGGTGTGTCCCATCTCCCTACAGGTATGCCCAACCTGCAGCGTATAGGCAGCAGGTACTTTTAGGATAACTGCAAGTGTTGCCCAACACAATATAGTAGTAGATGTACTTAAAACATAATGAAAAAAATTTTGGTAACCATCTCCATGGTTCTTGAGCTTTGTAGATGGCAATGGTATGTCTCAATGTCAAGACGTAGATGGCAATAGTATGTCTTAATATCAAGACATTTGACACGGCTGTAAGATAAACAGTTGCTTTTGACTGATATGTTCATTTGCTTGATTGGTTGCTTGTCCAGTGTGGTGGTTTAAATGAGGATGACCCCGTAGATGCACATCTTTGGATATTTGTTTCCATTGGTGAAACTGTTTGGGAAAGATTGAAAAACTCACACCATGCCCAGTTATCTCTCTCTGTCGCCATGCCTTGCACTTGCAGATGTCCCAGATGCTACTCCAGTGACATGCCTGTCTGCCTGATCGCATGTTCTCCATGATGGTGGTCATGAATTTACTCTCTGAAACAATATGGCCCCCACTGAATGTTTTCTTTTTTTTAAATTTTTATTAATTTATTCTTGTTACATCTCAATGGTTATCCCACCTCTTGTATCCTCCCATTCTTCCCTCCCTCCCATTTTCCCCTTACTCCCCTCCCCTATGACTGTGCCTGAGGGGGATTTCCTCCCCCGTATATGCTCATAGGGTATCAAGTCTCTTCTTGGTAGCCTGCTCTCCTTCCTCTGAGTGTCACCAGGTCTCCCCCTCCAGGGGATATGGTCAAATATGGGGCACCAGAATTCTTGTGAAACTGTGGAGAATGTTCTGCCCATTGGCTACTGAATGTTTTCTTTCATAAATCTCTTTGATCGTGGCATTTTTGTCATGGCATAGAAAAGTAACTAAGACACCTATCCTTCAACTCCTGTCCCAGTGCAGGGAAACTAACCCTTCGTCTGAAGAACTGGGTGTGTGAAGTGCCTTATCTCAAAATGTGTGTGAAGAAAATGTGAAATTATTTGTGATCTCCAAGAACCAGGGTCAGGTCACCCAGTCAGCCCTTGATCCAGAAACTTGCTATTCTAGGGCACTGACAGAAGTGTGGAAGTTTTTGTATGTGACCATTGGTATGAGGACCCTGCAGAAGGGGCCAGTAATAATATCTAGAGATCCCAGGAGTGTCTGTCTGAAAACTGTAGGGCATGACCAATGAACCCCATTGTAGCTTTGCTTCTGCCTGATGACAATGTTCTTGTGCCTTCTATTCACTGTCCAACACACTTTTCCCTTTTATCAGTGATAGTAGCTTCTGATTTGTACTAACAAAGACTCTTTTGAAGTAAAAATAATACTGCTGTCTGGAGCCTTTAAATGGCAGATACAGTACTGAACATAGATGCCCCAAGTGGCTGCTTTCCAATATAAACCAAATTATATAATAGTAGCTGTGGCTGTAAAATCCAGTATCACCAGGGCAATTAATTGATCATCAATAATGGATTGACTGATGTTGTAAACTTCTACTTTTTTTCCATGTGGTTTTTAATGTGTTTGAGTTCCTGTAATAAACACACTGGCCACATCAGAGGTAAGCCATCAGCAAGTCCCATCTTAGGTCATCCTAGAGTTTAAAACCTTCCAAATAACCATGCTAATGAACAAGTGGGCGCTCACAATTTGGGAGAGGATGTTATAAATGAAAGTATATGGGGAACAATAAAGTTTAGCTATAGAGTCTAATACTTCACAGACAATTGCTTAAGTTCAAGCAAATAGATAAAAACCTGAAAAGTAGGAAACAATAGTCTCAGTACTAACAAAGGAACCAATGGGAGCCTAACTTGGAGACAGCACAGTAAGTGGAGATTATGTGCTAGCAGACAAAAGTTTTGTGAGGCCTTATGTATTTTCTTTTAAGGGATAACTCTGTGTAAAATTCCTTGAAGTAATCATGCAAGAAGACTTCTTTAAATCAGAGCACTGATATAACAGAGCTGGACTTATACGTCAATGGATAAGGTATCTTGACTACTAAATCTGTAAGAATAAAGTAGGACTTTGGGAAGAGTTGGTTTTGGTTCCTCAGGGAAGGGAAGGGCCACAAGAGAGAGCTTAGTCAGAGGGCAGAACAAGCAATGAGCTCCTCCCTTAAACAAGAAGGCTAGGAGGACGTCCTGAGGAGCAAGCTGTTGCTACACAGTTAACTGCACAGGGAAAAGTGTCAGCCAAAACCATGCCAGTGAGAGCAAGGAGACAACAAACGGCAGGAATAAAGCCATGGATTTCGGCAATGAAGAAAGAAAGCTCCCGGAAGGCAAAACCATGCTGTAGAGAGATACTCTCTTGAGGATCTGCAGCATTGGACGCACTGGATAGACCACCAACGTTCACCTCATGCTGGGATGGGTTCATGTTTTCAGCAAGTAAGATTTCCTAGTTGGAGGCCACATTTTATCAATTCTCAATCCCAGTAGTGCATTTTTATTCCCTCCCATTTCTTATGTTTGCTTGTCTTGTAACATCTGATCGTTATAGCCAGAATTTTCTCAGCAGAAACTCTGACATATGCAAAGCCATATTTTTTCTGCTTGCTTCTCTTTCTCTTTCATACACAAACACCACACACACCCCCGACACACACACCACAGAAAGGCTAAGATACAGTATTTATAGTATTGCCTATATATACTTTAAGCCACTAATGGCTTTGCCAAAAACTTCTTGGAAAATTGAAGCAATATATTAGGGGAAGACTAAATTTTACAAACAAAATTTTAAGGCATTTTGATTATCTGTTTAATTTCACTGTATTCACCCCATTAACAAAATAGCCCACTTTGGGAAATGGAAAGCTTATATTTTCTTTTATCAAAGAACTACAGAGTCATGCAAAGAATATTGGATAAACTTCATTATTAAACATTAAAGTAAGTGGAAAAGACTCTAGGAGAAAATAAATGAAATAAATGGATTTAGGAGGAAATAAGAAATGGGCTCATCAGTGAATTAAAATGTGAAAACAATAAGAAGACAAAGACTTAATTGTTTTTGAGAAGTGAATTAAGAAAAACAATGCTGTTAATTGTGAATTGAATGTCAGAGAAAATGTGTTGGCAGTGTGAATTAATTGGATTGTAGAAGCTAATCCCCCAAAGGAAGGGGCAGACGCTTCATCTGGTTTATTAGAGACAGCATAGTCACTGGCAAGAGTTAGGTTAAAATGACCTAATAGGTCTTTTCCAACTACGATTTCTATCATTTGGCTAAAGGAATCTGGCCAAGGGTTGCACAACAGATTGTCTTAGTGGAAAAATAAGCACAGAATTATCAGATAATATGGAGGCATACCACCCCCAACAATGAAAAAGCAATGACCACACCATCAATAAAGCCATAGAATCCAGCCCAGAACAGTCCAGAAGAATCATTATTGGCATGGACCATGAATAAACACATGCTTTCATTCCTCTGGTTTTCTTAATCCTCAAATCTGAAAGGACTCGGGTGGCGGGGTCTCAGGAGTGCTGGAAGGCGGGCATTTTGCATAATCTCCTCCTGAAGGTTTGCTCTGTTTGGAAGAGGTTATCCTTTGAAGACAACTGGACAAAATCCAAAAAGTATTTTTTTTTCCTGCTCCCACAATCTTTTGCCCACTTTTACCCCTTCCTCTTGGCTCAACCCATCTATGGGAAAATGAGAAAATTATAACAAACTTCAGATCCTTTCTTGGAGAATTGTGTGTGGAGCCTTATATCCTAATAGCCTGTTGGCAAATCTAAAATCTATTCAAAGAAAACCCGCTTTGGAAACCGGATCTGTGAGGGTGTGAGCATTCCTGGGAAAACGTATTTTCTCGTCACCCTTCCTCTCCTTTTCTTTGGAGCTTAAGTTTTCTGGTTTAATTATTTCATTGGGGCTTCCATTATTGTGCTTTTGGAAATAGCCACTCATGGAGACAGAACAGAATATTTTGTAGAAAAATGCCTGTGATGATTTAATCTGGAGCAAGAGTCTCCCTCTGTAAGCTGGCAAGCTACAGTGTGAAGAATTTACAAGGCTGGAGTTCAGACACAAGCAAGAGTGAGCACCAAGCCTAGGTCTGAGCCTGTGCTTCTTTCTCTCCTTGCCTTTATAAATGCCTATTCTGGGATGCTGCCTGAATCACCAAAGTTAGGCAATCAAGTAAACCTGGCATGAAGAGGAACCATGTTATCTTTTCTCAAGAGACTATAACAGCTGCAAGGCTGGGGTAAATAGTGTGCATTTTCTAAACATGAATGGACAATTTTTAATACCAGAGATCACAGAATAATTGTGTTTTAAAGTCTACTACTTGGATTTCTCCTAGTACCCATTCTAACTATGTTCATGAACACGAAATCCTTCCCAGAGCACAAAGTTGGATGTAGAACTACTTGTGGGCATTCACAGTCCTGGGGCAGGGTTTCCACAAATATTAGCAAGGCAATGGGCAGTTTAGCACAACAAAAATCTGGCCTTTCCTATTCCAGATCCTTTCTCTGAGGGAAGGAGCCAATTTTCTCATTATATACAATCAAGGCATGAAACTGAATTTACTCATTCCACTCAGAAAATACTTTTAATTTTAATTATGTTTAATAGTTATACATATTTGTGGGGTATAGTGTGATACTTCAAAATGCATATGTATGTTAGAGTAATTGAGATATCTACTATTTTAAATATTTATCCTTATCTTGTGTTGTACATATTCATATTCTTCTGTAATTTTGTAATGAAAATCAGTTGTTATAGCATATATGTACACAAAATAAATAAGTAAATAAATAAACAAATTGTAAAATAAAATATGGAAGCAATTCATAAGAAATGAAGTACAAAGAAAGGTAAGGATGGGAGAAGGAACAGAAAGAAGAATAATTGTTTTTTTAAAGTCATTTAGTTTTTAATGCAAAAGAGTCAAAGAAGGTCTTAAGTTGTCACTTCAATTCTGCTTAAAAGCAAAGTTGTTGTCTTTCTGCTTCAAGTACTAGGTAATTGATCTAATCAAGCATTTTCTTTCATGGCATTAGTAAATTTCCCTTTCTTAAATGAACTTCCAAAACTATGCATATGTGCCTTCAAATCATATGATTTTGTTTTTCAAAACATATGAATTAAAAAGTTAAAGACCATTGTTTCTTGACATCCTAAATGAAGGATTACGGGGAATCTTAACTACTTAATAGGTTCTCTAAGAGCAATGTTGTTAATTACATTGGATGTCAATCCAGCTATAACTAATAATTCCATTACTGTCTAAAGTTTAATCCAATGTTGATATGATAAAATTATAAGAAATATTTTAAGAACATTTTCATGCAATTAATGGAAAATGTACCATATATAAAAGGTGGAACAGTAATGTTTAAAAGAGTCCTAAGTAATGTCACTTACAGATTTTTATAAGCCATCAAAAAGAAACTATTCAACATTTCTGCAACATGACATTTTGTTTTGTACATTTTAAACTGCAGAAGTGGTGGTAGATTATTCTGGATTGATCATGCCTTCTTCTGTGTTTGTTCATTTCTAGACCTTAGCCCCAGACTCCTCTATCTCCACTCTATACCTGTGGGATGTACTGTATGTAGTCATGTGCTTGATAGTAATGTATCCGAGATCTAATGACATGTTTTATACTTCATATACTGTTGGATACTTATAATAAAGAGTTTTACTAAGAAATTGAATGCATTTAATATTATTAGAAAATAAAAAGAGAGAGGCTCAAACATTCTGTGTCCATCAGTTCTCTAAAATTAAAGTAAGAAAGCTTTTCTCACTGGCTGAGTGAGACTGAAGACCACGATGGATTCATGGCAGATTTTCTGATTTTATCTAAAGCTCCCATTTTCCCCCACGGTAGATTTTTTTTTTTAAATGCCAGCCCAGTGATCCTGGTTCTCACTGCATCAGTATGTAATCTTGGTAGGAAAGACCTAGAAACATCCAGTTGCTGTTAATGTCACCTTACAAGTCCTTTCAGATATGGTAGCTGTCCTCCATGGGGCTTTTGCAGTGAACCGAGGCCCATCTTTCCATTGGCTACGCCTGTAATCCTTGGTGGGCTGGGTGGGTCCAAAAAGAAAGGAGGATGTTTTCTTTCTTCACTGTTTAAATCTCCTGTGAGTAATTCCCCACAGCTGGAAATAAACACCCCCTTTCCGAGTGGAGGAAAAGAGGCCTCAGAACAGAACAGCCCTCTGTGTTTATCAAACTAAAACAAACCATGGCAGAGGTTCCTCACTTCAACCAAAAAGGAGTCTCCTGGACCTGTTGTGTTTGGGGCTGCAGTGGGACAGGCTAATTGTACTCTGGGGTTTAAGGAAAGAATAGGATTATTCTGAGTTGTCTTTTAAAGATGAAAAAGGATAAGGACAAGAAACAAGTTTGAAATTGCAGTGTGTGCACGAACAGCTTCTTTGAAAACCATTATAAGGTTGTTTAGCAATTAAATAGCTATAATTATAGACCCAAACACACAATTCACGGGGCCAGCTGCCTAATCAGTTGAGTTGTATTTTTCAGAACAGACTAAGCATATCATTTCTAAAATAAATGTTATTGTGGAAATAGCCCTGGAGAGTATGTGTCTGCCTAGAGAGGGATGTTGGTAATTTTCAAAGATGCCAAGAATTCCAGTGTCCAATGCAGGATGGGTATAAGGATACCTGTAAGATTCAGGTTTGTTTTGCAAACCAATCCTTGTTGCTATCAATTTTTTTTTAAAGTAAAGTACAGAGTTTTCTGCGTTTTAGACTCATTTATCCATTCAGTCTAACTTGGCAAAGAATGCTGGTAGAGCGGCTGTGTGATTTTGCAAAGTCATACATTAGTGGTTGACCTAACTTGCAGACTTCTCTGCATAGCCCTATTACAGTTGTAGTAATTACAGTAATTGCTTTAATTAGCTCACTTCATGTAAAGCTCCCAGGGTCCATAAGATTCAGAATGAATAGTCACAGCATGGCACATAGCCTAGTTTAGTAAGTGAGATTAAGAGAGAGAGAGAATTGGGGAGGGCATAGAACACACAGGCGCTCATGAAGGTCAGCCCTGTAGTAAATAATTATGTGTGTCACTTGTCATTATTTAATTTTTTAAAGGATTTGTTTACACTGTGTGTATGAGTGTTTTGTCTGCATGTCTATATAAGTACCATGAGTCTTCCTGTGAATGCAGAAGTCAGAGGTCATCTGGTACTGGCGTTATCCACAGTTCTGAGCTGCCTTGAGGGGCCTAGGAATCAAACCCCAGGTCTTCTGCAAGAGCAACAAGTGCTCTTAACTGCTGAACTCCCATTTATAATATTTTTCATGAAATAGTGATTAATGTCTGGTTTGAACTCCAGAAGTCAGTGGGGAATGCTAAAACTGACCCATCATATACAAACCTATTTATACTCTGGAAGACTCTTATTTGCACTTTAGTCTTTGGATCTTTGCTTTGCCAGATTGGAGGGAGGAGAGAAGAAAGGAAGTTATGCATGTTCAAGCCTTCTTTCTCAACTTCTCCAACAATCTTATTCAAGCTTACTGAAGGTCATTTTTTTTTCTGTGGCCCTGTCACTCACACTGACCCAATCCTAAGCATTGCCACTAATGTTTCCTAATATCAGTTTCTTAGTCTGGTCTATGGTATCTAGGCACATTGGCAGTTAAATTGGAAGATCACACAATAAAATGATCACTTAGGTAAGCTGACCACCACCGTAGCGTGAGCTGGATACCGCTAACTGAAAGGCTAATTTGTCCTTTTGAACTCTTGATCTTTGCTCTCTTGTTATCTTTGACCTCACTGTGTTTCTAACAGAAAAGGGCTAAGTCTTACAGTTATTCCGCACTTCATTAGTATTAACTAAGCACTAGCTATGACGAAGCATGGGATGCTGTGGAGGAATGCTGCATAATTATAGTTTGTCAGTTAAAAGTGATGCAGAGGGCTAGCTAGCACTGCATGCTTTCTACAGAGTCCAGTGTAACATGCCTCTCGTCTTAATGATCAAAGATCAGTCGTGGTGTAAATTAATGAGTGGATTAACTCATGAAAAGAAATGAAATTATCTTTGTGGGTCATGGCCTAAAACTATAAGCCCAATAAGCTTCCCATTGTGGCTTTGTTCTCTGAGTGTAAAAAAAATCATTCTGAAAAGTATAGGAGTGGCAACTAAAAATGTCTCCTAGTGTCACTAGCATCATCTGATATTTCCACCACATCAGCCTACTGAGACAGAAAGTGCAGACATCATCTGCCCAATGAGCAAGCTCTACTTCAGCAGCTTAAGTGTGAGTCAGCTTTTAATATTGTCTTGAGAGTCTCACCGAGACAAGTTTTATCCCGAGACAGAAGGCCCAGCAATATATGCTCAGTCTAGGACCCAATTTGCAAAGACAAAACTGGAAAGACAGAGTTCAACACTTGCCACACAACTTACTATCTGAAGACCACACTTTATTTTAAAATTAGAGTCAGTATTTCTGTGTCATAGGGTTGGAAAAGTAAGCAAGCAGTACATTAAAAAAAATTTTTTAATGAAAAAAATAATTACGATCCAAACGAGGATGGCTGTCTTGCTTTTGATTGCAAGCCCCTACATGATGAATGGGCAGTCCAAAGAAAGGTTAGGCTCGGGACATGACATGGTTTGACCTCAGTAGCTGGTCCGGAATGGGCCACATGTACATATAGTTCATCTGCCTTTTAAGAGCTATGTGTGTCATAGTATCTCAATCTACTGAATAGGCACTGAGAAGGTCATCCTGTCTATAGAATATTTGAAACAAAGGATATAAATATGTATAGACAGACAGACAGACAGACAGACAGACAGACAGACACACACACACACACACACACACACACACACACACACACACACGGTGGGGAGAATATCTCATTCACTGCAAGTATTCAACCTGAGGTTTGATTGATTTTCTGGTGGAAAGGTCCAAGCATATGAGCTGAAATTGCCTTTTCAAGTTTATTATAGATAAGCATTTGATAAAACGGTTTGGATACCTAATAAATGCCAGCTACTGCTTGAGTCATGGGCAACCATTTTTGAATAAGTCTAGGCTTGCCTTTTTTCTTTCCACTGTAAAAATAGAACAGGAACTCTCTTCTCTTTGGGGGCATCAGAGGAAGCAACTTGATGTGTCAGGGCAGAAAAAGGAGGGAGGCCCTGTCAACCGAGGAGGGCTGTGATTAACCCCTGGGAGCTGAGAGATCAGGCAGGCCAGGCCTCAGCCGTGACAGTTCATGAAGGTTAGAAGTTCACTTTTCCTTAATTGATCCCAGACTGGCTGTGGACCTTTGTCTTCGTTGGTGGCAGCTTGCCAGGCATGGTGCTTTACGTGTCCTGGTAGATCCAAGTTACTGCCCCCTTCCCCTATCCACGCACAGGAAAGAACTCATTCCAGCTTCTCCTGTCCTTCAGCAAGAGCATTTTCCCATGTATCAAAAGGCACATGTGCAAGGTTGGCTAATGTGTCTGCCTTGGGAGGGAGGGAGAAGCAGCAATTCTTCAATAGTAAAGGCAAAAGGCTGGTATCCGGTGTCCTGCAGAGCTCAAGATACTATTAATGTATGAAACAGCCTAAACAGATCCTCTATATAACGTAGTTATCAGGCAGTAAAGCCAATAAGTAACCTTAAGTAGCAAACTTCCGGGGGTAGCACTAGGTCCAAATGTAGTGGAAAAATCATTCTGAGAGGGTGTCCCCTTGGTGTCCACCAGTGGTAACATTCTGCATACCATGGCACAGATTTACAATGAAAGAAATTGCCGTGGAAGAAGCACCTTAGTTTTAGTTAGAGTGTTTCAGCTGCAGCTGTACCCTCTTGTCTGTGTGCACACATGTACACACTGTCCAGTGTTATTCTGTGCGCAGGCTCAAGCATCCATCACTGTAATCAAGATTCAGAACAATCCCCCCGGCAGCTCCACAGGCTCCAACCTGTTCACCTGTTTCTATCTCTACCTCCTGACACCACACTTACCTCACACTTGGCTGTTACCGTGGCAACCATAGATCTTTTACCCTACTTATTTAAAAGGTTCTGTGTGCATTGTAGTCACCAAGAGCCTCACATCTGAAGGCATAAAGAAGTGTCGGCTGACAGAAAGGTTATCTACGCAACTGTACTAGCAAGAACTGTAACAATGGTGGTTGTTTCTGATGCCAACCATAGTTTAAGAGAATTATGCTTTTTGTAAGGAGTAGATTTTCTGCCATTTCCAATGTGCCTCTGAAAGAAAAGTGGCATTAGACAGTAGCTACGGGGAGGAGGGCTTTACTAACAGATTTTCCTGTGGGAAAACACTTTGTTTTGGAAAAACACTGCCAGGAATAAGACTGGAATCTATAAAACAGATCGGCTGACACTTTCTAGACATCTTTGTTAGTAGCCTTATGAAGATAACCCAGTAGCTTTCCCCAAAGAAAGACAAAGCTTTTACAAGCAGGACATTTGACTCTGAGATCAAAGTCGATCATTTAAAAGACTACATCTGGCAAGCTCTTTTCTACAGTTCATCTGAGCCGCACCACCTTAAGGGGAAAAGAATGATGCAATTACTGAGCTGCTTTAGGCAAATTAAACGTATTAATCAAGCAGTAATGATGATTTTATGAAACTATCTGTGATAAAAATGATAAGTGTCATATATGTAAGTTACAAAAAGTATTTTAGTTCTAAAAATGTGTGGTCATGGTCTAAAGTACCATTTTTAATAAAAATTTGATCATCAAAATAAATAGATAAGATTAACATCTCACACTTACTAAATAATATGGTTGGTATTCACAACAAGATTTTGAATTCAAAATTTTATTCTGTGCTGGGGCTAGAAGGTATTTTACTTGTTGATTTTCTTTTTTCTTTATTCCTTTCTATTTTTTTCTTTTTCTTCTTTTTCAAGAAGGGGTTTCTCTGTCCCTTGGCTGTCCTGGAACTCACCAGGATTACCTCAAACTCACAGAGATCCTCCTGCCTCTGCCTCTGCCTCTGCCTCTGCCTCTGCCTCTGCCTCTGCCTCTGCCTCTGCCTCTGCCTCTGCCTCTGCCTCTGCCTCTGCCTCTGCCT
>OU015748.1:89240615-89254457 GCA_907169655.1 Acomys percivali
TGCCTCTGCCTCTGCCTCTGCCTCTGCCTCTGCCTCTGCCTCTGCCTACCAAGTGCCAGGATAAAGGCATGGGCCACCACCACCTGGCTTTGCTTGATTTTCTTCTCATGTATTTTTCTGATGTTTTTGGTTGTAATAAAGTTGTAATGAGCACAGAAGTTGTAGAATCAGCATGAGAAATAGCAAGGTACCTTTGATCTGGCTCAACAATTGTTAAAAATTGTAACCTACTTTCAGTGAACTAGTTGTCTCACAGATAGTCTTCTTGGCACATTACTTTTTCTTTCTTTCTTTTTCTTTACTTTAGAAATGGTTTTATTTATATACAAACAATAAGCAATGTTCTACCCATAAATTCTACTTACTAAAAACAAGTGCTTTCACTGAAGATGTAAATATTTGGCTTTCCTGTGCCTTTGGCTCACTTCTTTTATATATCCACAAAAGTTCATGTTCTCAGCCTCTGAAGAGTATCAACAAACACTTGTAGTATGAGAAATGGTGGAGGTGAGCTGAAGCCATCCGAAGATGGGCAGGTCTTCCATCATAGAGCTAACGCTCCACTCCTGCCTTGACCTTATTATTGCTCTAGCTAAGATTTCTCCGCTTTTCATTGGAACTTGTCATTCTTCATGATCAATAAAGACAACTATGAAGCGTATCTAGGACTTTCTATTTGGGAATAGGAGGAGTTGGGCTTAGGTGCTGGATCCAATGTACTTATGGTACTTAAGGCGACCAGTATCAGCCCTTTAATGGAACTAGCAGGAGCTCAGCAAGTAAACACTCTTCAGATTCAGGGAAGATAAACAATCAGGTCTCTTGGAAAACACCTTATGCCACAGTCCCATCTACAGCTTCTTTTCTGAGGTCTCTTATTGCTCTAGGGAAAAAGCAAATATTGGAAATCTAACATAATTTCCACATCCTGATTCTTGTCTTACATAGATTGGTTAAAGTAGAATTTGATAAGCGATACAGTGTCAAACACACTGATGTCCCTCTCCATTTTCCTGCTGTTTTCCACTACAATTATGGTTCACTAGGACTCTCAGCTTGTGGTTAGGAAGTTGCCTTTGGGTTGGCCACAATCTTCTTTTCTCAATTCTCTCTCTCTCTCTCTCTCTCTCTCTCTCTCTCTCTCTCTCTCTCTGTCTCTCTCTGTCTCTCTCTTTCCCCCTTTGTGTGTGTGTGTGTGTGTATGTGTGTGTGTGTGTGTTGCTGTGGTTGATCATGAGCCAAATTAGCTCTGAAAAAGCTGTCAATGGTCTATATGTCACTATAAATTCTAAAAACCATTCTCCTTTTTTTTCCCACATCTATTCACTTTCCCAAATGGATCTTCTACTTTTCAGTTTCCCATTAGACAAAACTTAAGAAAGCCATTTTCTTCTTAGTGCTTGTCACAGTTTCTTTCACCTTTGTTTATAACAATTTACCAAGGTTCAGTTCAAGCACTGAGCATGAACTTCCTGTACTGCTTTAGTTGTAGCTGTCAAACTGGTTGACTGTTGAGTGTCTGGATATTGTATTAAACAATTTGTAAGGAATTCTGTGGGTGGTTCTAAATGAATATGAAATGGTAGACTGAAACAGAATGTCCTCCTTCTTTAGTTTATTTTCTGTTGCTATGATAAAGCACGGACCAAAACCAGCTTGGGAGATGGAAGAGTTTATCTTAACTTACAGGTCACTTCAGCCCATCATCAAGGGAAGTCAGAGTGAGAGCTCAGGGCAAGGATCTGTGAGCAGGAACTGAGGCAGAAACCATGGAGGAGTGATCCTAAGTGACTTGTTCTCCTTCCTTTCTTATATGAACCTGGGCTACCTGACAAGGGGTGGGGCTGCCCAGAGTGGGCTGAACCTTCCTACATCAGTCATTAACCAATAAAATCTCACAGGCATCTCTGACAGTGGCAGTTGATGCTCCCTTCTCTCACATGGCTCTAGTTCTTGACAAATTGACAGACTAAGTAGCTCACTCCACTAGCATGGGTGGGCCTCGTGTTGTCAGAAGAAAGTTTTAATAAGACAAAAACACTGACCTTAATTTAGAGAGAATTGCTTATATGTGGCTGTATTTGAACTGTAACATAAGTTGTTTCTTAATTTTGGTCTTGAATGGAAACACCAGCTACTTCAGGGCCCCCATATGGATAGCTTGTGACATGAAATGACATTAGCAGTGTTAAGGATCTATCCTGTGGACCTATCTTATAATCTTGGGACTTGTCAAGCTCCCCAGTTACATGACCAGCCCCTGATATTAGATTATTTCTCTTGTCAGTTTTGCTTCTCTGGAAAACCTTGAGAAAGACAGACAGTTTTAATCTTATTTAGTTACATGATAACGTGACTGTTGCTCTTGTTTCTCTCACAACTTTGAAGACTCTAGATCTCCATGATTTGAAGTGTTCACATAAGGTTAGGAATCTGATAAATGCCTAGTCTTTGTCTGCATTTATCTGCCTCAGCATAGCTAGAAGTTGTTACAAATAACCTCTTTAGAAAACACACAGTGCATTATTCGTTCTTTACCTTTCATTGTTATCCACTAACACACTATGTATAAACTAAAAATTCAGTCTATAGACATTTTTCTAGTTTACACATTCACCTATTTAACATTAACTTGCTAGTATATGACAGATATACTATGTGTCCCTTTAAATTATGACATATATAAGACATGATCCTTTTTTGTGTGAACTAAAGATTTTAAAGTGATATGATATAGACAAAATTAGAAAATAAAAAAAAATTATCAAATCTACACAGCTAATAATAACTTACTCTAATTACACATAAAGTAAAATTGATTAAACTATTGGAGGAACATGACAGGATTAGTTTAACTTAAAACCAACATTCAATTTATACAGCTCTAACCGTGACCCTAACCAGAAGACTGGTGAAAGCACAATTTGATGTGTGCCTCCTGGGTCCATCATTTATGTTAGACTTTTCTTGTTCCAGAGGCAAAATAAAACACTCAAGCAAACAATGTAAGGATAGAAGATTCATTTTAATCCTCTATTTAATTTAATCGTTGTTTCAGACATTGCAGGACGTGGCTCTATTCCTTTTGGGCACAGTACCATGTTAGCAAGAACGTGGTAGAACACACTGGCTCAGAGCAGGACAGACAGGAAACCAAGAGAGAGGAAGGGCCAAGGACAAGATGCATCTTTCAAAGTCATATGATCACTGCCCTATTCTCTTCCTTGCAGGCTCCAGCTCCAACAGCCCACTCAGTTTGAATTCTTCAATGGATTAACCCATTAATGAAATGACCCTTTAGAACTAAATTATGCCTCAGTTTCTCCTTAATCTGAGGACTAAGGCCACACATGAGCCTTCCAGAAAACAATTCATATTGAACTTGGGTGACTGTGAGTGCTGTAGAAATCACAGACTATAGTCTGTGAAATCCTTTCAGATCCTGATTCACAGCCTCACTCCTGTGATGCTGAGGACCTTCTCATATCCCCTGTCAGTGCAAGATGCCATAGCAAAAATAGTCTTCTAGGTTCTTGAGCTTTTGTTTCCAGTTTAAACAAAGAGACAAACACAGCTAAGTCTGTTAAGTTGGTTTAGTTTCATCAAGAGCCTAAGGACAGCTATAAGCATGAAAATTAGAGAACCTAAAAAAGAGGAGGGAAGTAAAAGTATTTACGTCAACTCCATTGACCTTTACAATAATATAGGAAACCACTCAGTGGGTTTTTTCTCCTTCAGTTCTCCTGATAACCTATGAGGGTGGTTGTCCAAATTCCCTGCTTAACAGACAAGTTGGCTGAACCCCAGATGTTTGTAGCACACGTTCGCACATATTATGCTGTATATCTTCTACATGAGCTAAATTCTATGCCCGCTCGTTGTCCGTCTCCGAAGTCTTGTTTACATACCAAATACCAGGAACAACTAAATGTTAAGCCTTAGCTCCTAAATTTTCTCTTTGAGGTCCTCAGTGTCCCCAAAAGTCCTGTCTACATGGTTCAGTACTAAAGGTGATCCTTTGTAGACACAAGGCCTTTTCCAGCGTGACCCTCCAGTGTCCTGCAGTAGCCAGGTGGGCTGTAGCTCCAGCTTCTCCCCTCTAGGGAGAGCTCCTGGGTGGTCAAACAAGGCCTGTGGGCTTACACAGCTGCCTCCCATATTGCCTTCCAAGCAGCTGGGCACGTGAGCCGCTCCAGCAAGCCGGAGGAGTCACATTGTGCAAACTTCTGTGTATTCCTGGCAGCTTTGACGCTGGCTGAGTCCCTCCAGGAAATGAAGGGAAAGCTCCAAGTGAGCTTGACAAGGACTGCCCTGGGAGAGGAAGCAACAGACACTTGACCTCATTAAATTCCCAGCACAGTTCCTTTCAAAGGGCCATGTTGTATCTGATGCTGCAAAAGTTCTCTGTGGCCTACCACTGTGTTCATGACCCAGTAGGTGCTCAGTTAAATTTTACTAAGTAAGTGGATGCAAGAATGATTGTATGTTTATCCCTGTGTTTGTTTTGTATATGGTCAAAAGGAAAGCAAGACATCTACTTTGAAGTGCTTTGACAATTTCCTTGAGCCAGTGCTTACTTTGTCTGTTACCTCCCCACTTTCAACATGTCCCCTTCTCAATTTTCTTCTCATTACCTACAAATTTAACATCTTGGCCAGTTTTCTTAAGGCCATGTTATGATAAGCCTGATATTATGATCAAAATGAAAGCCAAATTTTGGTATGATGCTGGGTTCCCCTCTTCCAAAACACATACTGCCCACTTTTAGCCAACACTAGTTAGTTACTGGAACACGATAGGTGTGTATCCTTATGATGATTTGATACATTTGTACAATATGTAATGATCAAATACAGGTAGCACATGATTCCAGCTCTTTAAACACTAATCATTGTTTCTCTTTGGTAAGAAATTACATGATATCGTTTTTAATTTATATTGACATATATCTTCTACTATTCTATTATGCTAGAAAACTAGAACAGGTGTCCTTAGCTCTGTTTTAGAATGGCTTATTCAAACTTTTCTCTATACTTACCTTCTGCTCTTCCTCCTCTAGTGATTCCTGTTTTGTTGGGTTCTTTAAGGAAATAACCTTTTCGTTTCTACAAATGGGTGAGAATTTTGTATTTGTAGCTTTGCATTGCAGATAGTGCTTACCTTAGCTTATTCGGGATATTAGGACCAGCTAACAGAAATGTAATGCTAAAAGTAGATCCTATGACAACTTATCTATTTTTTTCATGGTATTTAAGCAGTCTTCATTTTGAAAAAAGAAGTATAGAAGATATAGCCTGGTGCACTTTAGAAAGACATAGTCATACACAAACATCATCTATGGATGTCCAAAGACTCCTAAGATTTGACCCCTAAAGCAACTACAGCTTTATCAGAGGTTAAAAATAAAAACCACATGGTAATAACTCTTCTCACCTCATCATGAATATTTATTAAGAATCTTTCTTTTGCAATGAAAAGAAATGAAGAATTGAATTTAGAATCAAGCCCAAGTCAGTGGTGATGAAAATAGTTCACCTCATTTTGGCACAAGTTGATTTTACTGAGTTGGGAAAGTTGGTATAGAGCATGTTAAAGAGTACAACAGTAGAATTAAAGGTACCTTGCCTGTTGCTAGATTTTCATAGTAACTAGCAAAGTAATTCAGCATTAAAATTTCTAATATTGCAAATATACAGAAAGTAAAGGGTAAGATCTCTATCCATTCCTTGATATTTTATTCATTACCTGTCCTATCAGTTGATCCATCTTATCTGAGTCCCCACCGAAGCTTGCTAAGCATATGACACAGACCAGGCATGGCTCTAGGAATAGACAAAAATAAACAATGTCTCAAACTCTCATGGAATATTCTTTGAGAGAAAAAGACAATAAATAACATATATAATTATTGAAAGTGTATGCATATTAACTATTTCTTTGCTGCTGTGATAAAATACCATGAGCAGAAGCAACGTATGAAAGAGTTAGTTTTAGTTTATGGTTTCATCAGACGGCTAGAGTCCATAGGAGTGGGAGAGACACGGATGCAGGATCAAGAAATTCAGAAAGATAGTATTTTCAAACAGAAGCAGAAAGCATAGAACAAACTGGAACTAGGATGAGGCTATAGACTCTTAGAACGCACCCCCAGTGACATGCTTCCTCCAGCAAGGCTGCCCTCAAAAGGTTTTATAATCAGCATCACCAAGTAGAGAGCAAATATTTAAGTATATTGGCAGGCATTCATCATGCAAACATGTACATTTGTGTTTAATAATATATTTTACTTGCATTCACTCTAGTTAGAAATCTGGAGAGACACACAAAGTGAATTGGGAAAATTTCAGTTCTATTCTTAGAGAACCTATATACCTAGAAATTTAAGGGGAAAATGGCTGTATCATAATATTGAACACAGAGGTCATAATAACTGTTAAGTTGTCTTATTTACCAAATAAAGGCTATGCTGGGCTATACTACACTATATTTATGGTATTTGTCATTTACTAAAACATACATTTTTAAATTAAGGTTTATTTTATTTGTTCATGCATGTGTGCATGCGCCCAAGAGAATGTGTGCACAGCTATCTGTATGAATACATGTGCCAGGCCGTGTATGTGGAGGCAAGAAGAAGATATGTGGTCTCTCATAAATTAACAGGGCTCACTTCTTAGCACTGAGTACTAATAGGTGTAATGGCACTCAGGAAGGAGAAACAGGAGAATCAGAAGTTCAAACTCACCCTTAGCTACATGAGACTCTCTCAGAGGGAGAGACTAGGGGAAGAAGGGGGAACATTACTACAAAACTGCCATTTATTCCACGTGACTAGTTTATGGCAATCATAATATGGATTGTGGAGGTAAATAAATTATGATGGAAATATAAAGTTAAATCAAAGAATTAATGAATAAGAAAGGAAACATTTGAACCCTGAAAGTATGTAATTACTTCAGAGAAATCATGAGGCTAGGGGGAGTCATTCAGTATAAGAAACTATCATAGTTGACCTCACACTTTCTAAATAAGTTTGTAAACTTCAAAGACTTTTTTTTTCTGGAAATCCGCTGTCTATGATGGCACAGTGTGTACCACTCATTTCACAACATCTGCTTACTTCATGTTATTTTGACAAAACATCTGGATACAGATTCGTGTTTTCTTTTTCCATTCAACTACTTGTGTTTGTCTAAGATAGGCAATTGGCTTTCTGGATGATAGTCATTTGAACATAGATTCCAATATTTTTTCCCAGTTCTCAACGACTCTAGAATGTTCTAAATAATTGTCTATTGTTTCAGGAAAATTACTCTTCCATTGCCAACCACCCTGTAATATGACTGATCATTGGCCATCAAGGTAGTTGTGTCCAATTTCAACCATGACTATATCTACCAAGAGGTATTTTTCAATTTAAATGCAATATCTGCTACTTATTTTTCTTGATCATGAAGGCTCATATATGAGCATGGTATGTCCTCATGTCCTCTGTTTTATGGTTGAATTAAAAAGTATGAACCTTATACATTTCATTTCTTTTTATGTACATGGGAAGATTTACTTAAGAGTAATATCTCATGGATAATTCTTCAGGATACTCAGAACTTTGAATGTGTTTTAGGTTTAAAACCTTCCTAAGGCTTTCAGCTCCACTTAGGATGAGTTCAGATTCCTTATTATTATCTCTGTAAAGTTCTTAAATGCTTGGACCCTTGCCTTTATGACAATGTCTTGCATTAGCCCTTTTGGGGGTTGCTCTGGTGATAAGTATTCTGATGCTAATTATTTGCCCCCAAGATCTAGTTGCTACCAGATGTGCACATTCTCACCTGCACCTGTCTTTGTTGTGTAAACCTAGCCTAATAAATTATTCCTCTTTGACCAATAAAATGCCAATACATGGCTAGGATAGGAGGAAGGTAAGCATGGTGAAGATTCAAAAGGCTGGGGAGAGAAGGATCTTAGGAGAAGCAGAGAAGTACTGGAGAAGGAAGAAGAAAGAGGATTACTATGGGATAGGAAAGAGACATATGGGCCAGTGGAGGGACTCTGCAGTACCATATGGAAAGAAGTGGCCTAGATGAATATCATTAGCAATGGGAGGTAACTCAGAAATTGCTAGAACAGATGGCATGGGATACAGGATGAGAGATAATGGAAGGCAGTTTAGGGGGTTAAAACCTGCCATGCTCCAGGTGAAGTAAGGCTATTCTAAAATATAACAGCTATCTGTGTCTTAATGACTGTTAAAGCAGATTAGACAATATTCCCATAATAATTATAAGCCTATAAGAAACACTTGTTAGGCCAGTCCGTTAAATGGGTTCTAAAGAAATGGTTTCTGTTCTCTGCATTTAATGAGCCATTCCCATTCCCATTCCTGATTTAGTCCTTTGCCCTGTCTGTGATCTTTGTTTCATTTTTCTTCCGTTGGTTCTTATCACATAATTCAGGTTTTCATGAAGCCCACCCCAACTGTCCCAGGAAGCACTAGTCTGTTTTCTCCTCACCCTGTCCTATTTCAAATTTTGCAGAGAAAGTGATTCTCTTCTTCCTCTTCTTCATATCTTATTGCCTTTTTCTTTTTTCTTTCTTTTTTAATTATTTAATTATTTATTTTTGCTTCATCCCAGAATGTTGGCTTCCTCATGATATGCACTGTCTCTGAAGTATTCTTGACACATAATAGGCATGGAACTAATACATGTTAAAAAGCAAATTGTATCTATGATGTTCCTTTGATAAGACACCATTCTGCTTGGTGTGCTAGTGTGTATCCATGATTACTGCATTCATGTAGCAGTAACTGTGGGATCACTGCAAGTCCAAGGCTAGCCTTGTCCGCATAGTAAGTTTCAGGCCAGCCAAGCTACATAGCAAGAGTTAGTTAACAAAATTCCTAACAATAACATAAAATAAACCAACAATAACTACATAAAATTTTTTAGAGCCTTCAGATTATAGAAGATCTCTAATGTGTATGTATCAAATAAAAAACAATATGTAAGGAGTCTCTGTATCAATAACATTGCTTGAAGAAGTATCAGTACTTCTAGAGTTAATACATCCTCCTTACTTCTGAGGCAGGTAGCTATTGTTCCCCTGTGTACCTTACTTATGTCTTACCCCTCAAAACTTGATATTTGAGTACATGAGTGAATGCCTATTTTAAAGCAACCATTATCTTCATTCACAGCTAAAAATAAAATTTACCAAAGTCTATTTCGTTTAGCGTATCACAATCTAATACATGGAATTAGGATTTCACAAAAAAAATGGCAATATCAAGGAGAAGTAGAAAGAATTGTCGAGGACTTAGGCAAAATTATTCCAGTAGTTCAGAAAAGTTATTATTATTGTTATTATTATCATTATTATTTTTATTACTATTATTTTGTTTTGCCTTTCAGTTCAGAATTGGTCGTTGACAGATTTATATAACATTTGGATTTTTTTGTTTTTTAAATACATTTTATTAATTTATTCTTATTACATCTCAATTGTTATCCCATCCCTTATATCCTCCCATTCTTCCCTCCCTTCCATTTTCCCCTTACTCCCTTCCCCTATGACTGTGACTGAGGGGGACTTCCTCCTCCATTATATGCTCATAGGGTATCAAGTCTCTTCTTGGTAGCCTTCTATCCTTCCTCTGAGTGCCACCAGGCCTCCCCATAAAGGAACGTGGTCAAATATGGGGCACCAGAGTTCCTGTGAAAATCAGTCCCCTCTTTCCACTCAACTGTGAAGAGTGCCCTGTCCATTGGCTAGATCTGGGTAGGGGTTCGAAGTTTACTGCTGGTGCCATAGTTTGAGCGGGACCCCTGGGCCCAGATCTGCCCATCATAATGTTCTTCTTGTAGGTTTCTAGAACCCTCTGGATCCTTCTAATTCTCCATTCTCCCATGCTTCTTTCACCTAGAATCCCAATAGGATGGTCTCCCCTCTGTCCCACTTTCCTGGTAAGCGAAGACTTTCGTGGGACATACCCCTTGGGCTAGTGTCCAGATATAAATGAGTATATACCATTTGACTCTTTCTGTTTCTGGGTGAACTCACTCATGATCATTTCTAGTTCAATCCATTTGTCCACAAATTTCAGGAACTCCTTGTTTTTAATACCTGAGTAGTATTCCATAGTGTATATGTACCACAGTTTCTTTATCCATTCTTCTATTGAGGGACACTTAGGCTGTTTTCATGTTCTCCCTATTATGAGTAAGGCTGCTATGAACATGGTTGAGCAAATAATCTTGTTGTGTGCTGGAGCATCATCTGGGTATATTCCAAGGAGTGGAATAGCTGGGTCTGTTTTGTTTGGTTTCCTTCTTTTTGGGAGGGGGTTCGACAGATCTTGAAGAACAGATATGATTTTGATATTGAAAGTTTAAAGAAATGTTATTGTCAAGAGAAGAAACTCCCACAAAAATAATAAAAGCATTGTTATAGTTCATAGATGTCACAGTTGGGCAGGGCTTTTGGCTGCTTCCCTCTTGGCAGCTAGCATAGTCTGTTCCAGTTTTATAAAAGCTAGATAGACATCAGGAAATAGCCTTTCAGATCAGATACATCTCTGAGTAAATCTTCTGAGTAAAAATGATGCCATTACATTTTAATTAAAATTTTGAAATTCATTTAAAGTAGAAAATAATAACTAAAGCTGAAAGACAAGTCTATGTTAAGAAGCATCAATATTTATTGTAATATAATTTGCATAACCATCCTATAAAAATAGTAGGAAGGTGCAATGTAATTAAGAGCTTTAGTTTGTTTAGGAAGAGAAAGGGGATCCATGGAAAAATATTGAGGAGGGAAATAACACTGTAAATGGGCTTTAAGAAGTAAGACAAATATTTTGGCAATATTCAAGATAAATAATATCAGAATAGATATGAACATCTTAGCTGAGGGTAATGTCACAAAAGATGTGGCTGACTAAAAGTATGACTCCTACATTCTTATTCTTCTTTTGTTTGTCCCCTCCCCTTTAAGTATGACAACAAGAGAGTTTTGATTCCCAGTGTGAGGCAGAAGACTCTCAAAGATTTTCAAAACCAACTCACTAGGACAATGATCTTCATTGTGACTCCTCTGGGGCTACCAGCCTGGGGAAAGCTGAAAACTGACCAAAATCTGGCTATCCTGAAATTGTCATGGAGAAGTAACGAAAGGATGGCCTAACTCTTAGCAACAGATGAGCATCCTGGAGACGCTCAGCATTTCAACATCTTGCTAGTTGTATCTGTAGATGACCACTGTCTCACCTGACTTCTCAGTGAGGGTGTTTGGAAGGTTTTAGCAGTCTAATTGAGCTCTATCTAAACATCTTACCCAAAATACCAGGAGAATGGTAATATGGTTGTTGTTCTATGCCACTAAATTCTGGGGCAGAATATAAGTATTCGTCCTAAGAACAACAAATAAAGAAAGGACGCTGAGGTTTCTGTTTGTTTGTTTTTTCTGACATCATTAAGCAGAATGTAAATTACAGATGTGGTACAAGTTACTTAGAGTGTCTTAGTGGCTGCTTTGACTTGGGAAACATGAGAAAAGGAAGAATCAATGATAGTATAATTTTATTCTATGCAGAAATGGGATAGATGCCCCACTAACTGGAAAATTTAATTTCATAATTGCCCAATGTAATTGCTCACTCCCTCAGTAATTATCAGACAGTTGTTATGAATGTGGTGTGTATTAGTGTGCCACAAACCACAAGTACAACATGATCTAAAATACCTTTCAGGTTAAATGGATCATGAAGCACAATCTGGTTAGTCAAGTACCGTGAAAGGGTGAGGTCAGCTGAAGAGAAAACAGAAAGACTGAACGAAAGGATGAGATGAGGAAAACCCACGAAGATGTGTCCAGTAATATCACATCGGAGGCATTTGACTTGATTCCACTGTCTTCCTTTTATACCTGTGTCTTTCCAACATTTTTACGCCTCACTCTGACCCATTAAGTAAACTTCCACATTTCTTACCAAACATAGATCCCAGTCCCGTTCCTTAGCCACCTTCCAGAGGCTCTACACCAGAGCTCTCTGACCATGGATTATGAAGATCGCCATTGATCTCTGTTGACAGTAAAGCTAAGTTGTTTATTGTCTCTTTAAGGCGTTGTTCTGTTGCTCTTACATTCCTCAAAGTGAAATTCTGAGTACCCTTGCCTGGAATATTCATTCATCCTCAAAGTGTAATTAAGTAAGTCCTAACTGGAGCCATATTTCTTTATGGTTACCATACTTCAGCGTTAACTCTCTCTGAAATCTCACAGCAGTTTGTAACGAGACCATTCAATACACAGCACCAGTCTATCTATGCATCAAAAGAAATACGTGTACACTGTGTGGACCCAAGCTTGCATTTTACCTTCTCCATCACTGGCACTGGGAAGTGTCTAAAGGAAGCATCAGACTTGCTTTCATAATGCTGGTGGCACAGTTGATGGCGAGGTTGCTTTCTCTTCCACATGCTGTGTCCGTCTTTCTTAGAATCCAAGATGAGCCAATGGTTTTCTCCTTAATTACAACTTTAGAGAAATGAGTCATCATTTGAGATTAGTTTGTTCCCAGGTTTTTAGATCTTTATCATTTTTCAGAAATGAAAAAAAAAGTTGTTGTGCCCTAGAATGTAAGCAACTTAGATCTATACATATTAGATTGGAAAATTAAAAAAAAAAAATTTTCAGTAACTACTGTCCCTAAATTTATCACTTAAATATTTTTATTTAAAATTTCAATAAACCAGTGTTTATATTTTTCCTTTAAGCCACAGCAAGAAAAAAAAGTATCAATGGAATCAATCTTGTGTATTAGTACTTAGAGGAATTTAACTTAGTGTGCACTGCTTACAATCTACAGTGAATGTACAAATTACCTGCCTTTATCAATATGTTCGGGAAAAATAAAGTAGCCTGACAGGGAGACATGCAATTTTCAAGGGTGGATGAAATCCTGACAAAGTGCAGCGAGGGCTAAAGGTTTAGTTTTGGATGTGTTATTTGACACCCCTGGAGGAACAAAAGTAATTGACCCTGATAAAGTTCATGTTGAACAAAATGTTGGTTTAGTTTGTGTGTCATCTAAAAAACATATATATATATATATATATATATATATATATATATATATATATATATATATATATATAACATGTTGCTTTTCACATTCTTGTGTTTATTTGTCACACAGGGACAAAGAGCTCAGAATGTAACTTAATTTGATTTTGTTTTTTATTCACTACTCCCAGGCTGGCTATAAAAATCTGGTAAAACAAAATGTCAGGGTGTGGTCCCCTTGGTGGTACATGTTTTAAAAATATCTTTTCGCAGGAGTACGGCTGTGGGACATCACCCTTTCCCCCTGCTGTTCCTCTCAACCCCCTATGTCATGGGGGTGAGCTTGAGGGTCCTGAAGTTTCCCCCTATGCAAAGTGTTTACAATCTCACTATGCCCCTGCTTCTGTTCCTGTTTCTGACAAGCACCAAAAGTTCACTTGGAATCCTTACTCCAGTCCAGACATCACCATGGTGGTGAGGAGAGGAAGGCATCACACTCGCTCTGCTTGAATAATTTCACAACTCTAAGTGAACGAGGGAGGTGGGTTATCAAAACCTTCTCTTGTTTTCTCTTTAAAATACATTTGAAACAAGCCCCTTATTATTATCAGACAATTTGAGGGGGTCTATTATGAAGAAATTGAAACTCAAAATGATATCTCCCCCTATATATACTTATATATAATAAGAAACTCCTATGGCATATAAAGTAAAGCTATGTACCAAATTATTTTCTACCTTATACAAATTAATACATTCTGAAATTATCCAAGTAGG
>OU015748.1:89254467-89284584 GCA_907169655.1 Acomys percivali
TCTTCTTCTTCTTCTTCTTCTTCTTCTTCTTCTTCTTCTTCTTCTTCTTCTTCTTCTTCTTCTTCTTCTTCTTCTAATGTAGAGAGATTAGTTTATTTGTAATTTTCCAGGTCATACTTTTTTCTTTTTTAAAAAAATTTTTTATTAATTTATTCTTGTTACATCTCAATGGTTATCCCATCCCTTGTATCCTCCCATTCTTCCCTCCCTCCCATTTTCCCCTTATTCCTCTCCCCTATGACTGTGCTTGAGGGGGATTTCCTCCATTGCCATTTTCTTTAATTTAAGCAAACTCTCCCTGCCACACCTAGGCTTCTGGGGCCCAGAGTAAAGAACATTATTTTTTGGCAAGAACAATAAGAGCTTTTTAAGAATATGGGAAGCTTCTTTGTCTATTAAGTCTGTTTGGGTCCTTTTATAGGCCTTAGTTCCGCTAGTATCGAATTTATAGAGATCGTCTAGGATTCAAACAGTTGCTGTACACCCACGAAGGAACAGTGGGTGACTGCTGTGGATTTGCTCTTCTCTGACCAGTGATGCCTTGGCAATGTCTTTCTGAGGAGTTGATGGGTTAGTGGGATGAAATGTCATCAGCTCAGAAATGTAGAGTGTGCTAGGCAATGCCTGGCCAAGTCGCCAGGCTACTTTGTGGCTAATATAGGCTTTATAAACTGGAATCTTCCCTATTTTAAGGAAGTGTTGCCCCAAAAACTTGCTCTTCCACCATTCGCAGGCAAAGTGAGTTCCCACAAATGCAGACAGAAACAAGAGACTTGGTTTGGAAACATACTAGATAAAAAGTATGTTTGTCAAAGAGGGAATTTATCAGAGACGTGACCCAGGCTTATTTATTTACATGTTCTAAGAGATAAAAGGCCCCACCAGATAGAAGGCCACTGAAACCGTCTAATCAATCCTGCTGTACAGAAGAGAATGTGTCCTATAAGAAGATGGCAGTGAGCTGTGTCTAGAGATAGTGGTGCCAACCTCAGAATAAGAGCCCTTTTCTCTGAGTCCTGGCCCAATGACCTCCTTATGATCAAAGACACATAGGTATTCCTGGAGAATGCCAAATACTCACCTTGTCTCTGTTAGAGAGATAAGTATATTTCCTCTGGTTTGAGATTTTATTCGCTCTGTCAAACTTAATTTTGCTAACATATTCCCTAATGTAATGAAAGAGATAGTACAGAGAAATGACTACCTGGAAACTGCATGAAAGCCACATTTCCTTCAGCAACTATTTATTTTCCTGTGATACAAACTGAAGCCTGCAACATCACTGGATGCAGTAACAGGGGAAAAGATGAAGGCAATATACAGTAAAGTTAGAAATAAAGAAGCTACAGTAATTCTGAACAGTTTGCTTAAGTAGCCTGTGCTTTTTGACAACGCCTAATTTGAGTTATGTTAGTACTAGAAATACAATAATGGAAAAAAGGAAAAATCTTCCTCAAGCTTTTGTGTTTTATTTACATGCTTATTTACTTATTTATTTATTAATGCATTTATTTATTTATTGTCAGTAAGTTTGATCAGTGATTAGTTATATCTTTGGAGGCTGGACCTATAGATCTGGAAGGCTAATTCTACTGTTGTTTTTAATTGCTATTTCTACATAAAGACATTTTACAAACTTTCTAAGGATACCTTATCAAAACAAATTTTATAAAATTCTATAGCCCAGCTGAATGTACATTTCTCAATAATAATTCCACACAAAATCAAGTTTGTGAGAAGTCTGGACTGTGTCAAAATATTGCTATGACCATTCACAGAAGATGGGAATTTAAGTTTTTTTTTTTCTTGGATCATTTACTCATCGGCCAAGGTAACCAAATAGCTAAGACAGTATTTTTCTGCTCCTGTTGATTTCTATTTTAGTTTAAGTATTTGTGGAAGATAATTAGCTTTGCCTTGTCTTTGGGGATTCCATAGATTCTACATCAACCCAAGAGCCTTACTTGCCACCTTCTTCATCAGAGCCCTGAAACAGCACAGGCTACCCCTGACTTGTTACTCCCCTGAGCTTTCCTGCACGATTCTAATCTTACCAGACACAGGAAATCATTCTCTACTGGGCATTCATTGTAAGATGCTGCAGATTTTCCTCTTGACTTCGTGTGACGAGAAGGGGTCATCGCTAAGGGATGGTAGTCTTTCCCGGCTAACAGGTCATGGTTACGCAGCCACTGAAACGTGGCTACAGCACTATGCCAAGCACTCCAGGGGAAGCCAGTAACCAGAGCACCCTATTTAGAACAGGGAAGCAAAGATTGACAGATGATAAGCCTAAGATTCAGGGAGGTAAATAAACCAATCTGAAGTAAGTGACTGTGGACTCCAAAGTCCCTACTTACAGAAATCTACATGCCAAAAAAGTAATCGACATATATGTAACAGTCACCATTTGTTTTACATTAATTCATGCCCACACTTCTTATACCTTAGCAGTGGTTCTCAACCTTCCTAATGCTGTAAACCTTTAATACAATTCTTTATGTTCTGGTGAACCCCAATCATAAAATTATTTTCATTGCTACTTCATGGCTGTAATTTGCTACTGCTGTGATTTGTAATGTAAGTTTTTTGGAGATAGAGGTTTGACAAAGTGTTCGTGACTTACAGGTTGAGATCCACTGCCTTAAAGAAAAGCCTCAAATGCAATTTAAAGTTCCTTACAAATACCACTATATTCTGTTTGAAGTTGGTTGGAATGGCACTTTTGTTTTCTGTCTCCATCAGTGACTGTACAATGGTATATATTTACACATGGACAGCTTGATTTTTCCCATCTGAGTAAAAGGGGAAAACCTCAGTTTCTGATTTGCAAAGAGCAGTTTGCTAAAGAAAGAATGAATGATAAAGTCACCAAACTGTTTTTAGTTGGTCAAGCTTCAGCTCAGAAGAAAGCCCCAAGTCTCCTGAAAATCAAGAAGCGCACACACTCAATTACTTACAATTTATATGTAATCGCTTTTTAAAAAAGACATGAAATCAGGCACTGAATTAAATCTTTGTTGGAGCATAAACAGTCCAACCTCGTGTCTGTTTATGATTAGGGCTGGCAAAAATGAAAGGTGGTTCAGTGGGTCTTAATAAAGAAATGATACGTATGTAAAAGAAGCAAGTTAAACTCACTTAGCATTACGAAAAGGAGGAAATCAGCTCAGGAGGAACTCTTTGGATAGCAACGGGGATGCCCAGTCGTCTGCTATTTTTGACCTCCCAAGACCTACATTGATTTGGAACAAGTGTGGATGACTGGAGGCAAAAACCTGACACTGTTTGGTGTTCTTCCATCACAGAGGAAATGAAAATCCGTTTGCTCATTTGCTTCTCTACTTCAGTTTCTTTGCCTCAGGTAGTTAGGACTGTGTCTATCTCCTGGAGAAGAGGGCATCTTCTTTCTAAGTACAAAGCCATTTGGCTCTCAGAAGAATGCTATTGGTGGCAGCCCTCCCAGGCAGTGATTCCACAGGAAGTTTCTATGTGTCTGGGCTAAGTGTTCACTTTCATAAGCAGTAACCAATAAACTAAGGCTCATGGGCTAAAGAAACCTTCTCTGTGGTTGTCTAGGACCCGAGGACTCAAAGAAAAGATTTTACATTGTTTTAACTGATAAAAATAAATAATCAAAGGAAGAATCCTTAAATTCATATTTCAGCACGCATAATGTTTTATTAGGATGTTGCCTCCTGATTACATGTTTTCTGCAGCTCCTCTGAGCTACAGCAACATTTAGCACTTGTTAAGAGTACAGAAACTGGGCCTGGGGGACAGGCCTGCAATCTCAGCTTCATATTGAGTTCAAGGCCACACTGAAAAAACTTGTTATGGTCTTGTCTTGAAATTTTAAGAAACAAAGTGAAAAAATATGACTTAAGATATAGCTTAGTGAAGTTTAATGGTGTAAAGCTTGCTGAGAATTTGAGAGGCCCTGTATTCAACCGGCATCATTGGCACACGCGCATGCGCACACACACACACACACACACACACACACAGATCAGAGAGAGGAGGGGGAGAGAGACAGAGGTAGAGAGGACAGAAAGGGACAGTGAGGGAGAGACTGAGATAGAATCACACACACACACACACACACACACACACACACGGAGAGAGAAAGAGAGAGACAGACAGACAGAGACAGAAAGAGAGAGAGAGAGAGAGAGAGACAGAAAGAGACAGAGAGGGAGAGACTGAGATAGAGACACAGAGAGACAGAGGGACAAGAGAGAGAGAGAGAGAGAGACTGAGAGAGACAGGGAGGGGTGGAATATGAGAGAAAAGAAATATGGTCTCCAATTATAAAAACGTTTAGTATTTAGCCCTTTATAGGAAAAGTTTGCAGATCTCTGGCCCAGAGCATTAAGAAAGAAATTGACAACATCTTCTCCTCAAACTTCGCTCCTTTTAAATCTGACTGCTTCTCAGTGGTATTCGCGGAATCTCCATTTAATTTCTATGGACCTTTAGGAATTTTACCACACAGCACTGAGTCAAAATAAACTCCCCCAAAATTGCCAAGTAGTTGGCTATTATTGGATGGAACTATTCAAATTCACATTTTTTTTTTTTAGGTCAAAATAATAAGTATCAACGAATTCAGAAGTTCCGTGTGAATCTATGAGATGTTTTGCCGATAAGTGAGTTTGAATTAATGTTTTCCTTCTTATCTTTCCTCTGGATGGTACTATGTATGTTTTTTGAAACAATTTTTTCCAGAAATTAGCATAAGGAATACAGCACAGGTCCGTGCATGACCCAGTAAACAAATCATAAGCTGAAGCTATGATCAAACCATCTGTATTTGGAGCAGTTGTCACACAAGGGATGCTAATACTGGAAGCATCAGCTATAAAACTGAGGTTTCCATAAACCCATTGTGCTAAAAAAAAGAGCAGGATGGTCAAAGTTGGTGAGTCAATAACGAGGGGTTAGAATTTCAGTTCCTTTCTTTGAGTTTTCTAATTGTTCATGCATTTAACTTCATAACATAGAACTGTGTGTTGACACTGTATAGCAGTCAGCCTTCTAGGTTTTTAATGAAAGAAAAGCAAAAATTGTGTCAAGCATCCAGATGACTCTGTAAATATATGTATGTATAGGAACATAAACATTTCACATAAATTTTTATGGGGTGACTTCTTTATGTACACATGCAGTGTATACACATAAGAAACTTCTCCAGCTTTTAAAATAGTTTTCAATAATTCATAAATTAAATATCATTCTTATTTGATGAAAATAGCAAAAACTTCAAGCATAGGGAATGAACATGTTCTTCTCGCTTGGCCTTTTTGTATAATTTACATTATAATTTCTCTTAGCTGTGAAGACAATGGAAAGAAAGGGCATGCAGTGCTCCCTAACAAATTGTTTGAACTTGCTCTGCTCCCCAGAGATTCATGTGCACAGACGTGGTTGTCAGTTTTTAGGTTGGGGGAAGTGATTGATTAGATCATAGGCCTCTAACATAATCAAGAGATCACTCCCTTAATGGACCCATATGTCTCATCATTAGGAAATGATGGAGAAGTAGGAGGCCTGCTGTGGAATGATTTCTGTTATACCTAGCCCCTCCTACCTCTTTCTGAGTTCTGGCTGCCATGATGTGAACAGACAATTCTATCACAGCCCCTGCCTTGTGTCTGTGACTCACCAAAGGCCCCAAAACAACAGACCGAGATGACCATGGACAGAGAACCCTGAAACTGTGAGCCAAAATAAAGGTTTTTTTCCCCCTCAAGTTGGTTATGTCAGATAGTCTGTCACAGAGGTGTCTGACTAATACAGCAGTCATCACTGCTGCCGGGTTACACCCACGTTATTGGAGGGACACAAACATATGGACCAAATGAACAGGTGAGGGATAGAGAATGCCCCAGCTATTCAGATGACAGAAGCAATCTTGAATTTGAATCCCAGATCCCTATCTCCCAAAGTAGAAAAAAACGATCTCAATGAAGCTCCAGTTTTGGAGTGAGATTCCATCACACAGAAAGTGTTTCCAATGTTAAACAGTTAGTGCTGCACAGCAGATGGCCAGTGCTTCTGTACTGAACATAAACTGGAAAATGTCCTTATATTTGTTTTTTACACCTTCAAGTTTAATTGTTCTTTTTGATGTGGCTATTTTTAACAAATTGCCACAAACTTGGTGCCACAGACAGCAGCCTTTTATCCTGCCACAGTTCTGGGGTCAGAAGCAGAAAGTTGGTGTTCCAACAGAACAGTGATACTGCTAGGGCTCAAGGGAGCATTCAATCTGTCCTCTTTCAAATTCTGGAGTCAGAGTTCTCATTGCTTGGGTTATGGCTACATCTTTCTCCTTGTGTTTAAAGTTTCTTTGCCTCTTTCGGTCTTTGACTAAGCTCCTGCTACTGTTTTCTTATAAAACTTTTGAGACCACATGTAAGACTTGCCCAGCTCTTGCAGGATAATGTCCCTGAATCAAAATGCTGACGACAATCACGTCTCTTGCCATGCAATGTACCATTCACAGTTTGACTACAGAATGTCAAGTTCAGAGATTCTGTAGGTCATGTCATAGACATACACTTGAGAGAACATAGTTTTTGGAGTCTACCAAAATAGTTGTTTGTTATGAGACTATGCCTTAAAGAATTGTTTTTAATGTTTTTTTTTTTTTCAAAATAGGAACAAAAAAATACTATTGGTTTTGGAGCTAACTCAAGATTATTTAATTTGATTTTAAGGGTGATAACCTTCTCTGAGACTATTACCATCCTGATCTGTTAACTCTACACATTATCATATCAATGCATCAAATAATAGAAAAAATTCACTGAGTAGCACATCATGGTGACCATGGTTTCAAATATTAAGACCTAGATGTAAACAAACTGGAAAGAAAATTTCTGTTACTAATTTTTCAGTTTTTTTAAACACATAGGAAAAGATCCACGAAAGACCCTTTCTTTGATTAAAATCAGACTACGAAAATTAGGTTAGGATCACAACAATAGCCTGTATTCAAGAGCACGAGTGAAAAGTACCTCACAGAAGACAGCTCGTATGCACTCACATTTGACACAGAGAACTCACTCTATGGTGCTGGGGCCTGATTAGAACCAGCTGCAAGCACGTAAGCCGCACAGTGATATCCCATCCACACAACCAGTTGGAAATGTTCTTCCTCGCTCTCTTTCCCCCTTTCTCCCAATAGTTCCAAAAACTTGGCTGAGTCTCTCTCCTCTTAGTTTAGGCTGACCATTTCAAGTCCTTATATAGCAAAGAAAGTCTTGAAGTCTGGAAAGAGCCCAAAAAGGGACAGGGTTCACTTGCTTCCCTATAGCTGATCGACAGTACTTCCTGGGTCTTTATTTGTGAGACACTTCATTCTGCTTACCAACAGCATGGGTGGACTTCTTATCTCTAGGGCCTAAAAACCACCACTGAAATGTAATGAACGGTTTTGAACAGAGGCATCCACTATGGTGGTATCATTGAAGATAACCTGAAATGTTATCCTGCCGGCCTATTATCCAACATAGCAACTTATGATCACCATATTGCCATACTCCCAGAAAATTCTCTGTATACCCAGAATAGCCTAAGTTTAGCTAAACTAGAGTCCTTTAGAAAAGTTTCTAGGATTGTAGGAAGTAAGAGTAATAAAGGGGGACTAGAGAAGTTATAGACACTCTTGATGACATGTACATATTTTATATTAAATATGTAATATCTTTGAAAAAGGAGTGTTCAAGGAAAACATCACTTCAAAGAATAAAATGAAATATTATTAAAAATCACTGCTTTAATTTTCTTAACAAGTTACATGAAGGGAACTATAACATTGCCAGTCAAATATCCTTGTTCGTTGCTTTTTTATTCCAGATGAAACTAAACAAAAATTATTTAAAGGAAACTAAACCTGAAAGAAAAAAAAATCTTGTGTTTTAAAATGAAAGAAAATATCAAAATAACTACAAAATCTCTGAAAATAAGTTAAATAGAAGGTAGTGAACAAATTAATGAACTGGGAAGTGACCTTTATATTGAGGCTTGTTGGCTTAGACTGGTGACCCTGTCTGTGTGTTTGCTCCCCACCCATATCTGTGAAAGCAGTCTAACACCGCATGGAAACTGCTCTCCCCTCCCAGTCTCCTAGTTCTGTCAAACTTTATGAATATAATATTAAAATCATAGACCACAGCAAAGCATGATTTATATTAAGTGACAAACATATGCAAAATGGAACAATGGATGTAGATATATAAGAAAGGTAGGTTATACTCACACTTGAAAATTCAAGGTGTTTCTGGCTGAGGCGTCATCATTGATGACTCATAAGTTCATTCCTGGTTCAGTCAGTCTTGTGCCAACCATCAGCAGTGCCAGAATAATGTGAGGTGTTTATTACTTAAACAGCTTTTCTGGGCTGGATTTACTACACCCATAGACTCTGGAGAAGCCTTGCCTCTAGATCAGGGTGACTGAGGACATTTTAGGAATAAGGATTGTACCCATACTCCTGTTCTTCATGGGCTTTTGATATCAGCATTTGGAAGAGAGAGGCAGGCAGATTTATGAGAGTTCAAGGTTGGCCTAGTTTACAAAGTGAGTTCCCAGCCAGCCAAGACTAGATCACCACTTGGCTTTGTTTTTGTTGAAAGCAACAAAAAAGCTAATTAAAGTTATTAAACAAAGAAAATCTATTGAGTATGACTGACCTCTCTGTGAACAATTATAGGGAGTCCACAACTCAGGGTTGTAACCAGGACAGTTTATATTCATTCTCTGCCTCCAGAAGGTACTCCAGCAGCATTGCAACAACAGAAATTATTGAGAGTAATAGTAAAAGAAAGAAAAATCAGAACTATGGATGAAAAGGAAAAATATATTTTAAAATAACAACTAAATACACAAAAATCCAGTTAGGCCGCTAGTATCGTTTAGGACTAAGCAGCTTCAAGGACTCAGAGAATGTATAACAGTCCTGGAAAGCATTGTTTCCCCCTGAGTTTTCAAAAAGCTTAATGTTCACAAGGTAGAGATGGCACACAGAGCTAGAGGACTGCTCCGCAGTGGATCAGTTGACTGGCATACACTCGGGCCTAGCTTTCTGCTCCAGCACTAGGGGAATGAGCAAGGCTGAGAAGAGGACACCAAAGCAATGTGGAATACAATCTCACAGATGGCCGTCTCCGTGCTGCTGACTGTATTCCAGTCACTGGAATATCAAGTAGCCACGTGACGAAGTATGACGGTCCCTGACTCACAGTGAGATGGATGCTAGACTCAAAGCAATTTCCCAGAGACGCTCAGTCAGATGCAGTTGAACTCTGGGGGGTGACCGGTTAGGGTACCTCATAGTGTTATTCCTGATCCCTGTCAATACAGCTCTATAGTGCACACAGTACTTTTCATATGTTGCTATTATTATTAAACATGTGACTTACATTTTTCTTTTTTTCTTTTTCTCTTTTTTTATTTAATATTTTTTTTATTAATTTATTCTTGTTACATCTCAATGGTTATCTCGACCCTTGTATCCTCCCATTCTTCCCTCCCTCCCATTTTCCCCTTACTCTCCTCCCCTATGATTGTGCCTGAGGGGGACTTCTTCTCCCTTTATATGCTCATAGGGTATCAAGTCTCTTCTTGGTAGCCTGCTATCCTTCCTCTGAGTGCCACCAGGTCTCCCCCTCCAGGGGACATGGTCAAATATGAGGCACCAGAGTTCGTGTGAAAGTCATACCCCACTCTCCACTCAACTGTGGAGAATGTCCTGTCCATTGGCTAGATCTGGGTAAGGGTTTGAAGTTTACGGCCTGTATTGTTCTTGGCTGGTGTCATAGTTTCAGTGGGACCCCTGGGCCCAAATCTGCCTATCGTAATGTTCTTGTAAACATTTATACTAGGTACGTTAATGTAAATCACAAAGGAGTCTTTATGTACCACCATGTACTTGGACCATATACTCAATATGAGAATTCACTACCTATTGAAATATGATGTTGATTCTGAGTGTGTTTGGTCACTTTGATTTTGGTGCAGCTATCAAACGTGTAGGGATTACACTATGCACTCAAGTTCCCAAGTTCAGAACTCATTTCTATTTCTTGAGTTTGTGTGGCACATATACCTTATGGACTATTTAATCTTTATAATAACTTTATGAATTTTCTTAAGGACTCAATCCCAAATGTTAAAATTGTAGTAAGCACATTCTTTGTAACCACTGGATAGCAAAGAAAAGAGTTAGTTAGTAGCTGTAACAAAGAAGTCATTCTGTGCCATGTAAAGCATCAGATGCCAAAATATGATAACACTCCAATTTGGTAAACACCCATCCATCAATTACTCAATAGAAATTGGCAGGCCCTTTTATTAGGAATTATTAAACAATTCTTTGAACCTTTATGATCTTGGCCAAGTGTCTATTCATACACTGTAGAAAACAAGGACAGCAGGAATATTTTCACAGAGATGTTTTATACAATTATGTAGGTTTATTCCTTCTTTATTCCTTCTCAGAATAAATACATTTACACCTTTACTTTTCTTCTGGACTTGACTAGAACTCACTTACTGGAAACATTGCCACATGTATTTAGTCTGTGACTTTAAAGATATTGTCCATTCTGACTGGTGTAAGATGGAGTTTCAGAGTCATTTTAATTTGCATTTCCCTGATGACTAAGGATGTTGAACATTTCTTTAATTGTTTCTTGGCTGTTCCATAGTCCTCTGTTGAAAATTCTCTGTGTAGTTCTGTACCTCATTTTTAAATTGGATTATTTGATTTGGGGTATTTAGTTTCTTGAGTTCTTCATATATTTTGGATATTAGACTATGGTCAGATGTAAGGTTGGTGAAGATATTTTCCCAGCCTGTAGGCTGTCATTTTGTTCTTTTGACAGTGTCCTTTGCTTTACAGAAGCCTTTCAGTTTTATGAAGTCCCATTTATTAATGGTTGATCTTAGAGCCTGAACTATTTGGTTTTATATTCAGGAAGTTGTCTCCTGTGCCAATTAGCTCAAGGCTCTTCCCCATGCTTTCTTCCAACAGATATAGTGTGTCCAACAGATATAGAGATCTTTAATACACTTGGACATTAGTTTTGTGTAGGGTGATTAATAGAGGTTTTTTGCATTTTTCTATAAGTAGACATCGAGTTAGATCAGCACCATTTGTTGAAGATGCTATCTTTTTTCCATTGTATGGTTTTGGCTTCTTTGTTGAAAATTAAGTGCCCATAGGTTTGTGGATTTATTTCTGGGCTTTGATTCAATTCCATTGATGCTGCTGTCCGTTTCTGTGCAAGTACCATGCCATTTTTTATTATCATTGTTCTAAAGTACAGCTTGAGATTAGGGGTGGAGATTCTTCCAGAAGATCTTTTGTTGTACAGGATTGTCTTAGTTATTCATGTTTTTTTTTCTAAATGAAATTGAGAATTGTTCTTTCAATATCTGTAAAGAATTGTGCTGGCATTTTGCTTTGATGGGAATTGCATTGAATCTGCAGAGTGTTTTTTGTAAGATGGCCATTTTTACTATCTTAATCTTACCAATCCATGAGCACAGGAGATCTTTACATCTTCTGAAATCTTCATCTAACTCTTCAGAGACTTGAAGCTTTTTTTTTTTCTTACAGGTATTTTATTTGCTTAGTTAGAATTACATCAATACTTTGTGGTTTTTTGTGGCTATTGTGTAGAATGTTGTTTTCCTAATTTCTTTCTCAACTAGTTTGTCTTTTGTATAATACTCCATTTGTATAAAAGGACTGCCAATTTTGTATCCAGCCACTTTGCTGAAGGTATTTTATCAGCTGTAGGAGTTTCTTGGTAGCATTCTTAGGGTCACTTATGTATACTATCATATCATCTGATAATAGTGATAATTTGACTTTGTCCTTTCCAATTTGTATCCCTTTCATCTCCTTTAGTTGTCAGAATGGCTAAGGTAAAACACTCAAATGACAACACATGATGGCAAGGCTGTAGGGAAAGGGGAACACCCCTGCATTGCTGGCAGGAGTGAAAGCTAATAAAACCACTTTGGAAATCAATATGGCACTTTCTCAGAAATTTGGGAATAATCCTACCTCAAGACCCAGCCACACCACTCCTGGCCATATACCTAAAAGATGCTCCACAATACAAGGACATTTGCTGAACAACGTTCATAGCAAGTTTATTCATAATAGCCAGAATCCGGAAACAACCCAGACGTCCCTCAACTGAAGAATGGATGAAGAAACTGTGGTACATTTACACAGTGAAATACTACTCACCTATTAAAAACAAGGAAATCTTTAAATTTGCTGGCAAGTGGATGGAACTAGAAAAGATCATCCTGAGTGAGGTAACTCAGGCCCAGATAGAAATGCATGGTATATGCTCATTCATAAGTGGATATTAGCCACATAATAGAGGATAACCACACTATAATATAGAGATTGGTGCACCAACTAAGGACCATGTATGATGCGGACCCAGACCCTCTGCTCAAATGTAGTAGATAGGCAGCACAGTATCTTTGTGGGTCCCACAATATGGGGACTAGGGACTACTTCTGACATGGGCTCTGGCCACTCCATGTTTATCACTCTGCCCTGGCAGGGCAGCCTTGCTTGGCAACAGAGGAAGAGGACACAGGTAGTAAAGATGAGACTTGATAGGCTGATGTCAGATGTTAGGGGAGGAGGGCTTCCCTTTCTGAAGACTAGGAGATTGAGGGAGAAAGAATGAGGGAAGAAAGATGGGATCAAGAGGCAGAGAGGGATAGGGCTACAATTGGGATGTAAAATGAACAAATTAAAAATAAAAGAGAAAATTAAAATCTGAGATCCAAATATGAAAAAAATATTGTACAAATCAAAGGTAGATAGTAGCTCATAGATAAGAATAGCAAAGACAACTTTCTGTGTCTTTATTTCTGCATTTAAGAATTATGTTCCATTCCCTGAAGAAAGAGATTGAAGACGACCTGAGAAGATGGAGGTATCTTCCTTGTTCATGAATAGGGAGAATTAACATAGTAAAAACGGCCCTCTTACCAAAAGCAATTCACAGATTCAATGCAATCCCCATCAAAATACCTACACAATTTTTAAAAGACATTTAAAAGTCAATTCGCAACTTCATATGGAAAGACGAAAGAACCAGAATAGCTAAAACAATCTTATACAATAAAAGAGCCTCAGGAGGAATCTTCATACGCTATACTATAGAGTAATAGTAACTAAAACAGCATGGTACTGGCACAGCAATAGGCTGGTTGATCAATGGAATCCAATCGAAGACCCAGAAATAAATCCACACACATATAGTCACTTGATTTTTGACAAATCTATTAAACGGAAAAAGGATAGCATCTTCAACAAATGACCCCTATTTGTCACCATGCACAAAATTCAAGTCCAAGTGGATTAAAGACCTCAACATACAACCAGAGACACTAAATCGGCTAGAAGAAAAAGTGGGGAAGAGCCCAGAACACATTGGCACAGGAGACAACTTCCCGAACAACACCAACAGCCCAGGCCTTAAGGTAAACAATGAATAAATGGGACCTCATGAGGCTGAGAAACTTCTGTAAGGCAGGAGACACTGTTAACAGAACAAAGCAACAGCCTACAGACTGGGAAAAGATCTTCACCAACCCTTCATCTGAAAAAGGTCTAATATCCAAAATATATAAAGACTCAGGAAATTAAACACCACCAAACCAAATAACCCAATTGAGAAATGGGGCTCAGAACTAAACAGAGAATTCGCAACAGACGAATATTGAATGGCTGAGAAACACTTTAAAAATGCTCACAATTTCCCTATCAATGGACAGGACATTCTCCACAGTTGAGTGGAGAGTGGGGTATGACTTTACATGTACTCTAGTGCCTCATATTTGACCACGTCCCCTGGATGGGGAGGCCTGGTGGCACTCAGAGGAAGGATAGCAGGCTACCAAGAAGAGACTTGATACCCTATGAGCATATACAGGGGGAGGAGGTCCCCTTCAGTCACAGACATAGGGGAGGGGAGTAGGGGGAAAGCGCGAGGGAGGGAGGAATGGGAGGATACAGGGATGGGATAACAATTGAGATGTAATATGAACAAAGTAATAAAATATATCAAGAAAAGAAAGAATGCAAAAGCCAGACAGAGGTTGTAGATAATGCCAAGGAGATGTCTAGCACACACAATGGGGCTGATACACATGTAAACTCACAGAAATTGTGGCAGCATGCCACAAGAACTCCACAGGTTCAAGCCAAGTGGAGTCTTTGTGCTGAGAGAGAAAGCCGACTTAGGGTCCAAACCCAAAAAGAAGGCTATTTCTGGTTGATGGTCACTGTCAAGGGGAGAATCAGTTTTCTGCAATGGAGCATCACTGACTGAACTGGATACTGTTGGGGTGCATTGTGTGAAGGTGAGTACATACTCAATTGTTAATTCTGCACAGGCCGAGAGCTAAGTCCCATCACCAGTCTTATATTTTGTAAATATTTATTTCTTCCTCACCTTGCTAAGAAAATCTAGGATTGTACCTGATGCCTTTAGTAAAGATCTGAGAGCCAATAGCTGAGGTAGGCAGGGAGGGCAGAGCTTCTGTACAGAGGCAGGGTCTCTAGAATAGGGAGACAAGGGAGGATTCACCAGCGTGACTTGGGAAGGAACAGACTTACCGGGACCAAGAGAGAGGCTAGGAAGTAACCATGTGGTAGGACATGGCCTAGAATATTTGGGTCAAGATAGATGAGCTAGCTTAGAGTCTGTCTACCTAAAGGCCTAAGATTTAATACATTGCAGTCATGTACTAAAATATCCCATTAGGCTACACTGCAGGCAAAGCACCATGTGCAGGAGTGTTGGTCAGCAAAGAATGAACTACATGGTTCTTTTGTAGACTATTTGCTTCATTTGATCTTTCTTTGTTTTTCTTTCTTTCCTTTTTGTTTGTTTTCTTGTTTGGTTTGATTTTGTGGGTATATGGGTTTGGTTTGGTTTTTCTACTTATCATTTTTAATACCTCAATCTGGATGTGAAGCTCATGAAATAACTTCAGCATTATGTATCCCATTCATCACTTGGCCTCCTGTAAAGAAAAAGCTCAATTCATTATGACTATATATATCTTATTATTTAATTTTGTTTTTAATTAAAATAGAATCACACAACTTTTCTCCTCTCTTTTCTTCCTCCAGTCCTTCTCAGCAACCTTCCTGGAACTTTTTCTATTCTCCCTACTGTCAAGTAGATAATATATTTCTTTCAATATTATTGTTAAATTTGTGTTTGTGTATATGTATGTGTATTACTATTACTCTGGTAAAGGAACAGATTAATAAAATGGCTTCTAATGATATAATGCAATATTGAGAAATAGTCCCTCACTCGACCCATACAGGAGAAGCTTCTTTTGAAGTAGAGGAAATAAATGCACACACATGTGCATGCACACCCACACCCACACCCACACACCACAGAACTACAACTTGAAAAGTACACTTTTATTGTCTCTGTGTCATATCAATAACTAAAATTCAATACAGATCTTGACATTTGCTTTTGTATAACCTAGGGAAACACACACACACCACACCCCCCCCACACACACAGTACACACTATCTGAGTTTTAGTTTTCACGTACATTATGAGTCCCAGCCTGAGATGGCTTTAAAAGACATGATGGGATTGATATCACTTTGCACAGTTATTTTTAAGATTCAAAATAGTCATAATCACTAATAGTAAGAATTACTGCTTAAGCATGTCCTATGCTAAAGTGTATTTTTAACTTCTTCCATCTATATGCAACAATGAATAATTGTAATAATGAGTAATTATCAATTGGAATTGCACATAGATTCAGGAGCCAAACTTAGAGGCTGCCCAGAAAAACTCTCAATTATGAGAAATGTGATCTATTGTTTTGAGTTTTTATAGAACAGAGGAGTGAAGTTTAACATACACTTTAACTAGATTCTTGGCCAAGACTTATAACTTATCTGTGAATTACAGTATTTTTTATGTGTTCATTGGAGTACAGTTGGAGACTCCTCATTTTCAAATCCACAGTAGGTCTATTCATCAAAAGCTTAAAGAGGAAAAAAATCATGAGAAAGACACATAAGTATTTAATCTAATTTAAAGCTTTTAAAAATGAATGCATTATCCAGGCTTTTGATGTAAGGTTAAGAGTTTTCTCAGGGAACAGATTCTCTCATGAAAATTGTACTCGCGTTGTGTGTATGATATCCTTATGGATTTTCTTAAAGCTGAAGCTGAATGTGTGAAAAGGACAGCTGTTATGCAACATTAGTGCAGATATATCATACATATATTTTCTGCAAATTTTGTTGAGGGAATAAGGGTTTATTTCCCCTTACAGTTTCAAGGAACACAGTTTGCCCTGCAGGGAAGACACCAAAACAAGAGTGTAAGGCAGCGGAACACTTTGCATCCAAACTCAAGAAGCAGACTGAAATAAAGGCTTGCCCCAACCCATGGAAAGATGCCGTGCACAGTTAGAGTGCTTCTTCTTCCCTTAGTTACCCTAATCTAGAGAATTCCCCAGACACGCCAGAGTTTTGTCCCTTCATTTTTCCTAGACCCTCTAAATTGACAATCAATATTCCCAGTTACAGGCTGTGACTGTATTTTATGTTAACACTCCCCTTCCCCCACTTCAGGAGGTGGAGTTTTATAACTCAGCTGGTAGCATATTTGCTTGGCAAATCCACTCCTCTGCTTTCTAACGCTGCCACCGAATTTGTTTTCATGCGCTGTTGTCATTTAGCTCTCCGATCTCAGCAGGTGTGATGAAGAGAGCAGAAGGTGGCTGTGGATTCTGGATGCTGGTATAGCTGACCCCTACATGTGCCTTCTCTTCCTTCTCAAGGCCAGCCTTTCCAGCCCTGTTCTGGCCCACTAAGGTAGTGATTCAACAAGGCTCCTACATGTCCCTTTACTTCTCTTCTCTCTGCTGATTCTGGGGAACCATCTCTCTCATGTCCATTTCCAAGAACAGGGATCTTGACTCCAACAGTCTCCCAGAGCTACTGAAAAGAAAATGGTGTCTATATCAGAAACCATACATGAAAGTGGAGGCTTTCGCTGAAATCAGATTCCAAATGGGGCATAGGTAAATAGTACCATTGTTTATTAAATACGTTGCAAAGGCAGAACAGGGAATTTTATTTATTTTATTTTTTTAAATTATTTTATTTTTTACATATACATTTATATTATTATACAAATATACAATAGATTACCTATAGCAAGAAGAACCATGACACAATCAGGAATTATATAAATGTTGCATTCTTAGTGTTTTGGCTATTTGTATTTGACAGCCTTGAAGAAGACATCTTTCCTATCTTGGTGCATCTAAATTTCTGAATGTAAATCACTCTTCATCACATATTGTCATTATCAACTTAAAACACCTATCTAGACCTAAAAACACCTTAACCCCTAAACAACTAAGCTTCACTGTAAAACTAAGCTACCTGGTCTTCAACTCCATCAGAAACTTGAGAAGGAATAAACTTGATTACCTGAGTATGCCGAGAGTGCAGGTTAGTAGCTTTCCAAATGAAAAGATGACAAAGACAGTTTTCTACCTGAATAGTCACCCAAAACGCTCTATAATGTTGGAGCATCTTCTTCAGCCTTCTGGCCCAATGTATCTGACAGACATATTTGTGAGGCAGGAACTATTGAGAACTTGCTTACCCTGTCTTGGCAGAGTTTGGCCGTCGACTCTGCCTGCATCCAAGCCTGCCCTTCTTTTAGGCAGAATTCTGTCTGTGGTAGAAATGAGGACATTTTGCCCAGTGGGTTGTTTGCCACATTTGAAGCCATCTCCATAAAGAGGTTCTTTGATGCTCATCATCCTCTTTGAGGTATGCTGGGTGTTGCCAGGAGTTAACCTGTTTCATTGTCAATGAATCTTTAAAGTAATAAAAAACATTTTAAAATGTCATATTTTGCATACCTCTGGGGTTTTGGAAGACCTTGTCTACCTATCCTTACTTATCTTTCTATAGAGTCATATCTATCTGCTGCACCTAACATGTATGTTCTTGTGATAAAAGGTAGACTATCAATTGACATGACCATGATTTAATCCACTAACATAATTTGTATAACTTATTTCTCCTAAACAGCTTGCTATAGCTCTTTCAAAGCATTGGAAGTATACCTTGTATTATAATTGAGTTATACGAGTACAATACCTCATATTAGATTGGAAATATATATAATATATATAATATATATTAATATATATATAAAGAATGTGAAGAATAATCTTGCATTTGTGTTCTATGCTACTCTATCTAGAATTAAACTTATTTTGCACCTATATACAAAATACTATACCAGTTAATTAAAAACACCTTGTGAGTGACAATTTAGGCATTAAGTTGAGGAGTAGATTCACTAATCTACCTTTTGTTCTATCTTCCCTATATATTTCTATATTCTCACGCCTTTCTTTTCAACCCCTTTCTCCAAACAAGATGTCAATGTCCTGTATGCTGTGAGCAATGCATAAGACCATGCATGAGTTGGACATAGACCCATTGCTCAGATGTAGGAGCACAGTCTCCTTGTGGATCCCACGTGTGGAAAGTAGGGACTACTTCAGACATGTACTCTGGCCACCGAACTTAGATCACTTCCCCCTGGCAAGACGGTCTTGCCAGGCTACAAAAGAAAAGATTACAACTAATACAGATGAGATTTAATAGGCTGAGGTCAGATATTAGGGGAGGAGGGCTCCCCTGTCAGAGTACTAAGGGAGGGAGGGAAGGAAGATCAGGAGGGAGTGAGGGAGGGGCTACAATCAGGATGTGAAGAATTTAAACTGCAGAACAAGAAGGAAACTTATATTGATAATCCCACCATAAGGGACTAGCTCTGAGACTGGCTGAGACATGAATGTCTAGGCATAGACAACATTCTTGTTGGCTACAGAACCCCTATGAATTATTATTAGATGCCATTCTTCATATGGCATGAATGAAGACTTACAGATGCCTTCTTTTCCTGTCCCAAAGAGCAGAAATCCAGCCTTAATTGTTCTGTGCATCACATACACCTTATACACTTATAATTTTAGGACTATATAATGCTTGTGAGAAACTATCTGGTTTCAGAACAAAAGAAGCAGACACTGACACTGAAGGAGATCTGCACATTTTTTGTATTTGTCTTATATACTCAAGAACTGTAGGATTTGATTGTGCAAAGGAAGGGGAACCTATGTAAGAGGGTTCTATCTTACAATACTGATGAAAAATCTTTATCACAAGCAAGAAGAGCAAGGTTATGGATGTGTGTGATGTGTGTGAACACAGACTGTGTGGGTGTGTGTCGGGGAGGAAGGGTTCCCAAACAGAAGCAAAACAAGGAAAATCTCTGCCTGAAGAGTTCTGTAACCTCAGGTTTACAAGTTAAACATGGAAAGATTTTCTTGGTTGGTGCAGTAGTTTGAGCAGATCCCCCTGTGTCCAGATCTACCCATCATGATGTTCTTCTTATAGGTTTCTAGGACCTTCTGGATCCTTCTGTTTCCAAATTCTCCCATATTTCTCTCACCTAGAGTCCCAATAGGAGGTCCACACATCTATCCCAATCTCCTGGTAAGTGAGGACTTTCATGGGACATTCCTTTTGGGCTAGTATAAGTGAGTATATACCTTGTGAGTCTTTCTGGGTCTGGGTTAACTCACTCAGTATAATGATTTCTAGTTCCATCCATTTGCCCGCAAATTTCAGGATTTCCTTGTTTTTAATAGCTGAGTAGTATTCCATGGTGTTGCAGTAAACATTGAACATCTACTCAGATCTAGCCAATGGACAGGAAGTTATCCACAGTTGTGTGGAGAGTGGGGGCTGACTCTGACATGAACTCTGGTGCCCCATATTTGACCACTTCTCTTTGGTGGGGAGGCCTGGTGGCACTCAGAGAAAGCATAGATGAGACTTGATAGGCTGTGATCATATGTTGGGGGAGGAGGTCCCCTTCTATCACAGACCTAGGAGAGGGGAATAGAGTGAAAGAGGGAGGGAGGGAGGAATGGGTGGATACAAGTAAGGGGATAACAACTGAGATGTAATCTGAATAAATTAATAAAAAAAGAAAATGAATAACAACAAAAAAGATTTTCTTTAACCAACTTGTGATGTAAGGCTACTATAGCTCAGTGGTAGAGTAAGGTCCTCAGTTCCCTTCCTAGTGTTTAGAAATACGGACAAAAAAAAAAAAAAAAAAGAAAGAAAGAAAGAAAGAAAGAAAGAAAGAAAAAGGCTGAGGGGAGAATGGGAGGATACAAGGGATGGGATAACCATAGAGATGTAACAAGAATAAATTAATTTAAAAAAAGGAAAAAAAAAAAAGAAAGCAGGATGAGCAAGACATGGGAAGCAAGTCAGTAAACATCACCCTACTTGTCCTCTTATCAGTTCCTGCCTCCAGGTTTCTGCCCTGTTTGAGTTCCTGTCCTGTCATCCTCCAATGATGGACTATGGTCTGCAAGTATAGGCCAAATAAACCTTTTCCTCCCCCCCCCAAAAAAAAAGAAAATTAATTAAAATGCACTAGTAAGGAAAAGAAGTGTCCATTTTTCTTCAGTGTGGAATATAATATATTTTCTTTTAAATACCAAGCATTTACTGAACTGTGTTGGAACTGTTGTTGACACATGAGACACAGAAGTGAACACTGTTTTCATTTAATCCTCTGAGCATCAAGAACACAAGTGGAGAATAAGAATTGAAAATGGAGAAGAAAGCAAAGCTCAGAAAGTGAATGAGATAAGTGAAGGTGGCAGGTAGAGGGGATAAATAGCTGACTCCATGTTGGACGTTGGGTGACATCTGTCAAGTCCTACCACATGGCTTTCCACTTCTGCTTCTCATAACTGGGTGAATGCTATCCTTACCTCTCTGTGGTGACAGAGGACACACAGTAAAATAGATGGCCAAATTATGCAAATCAGATGAATTTTGAGGAGGATAATAAAGTGAGAAAGTACTATTGAAATGAAAACTAAAATAACAACAGCAACAACAAAGATTTTTTCTTAAGTAGGGTGGAATCTTCGATGAGAAGACATTGCATAAGAAAGTTGTCTCATTGCTATAATGAAACACTGCAACAGAAGCAGGTTAAGACATAAAAGGTTTATTATGGCTCACACTTGAGAGTGTAGCCCTTCATGGCTTGGAACTCATGACCACAGGGGCTTGAGGTGGAGGCTGGTGTTATACCATGTATAGTCAGGAAGAAGAGAAAGCTGGATACCAGAGCTGAGGCTCATTCTTCCTTCTTATTCAACCCTGTACCCTCACCCACAGGATGATGTTACTCAAGGAGAGCATTGCATTAAGCTCTGGTTTCTACTTGCAGCATGTAAGCAAATAAAACAGTGACGTCACCTGATTTTCCAATTAAAAGTAGTATGATTTAATAGAGTAAATGTAAATGGTCATGGTCGTGTATAATTTGTAGTTTTGCCCTTTGCTTATAACTCACTAGATGTGGCTTTCTTCTTCCCACCACACCTGTCCTGCACCTATTTGCTTTGTTGTTACCAAGGAGAGGCCCAGACTTGAGCACCTGGACTTTGCATTATACCTACTCTGGGAGTCCCCATCTGTATTTTTTTTTTCATATAGACTACCATTGTAGTGGAATGGTCCCTGAAAAGGCTGGATGCAATATTAGAGTTTTTCCTAGGGCCCAGGCAAGGTTTTCTCAAGTGTTATTTATTTTTGTCTTGTGACCCTTTATGAAAAAAACAGTAGGCTGTCAGTCCATTTTGATGCACTCACATTCTATGGTTTGTATCTAGGCCTCTGCCAATGAAGACTCACCTTTTGAGTTTTGAGTTCTCCAAATTGCAAATTGTAATTTTTTGTGGAAAATTAAATACAGCAAGACTTAGTAGTCATTTACACTTCCATGTGAGTGAGTTTAAAGGGGAAGAAGCTGGAAGTAGAGGGAAAAGAGAAACCCTGAGTGTTGTCAGGTACAGGGCACTGCTAAGCGGGGAGCCCTGAAAGTAAAACTGTAGTGGACAAGGTAAACACTATCACTCTAGCACTGTGTCCAGGCCACACCTGACCTTATCGTGACAGCTTTACTCTGTGTAGTTTGCATAATACCACACTGTTAAGTCATCTTAGAAGATGAAGGCTACCAAGGAAGATGTAGATGGCCATTTGACTCCAGCATCCTACCTTGAGCATCTGCCTGACCACTTTATGCTTATGAGATCACAGGCAAGTGATAGAGGTTCTTGGAGCTTCCATTTTCAATTCAAATTTGGAGTTAAGACCTAAGAGTATAATCCTGAGAACTGAAGTGCTACATAGATGAAAAAGTCTATACTAGGTTTCTCTAATACTTGATGCACCCAAGCAATCATGGCCACTGTGATGTGAAGAAGATAAATAAAAGGATAAAAGTGAGGGGTGAATGTCTTTATGTAATCACAACTTTCAAATGAGAGGGGAAATTCTGAGGTACTCCCCTACACCTACTTTTATATGCAACATGTTAGACATTGACTAATGTAAAGAAATGCCTAAAAATGGGCTAGCTAGCTTAGATGCAGGCAGAGTCAACAACTGAACTCTGCCAAGACAAGGTAAGCAAGTCCTCAATAGTTAATGCCTCACAAATATGTCTGTCCGATATATTGGGGTAGAAGACTGAAGATGATGTTCCAATGTTATAGAGAGGGTTGGGTGACTGTTTAGGTAGCAAACTGTCTCTTGCATTTTATCATTTTGGAAGCTACTAACCTGCACTTCTGGTTCACTCATGTTTTATTCCTTCTCAAGTCTCTGATGGGACTGAAGACCAGATGGTTTAGCCTTACAATTAAGCTTAGTTGGTTAGGGGTTAAGATGTTTTTAGATCAAGACAGATGTTTTAAGTTAATAGTGCCGAGATATAATAGATATTAATTTTCATACAGAGATTTAGACCCAACAAGATAGGAAAGAGGCTTACTTCAAGTTTGTCAAATACAAATAGCCAAATTACTATGAATGTAACATTTATATAATTCCTGATTGTTTCCTGGTTCTTCCTGTTATATGTAGTTTACTTTATTCATGTGTAATAATATAAATGTATATATTAAAAAAAGAAACATAATAAAAAAGACTAAGAAAAAAAATGTAGTCTCTACTTTTACGGGCATTGTGGAGTCCCTTGAGGAATCATGGCAGATAATTATACTTCAGAGAATACCAGCAATACGAAAGCCATGGGCAGATATGTGTCTAGACTGTAATTAGTTAGAAATTTGGGAGTCAGGCAATAAGTATGACATGGAGAAAAGCAACTTGCATTTCCAGAGGAATGGTTATACCAACCTTTTGTTATATCTCGAGAGTGTTATACTGAATTTCTGTGACATAACTTACTAACAGAAGCAACATGAGCTATTTAGTTTCCTTCTCACAGGCCCCAGAAGAATATGTGGAAGACTGGAAATTTGGCAAGTTTGACACCTGATATGGCAGGACTAGCAGGCAGTTCTGGTCCTCTGGGCCCGGGAAGCATGGTTCCTTTAATATAGAACTCTGCTCTTTCCGAGGAATAAGTTACAGGGGAGCAGAATAGCTCATGAGCAGGCGAATCCTGAACAGGAGCCATTCCAAGCCAGGTTCCGTTCTAATCAGCCCTCCATCTGAGGTCCCGCTTCAAAGGAAACTAATCAAAGGCATTCCCGTTTCCTACCAGTAATGAAGGAGTTGGCATTGTCTGGCTATAGCTTCCTCATCACTAAAACGAAGACATTGAACTACAGTGTCACTATAAACACTTTCATTTTACCACAGCTGTTTAATTATTTTCCAGGTTCGTTTGAACATTTCCTCCAAACTAATTTTTGCACATTGTCTAGACAACCCTGGATCAATGATAATTTGAGAAATAAATAATTAGAAACATGAGAAGAATTTTTTAATGAGCACAAATGATTAAGTGTATTCAATCTCATGCATTAGTGACTTTGGGGTGACATTGCAAAAATTCCAAAGTCTCTAGTGTACAGAATTGATGCCAAGAAGATAATTCTGTCCTCCTACAAGGTAGATGACAGGATTCAGGGCTGAAGTTATTGAAAATGTACACAGGGAAAATAACATATAAGGAAAACAAAATGGCCAGGGGACTTAAATAACCAAGTGCAGTTCTTCACTGGGTAATGAATGTGTCTTTTTTCTCTGTGTAAAAGACATAGTATCTGTCAGGTGCTTTCAGCCCCTCAGAAGACAGGGCACTTAAATAGAATATGCGGTGTCACTTTGAGTGGTGAACTTTGACCTCAGACCTAGGGTGCCTGGCCTGAGTCTCATGATACTAGGAACTCACTTGTCTTGTTCTGTGGTTCTTTTCTTGTCATCTGATTTACTGAATCTCATGAGTGAAGATGTCAAAAAGAATCTTTCAGGCTTATATCCATGACTCAGAATACAGCCTTCATGGTATTAAGTGAAGATGCTTTGGCCACCTAGTGTTTGTAGAAGAAATCAAATTAGGAGTTTTCCTGTGAGCAGGGGAATCTTCCTGACGCAGCTCCCAAATAGGCCCTGATCTGAGGTGTCCAAGGCCATTTCCTTTCCCAGGGAGCAACCACAGACTTATCTGAGATCTCAATCTTAGACAAACACTCTCACAGGAAAGCAGGCAGCTCCAGGTTTTATACCATTAGCCCCTGACTTCTGAACAACTTCTTCAAAGGCAGCCAGTTGCAATCTCCATTTACAATAGTTGGTCATCCAGAAAGAATGAGGAGGCCCAAAGAATAGGAATAGGTTTTATTAACTGGAAGAGCGGAACAGTGCTCCATTCCATTAGGCTGTTGAGAGAAAGAAGAGAAAAGAAATGAAGGAGTCTTTTGAAATGTAATGTTATTGTAGATTCAGGATTTCCCCACACTCAGTCAACCCAGAAAGACTTGAGCCCCAGCATATCTTCTTACACATCTTAAGAGGGAGGGACAAAAAATGCAAATTTGAAACCAAAACCAAAAAAAAAAAAATACAATCACACATATCAATGTCCCTTACCAATATAATTTTCAAGATGTACTCACAGAATACCCTGCTTCAAAAGTTCACTGGGTAAATTCACTTAGACTTCTTATACCAAAGGAACTAACAAGACAACCCACTGTTATGAAATACGCTCCAATATTAAACACTTCTACTGCATTCTATGTTCACAACTAGGAACTTAAAAGTATGTTCTAAAAGTTGTAATGTTAAGTCCTCGACACACATGTACATGCTAAATTTAGGAATGCTAAGGAAGCAACAGGGGGGTAGTTGAATGCGTATGCAAGTATGAGACATACAGAAAATGAGATTAACTGAGGCTAAACTATAGTCTGTGCTATGAGACAGTGTTAACCTCTCCCTCACAGTCATGTTACTGTTAAAACATGCTGAGAGTTGACACCACCATTGCTTTGACTGGAGGCCTTTGTTTTTCTTCCTTAGACTCCATAAAGGATAAAACTCATTTACCAGTTCTGTACATTGTCATACTTTGGTTCTTCTTTTTTAATGTAGTTAAAAGAATTTTAGAAATACTTAAAAAATGTTAATTTATTATAATTTACATCCTGAATGTTATCCCCTCATGTATTTCTTCCCGTTTCCACCCTTCCGCCTTCTGCTGTCCTATTCTCCTCCCCTAGACCTCTGACAGAAGGGAACCTCCTCCCCCACCATATGACCACAGCCCATCAGGTCTCATCAGTATAGCCTGCTTCCTCTTCCTCTGTGTGCCATCAGACCTCTGCATCAAGGGGAAGTGATCAGAGTTTATGTCAGAGGCAGTCCCTGCTCTCCCCACAACTGTGGAGAATGAGCTGTCCATTGGCTAGATCTGAGCAAGGGGTCTACCTTTACTGCATGCATTGTCCTTGGTTGGTGCAACTATTTGTGAAGGCTCCCCTGGGTCCAGGTCCACCAGTCTTGATGGTCTCCTCATGGAGGTTCTGAATCCTCTGGGTCATTCCATCCCCCTATTCTTCCATACCACTACTTGGCTATTAAAAACAAGGAAATCTTGAAATTTGCAGCAAATAGATGGAACTAAAAATGATCATCCTGGGTGAGGCAACCCAGACCCAGGAAGACACACATGGTATATACTCACTTAAAAGTGGATATTAGCCCAACATAGATGTCCTCTGAGAGACTCTTCCCAGCAGGGAAGCAGGACAGGTCATGCTTTTATTCTAATGATCTCCTTGGAATTTTTGCTAATTATACAGAAACTAATGTGTCATAGGTGGTTGACAGAACTATTCTAGACATTGTATCTAACACAGACACCAAGGTATCTTATGTAATCTATGGCTGGTTTAGAAAGACACTGGAGGGCCAATATGATTGCCTAGTGGCTGGGGCCACCTGCAATCAAGCCTAAGGACCAGGGTTCAGTCCCTGGGACTCACATGGAAAGAGATAACAAACTCTTAGAAATTTTCCTCTGACTTCCACATGTACTCAGAAGCATATGCACACCACACACACACACACACACACACACACACACACACACTACATAAATAAAACAATTATAATGAATAAGTAAAAAAATAAAAAGAGACTTGAAAGGGAAGAAAGCTTCAGATACTTAAGTCTGTGTGTATAAAAAGTCTCTAAAGGCTAAATTAGGCATATTTGTACAGACACAGTCTGTTTCTCAAGAGACGACATGGTGCTGGAGTAGTGAGAGATGACATGTATGATAAAAATAGTGACACATTAAGCAATACATCTAAGAGACAAGCTGGATTTATAAAAGTACAATATAGTAGGAGATGGATGAATGTGAGGGACTAGTTAGCCCACTGTGATGAGTTCTGACGACTGACAAATAAAAATGTTGGGGACAGAAGGAGAGTGAGAGCTTTGCTGATCTGAGATGCTTCCCATATTCTTCTCTCAGTGTTCTAGTCCGACATTCCCGCTCTGCTTGCTTAGCTCTTCACAGACTCTCAAAATAGAAACCACTAGTTTTTGACTATTGGATTTCAGTTTAGGGAAAAGGCAACCCTGTTTAAAGTCAGCTATCTAAAATTTGCACAAAAAGTACTTGGGGAGCAGACATTGTTCCTTGATTTAACACAGCTCAGAATATTAAAAGTAAGACAGAGATCTTTAAAGTCAAACTGCTATGAGGAAGAAGAATTTGATGTATAATTTAGCTGATACATAGCTCCAGGTCTATTTGATTTGAGTTTTGAATTTTCTCCCAGGTAAATACAAACACTTTCACTCTGCATATTACGAGGGACTGTGATAAATGAACTTGAGGAAATTGTGAAAATGTCCTCCATAGTATCTGTGATTGCATGTTTTTCAGAAGGCATTTTGTTGTTGTTGTTGGTTGGTTGGTTGTTTTGGTTTTTGTTTTTTGTTTTTTTTGTTTTGTTTTGAGACACGGTTTCTCTGTATAGCTGTGGCTGTCCTGGGCAAACTTTATAAACTAGGCTGGCTTTGAACTCAGAGAGATCCTCCTGCCTCTGCCTCCCAGAGTGCTGGGATTACAGGCATGGACCACTGTGTCCTGCTACAGAAAGCATTTCTTTTTATAGGTTTCTAAATGTCAATTTCATCTGTATAGTAAGGGAACTTCTATGACTAACAACAATCAATCTCTTGAAGAACATGCTGATCTTAACAAGTTATTTTTTTATTATGGAAGACTCTTGAGCTGAATACTGAAAGGGATCAATGCATCCTGCCAACCACTCTGATGCACCCAACACAGAACTACACTCTAAACAAATGCTTTCCCTGGGGAGACTCAATTACAAAAGAGGTAGACTTGGGAGCAAAATCATTGCTAAGATTGTGTAAATGAGGCACACTTTATCACAGTTTCTCCTTGGAGGTACACATGTGTGTTTCTACTATAAGGGTACCTACCCTGATGTTGAGGCAATTCAACCAGGTGAATCAAAGAAGCTTCCGGGATGGTGTGGGAAAGGAAATGGGGCATGCATACATAATTTAAATTCACAAGCTAAACAGATTTAGTTACTGTCAGCTTCACTGACTAAAGGAATACAGCAGGTTAGCTGTTTCTCTGTCCTCCCTATACTTTCAGTTCATACTCCAGTGGCCCTTTCTTCCCTCTCAAATACAGTTAAGTACATTTTTAAAATCTGTCTGTCTGTCTGTCTGTCTGTCTGTCTGTCTGTCTGTCTGTCTGTCTATCTATCTATCTATCTATCATCTATCTGTCACCTATCATCTGTTCCCTTTACGTACCAATTGCAACCCCCTCCTTCCTCTCCTCCCAGTCCCACTGTCTTCCCCCATTCCCTTCTCCCATTCTTCCCAGAAAACAGGGTCCTCATCCCCAGCCCATGCCATCCTGTCCCACCACTTCATGTCACATCAGGGCAATATAATCCTCTTCCACTGACACCAAACATGGCTGCCCATCTAGGAAAAAGTGATCCAGTACTTAAGTACATCTTAATTGACTTATTGGCTTTCAAAAGACATAGAGAAAGGAGAAGTTTAAGCACTTAAACTTGTTGATTTTTATTGTTTTCTCATAGAAACAACAATCTCCTAACAAATAGTTACATAAAATGACCTACATAATCTGGCAAGGTGACTGCCAAAGGAGAAGACAAGAAAAATAACAGCTCACAAATGGCAATGCTGTTTTTGTAATGGCTGTTCTCTTTTGATCAGTCTTACTACAATGAAGCTAAAATGAATCAAAATTTACTATCTTCAAACACAGATAATGTTCCTTCTCTTCTTAAATCCTTCATTTGTAATGAGTTCTACCTAAAGGAGTTAGCAGCCAGGAAGTGAAGACAAGGAATGCAGAGAGCAGCCTAACAGAAAAACAGTCCCAGGATCCAGGCTGGCATTGTGAGATCCAGCCTGGCACTGTGAGAGAGATCCAGGCTGGCACTGTGACACCGAGAGAGACTCAGGCTGGCACTGTGACACTGAAAGAGACCCAGGCTGGCACTGTGAGATCCAGGCTGGCATTGTGAGATCCAACCTGACATTGTGACACTGTGAGATACGGGCTGGCACTGTGAGCTCCAGGCTGGCACTGTGATGTTATAGGTGGGATAGCCTTTACGCTGTGATGCATCCCAGCTTCCTGACCCATGCCCGCATCATGGATTACTAAGGGCACTCCCGTCCCTACAGAGGAACTGTTTTGAACCCCAAGAGTGGAAACCTGATTCCTGTGGAAAGTAAGATAATACACGCTTTGACTACTTCCTGCTGGACATGCATTGCCCAGTCCATGCTATAGCCCTGCCAGGTACCCAGAGGTGTCTTCTGCTTAGCAGAATTCTCTCATAACTTTACCTATGAAATGCCTCACAAGTGGCTTTTGTATACTCGGGGGACATGAGGTCCAGTGACAACTCAGATTACCACATTCTTATAACTTTCACACAGCAAAACAGTACCCTTTTCTACCTGCTAGTGAGCCTGTCAAAACAAGACATTTAACAATGTGTAGGGCTGAGGAGATAGATAATGATTAAGAGCACATACTGCTCTTCCGGAGGACCTGAGTTGAGTTCCATTCCCAGGATCCATGTCCTGTGGGTTATAAGGAGCTTTCAGTTCCAGGCAATCGGATACCTTCTGGTCTTTGGACACCCATGTACACACATACAGAGCTGGGTGCTGGGAACTGACTCGGGTCCTCTGCGTGAGCAACAAGCACTCTTCACTACTGAGCCACCTCTACAGCTCCTGTTATCATATTTTAACTTGAACACTGTGTATTTATGATCATTTCCCAGTCTACTCCCCTCACTCATATCCCAGTACCGCTCGTTCTGGTGAGGCTCACTCCACTGGCTGCAGAAAGGGAATGAATGCCAGGTGAGCTCTCTTTTTAGAGCAATAACCTGGTGTGTAGACTTGATGCTGGGTAATATAAAAGGGGAGGAATGCTCATTCACTTAATAGCTGTGTTCTTACAAAGCAAACTTAATGGCTTTCAAGCCAAATCTTGGGAGCTAATACACCTGCAATTAACCAAAGTCATTCTCAGAACAAGGGCTTAAAAGAAAATGGTGTGTGTGTGTGT
>OU015748.1:89284594-89301490 GCA_907169655.1 Acomys percivali
AAAAATTTGACATTTTGGTCAGAGACTGAAAAATGTAGGAATGGCCTTTGAAGGATTTGCTGTTCCCTTTTCTTTAAGGGGAAGGAACTGGAAATAATGTCAAGAGAACAAAGGAAAAAGAAATAGCCAAGGACAGTCAATCTTCCTCCCCTCCCTTTCTTCCTCCTTCCTTTCTCCAGCCTTTCTTTTTTCTCTTCCCTTCTTACTTCCCTCCCTCCCTCCCTCCCTCCCTCCCTCCCTCCCTCCCTCCCTCTTTTCTTTTGCTCTGGCTCCTAGCCTTGGCTTCTCATGTTGTCAACCGGGCACTGTCCCCAGTCACTCACAGGAGAAGTTACCAGTGAGCTTGGTGCTAGGTGGGAACAGGGACATCCTAAATGTCTGAGTGTGGCTTCATGAGTCAAGGTCCGAAAACTGGAGATTCGACTGCTTTGTTTAGGGGTTGAAGATTTTACACCCATCCGCCTACTGCTGTCCCAAGTGAGTCAGTGGACTTTTCCTGCTAGGAGCAGCCTAAACACTCCCCACTTGGCAAGGATAGGGGGTGTTCCCACAATTGCTCACTGACCTTTCATCTCTTAAAGGAACAAGAGGAGCAACCCCGACCCCTCCCATGCCTCCTGGGGAACAAATCCTACAACATAGCAGCAAGCAGACAGAGTCATAGCTGCTGCAAAAGGGACACCCTGGCTCTGACAGGATCCCTTCGTCATGCAGACCGCCCTCCTGCAAAACATAACATAGGAAACTAGGAAACGTGAGCTTTGCTGGCTAGCCAGCGTGTTTTCTCCTGAGGCCCCTCTGATCGCAAACAAAACCATGTGCGCTAGTACCCGAGGATCCCTTCAACCTCCCAGTGACGCAACTGCAGCTGAGGCAGGGTGGGTGCAGCAGCTGTGAGAGGCCACACAGCAGCACACTCAGTGTCTGGGTGGGGTGACAGGTGGTCCCTCAGCTGGAAAGAAGACACTAATAGCCCCCCCACACACACATACACATACGCCCAAAAGTGATCCTAGGTGGCTCTCTAAGTTCACAAGCGTTTGCCAGGCATAAGGCTGAGTGTATGCTAGGGAAATCTTGGTGTCGAGGGTAGAAAGGTGGCAAAATGAGAAAACCATCCTTTTAGGGGACTTGGCAGTCTAGGTTGAAAAACAAGAAGGCAGAGAACAGTGACTACAATGAAAAAGGAGATAAGCCGATTCTCCTCTGTCTCTGTTCTCTTTTGTTTGTTTGGGAGGTCACAAGAGTGTCTGAGGCTCCCTTCAAACTCTCAGTGAAACAGGGTATGATGTGCTAGAGGCAGTGCTGGGGGTCCAACCCACAGCTTCACGTTGGCTAGGCAGGCACTCCACTAAACTGTGCTGCTTTGCCGGCCCTCTGATAGGTGATTTTAAAAGACACTCCGTCGGAGTCAGTCCCCAATCTCCACATAACTGTGGAGAATGTCCTGGCTAGATCAGAGTAGGGGTTCGATGTTTACTACTTGTATTGTCCTTGGCTAGTGCAGTAGTTTGAGCAGAAGCCCCTGGGCCCCAATCCACCCATCTCGATGTTCTTCTTCTAGGTTTCTAGGACCCTCTGGATCCTTCTATTTCCCCATTCTCCTTTCTCTTACCTAGAGCGCCAGTAGGATGTCCTCAATCTACCCCAATCTCCTGGTAAGTGAAGACTTTCATTTGACATGAACTCTGGTGCCCCATATTTGACCACTTCCCCTTGGTGGAAAGGCCTGGTGGCACTCAAAGAAAGGATAAGCAGGCTACCAAGATGAGACTTGATAGCCTACGATCATATAGTGGGGGAGGAGGTCCCCCTCGGTCATAGACCTAGGGGAGGGGAATAGAGTGAAAGCAGGAGGGAGGGAGGAGTGGGAGGGTATAAGTGATGGGATAACAATTGAGATATAATCTGAACAAATTAATTAAAAAAAAAAAAGACACTCCATATTGCACTTCCTCAGCATTGTGGAGTTTCCTGAGGCTGCACACTGAGCTTAGAATGTCTTTTCTACTCTCACCATCTGTGAATGAGAGATTCCCTTCAGGGGCCAGTCTGAGCTTGGCTTCCAAGCTGCAGTCTTCCTGGCTTCCTTCACTCCATTCCTGATTCTAGGCAGGTGTTTCTCCTTCATAATTCTTGCTTATGCTTCTGTCGTTTGACACACTCTTTGCTTATCAGTTTTTTTGTAAGTCTTTGTCTTGTAGCACACTGACTGCAGCATCCTTGAGAGGAGACAGATAAGGCTTATTCATCTCAGCAGTCTTATCTCCTACAATGTCTGCTATATACCAGGCGAGATAGAAAGAGCTGCTAACAAACCGATATGGGAGAGCAGATGTGGGAAGCACCAAAAGTAACCTCCAGTGAGTCATGACTTGTGCAACACCTCCACTTCGTACCAATGGAAGGCCGAAGGTAATATTCTATCTCTGTGACTACTCTGTGTGTGCCAGTTCTTACAGCCCATAAATCTTGTATTCATAGCTGAGTTATTATGGTTGGTGTTTTCTATTGTTTACAAACAATAGAATTTTCAACAATGACTGTAGGTTTTAATTCAGTAGGTACATAGTTGGAATTATTGTGTCTGGGCCAAGTGGTACCTTCATTGTGAAAGCATAGTCTTTCTCTTCAGTGATAATTGTAACATTAAACTTCTATGTTGATACTGGTATAGTCGAACCAACTTTATTTTGATTAATTTTCATATGACAAATTTTTTTGGGTTCTGATATTTAAGATATCTTTCTTACAAGCAGTATTAAGCACCATTTCAAAATACAATCTGTCTCACCCATGTTTTAGTAAATACTCATTTTTATTTAATGAAATCAGTGGTGAATTAATATTGTTCCTATTTCCGTTTATGATTTTTCATTTGTTCCTTTTTATTTTATTTTTTTTAAATTACAGAAGAGTATAATATAGATCGGTGAAAATAGTTTCTGAGAATAAATGAGACCTCCAGATTGATCCCAAATATAAAAAGGGGGAGAGTACTTGAGATATTATCAGTGTTACTTGCTCTCTTAGTCAGTGCTGTGAAGAGACACCATAACCATGGCAACTATTATAAAGAGAAGCACTTCATTGAGGCTTGCTTACAGTTTCAGAAGTTTAGTCCACTACCTTCATGACAGCAGACATAGTAGCTGGGATTTCTAAATCCAGATGTGCAGGCATCAGGAAGAGAGAAGTAGCTGAGAGGATTACATCCAGGTCCTTAGACAGCAGAAAGAGAGAGACTCTGGGTATGGCTGGGGTTTCTAAAGCTGCAGAGCCTACCCTCAGTGACACACTTCCTCCAGTTAGGCTACACCTCTTAAAGCCACACCCTAAGCGTTCAAATGTATGAGTCTGTGGGGCCATTCTTATTGAAACAACCACACTTGCTTTATAATATCCTTGTCAGGCATGGTGATGCATTCTTATAGTATCAGAACCTGAGAATCTGAGGCAGAAAAATTTCAAATTCTAGACCTGCTTGAACAAAACAGAGAAATATCATTTCCTAAAGTAAATAAAAATTCAATTCTCAACTGTAAATTTGTTCTTTGGGGAATAATTTTTCTTTTGCCTGTGATTTAGATAGAAAAAAGTACATTTCCATTGACTGAATGATTAATTATTCATTTCCTGTTCATTTGTGTATTAGTTATTTTATTCTGTGTTCTTTAAATATTTTATGTATTAAGTAAAGTTTACCTCAAAGTATCACTTTTATCAGTGCTCAGACAAATGAAGAGCCTAAAAAATTTTTAAATCTTTTTTTTTTTTTTTTGGTTTTTCGAGACAGGGTCTCTCTGTGTAGCCTTGGCTGTCCTAGACTCACTTTGTAGACCAGGCTGGCCTCGAACTCACAGCGATCCACCTGCCTCTGCCTCCCAAGTGCTGGGATTAAAGGCGTGCGCCACCACCGCCCAGCTAAATTTTAAAATCTTGCCAGCATCATCAAAATGCTCATTAAAATTTACCTCCATATGAATTCCACATATTTACACTTTTGTTTATAAGACATCAAAGGTTCCTATATTTTACTTGGAATCTAGTGTTGAATATATCCACATTCTATGGTCCTGATTGCTTTCTCTTGACTCGTGTTTTTGGACAAAGGGCTTGAATTTTTAAGTCCACAGTTGGTTCTTATATTGTATCATCATTGATTCTTTGTATTTATGCTTTGGTTTCTTGGTATATCTTCTGCCACTTCATTTCCTCTTTCTGGATGTATGCTTTCATCAGTCTGATACTTCTATTAGTAGTTTTGTTCTTCAGTGCCTCAAATGCTTTGTAGAGATGAAACTGTCTCTAAGCTTTGTTAACATTTAAATTATGTTTTCACTGGCTAAATAAGCTGAGGTTGGGTTATGACTTCAAATGATATGTTTGAATGTGAAATTGATATAAGGTGGACTTATGGGTGGATATTTTCAGTTGACAATTGACTAGATTAAGTACTACCTATGGCATTACTAAAGCACAGCTTCAGAAGCATCTGTCGGGTTGTTTCCAGAAAGATTTAACTGAGGGGAGAGGCCCACACTGAGTGTAAGTAGAGCCATCTCAGAGGCCGAAATCCTGAATGAATAAAGGAGAAGAAGCAAAGCCATTTGAGCATTCACCTTTCCATTGGTCTGATGCTTGGTGTGTTATCAATCAAGTTATTCCCTCCCGGAGACTTCTGCACCATGGCATACTGTGTGCCTCTAAATCATGAGCCAAAAGAAACACTGGTCATCTTAAGTAGCATGTTTGCAGGTAGCTATTCCACAGCAATGAGAAAAGTCGCTAATATATAAAATTGGTATTATAAATGAAGCCTTTCATTCAATAAATCTGATATTATTGTTTGTAGGCCCTTAGGTTTAACATGTAGGAAGAATGTGGAAGGGTACACAATTATTGTTAGAGAAGCCTTAAAGTGTTGTACACAGAGCATAAGGAGCCATTTAAATTGAAGATCAAAAGGCCCAAATGCTGATAGATATGTGGGTGGGGAAACAATGGCTTTATCAAGAACTGGGCTAAAAGCCTATGATGGTATCATCCTGAAAAAAAAAAAAAAGATCTGGCTGTACCCTTCCTGGACCTGATAACTTGAACTAGACTTAATTAAAAAGTTATGGACTGAGCTATTATGCAGAAGTTGCAAGTGAAGATGAAATTCAAACTGTGTCATGGTTATTTTTTTTATGGCTAAAGAGGCAGATGAATTGTAAGTGGACAAAGTAAATATAATTGCTGAAGAAAAACCTAGGACCTTGCTCTTAGACAGCAGAAAAGCTGTCCTGCAGGCAGAACTGTTGAAATGAGGTAAAATTAGGGACCCTTTTTTTAAACACCTGCTCTAGCTCCCTAATGGTTGACACAGAGACTTATTAATTTATTAATAAGCTTCAAGCACCATAACTGGCCAGGTATTCATCTATTTTAACCTGGCTAAGCCAGTCTAGCTACTACCCAGCTATGTGCCCATTACTCGCCATCCCAGTCTCGCCAGAGCTGCTTTTCTGTTCCATCTGTCTGTCCTCATGACCAGAGCCTCATCTCTCTCCTTCTTCTCTTTTCCTGTTTCTATGTCATCCCAGCCTGCAATCCCTGGCTCAGATGAGAAGTCCAGCCTTCCTATCTCCTCTGCCCAGTCATTGGATCTCTGGGTTTTTATTTACGAAACAGAGATAATTGGGCAAGCATTTTATTTACACAAATTGATTGTGACAATGCCCGTATCCGGACTGCAACCTGAACTTGGACTCGAGGCACAGAAATCAACATCTGAGCACACAGTGTGTAAAACCAACCCCAAACACAGGACCCACTCGAGAGCCATGGCTTGTGAAAAGGCAAGCTAACTTGGAAGGAGAGATTCTGAACTGAGAATGGGGTTATAAAGGCTCTCTGTCCCGGAGTGCGATCTAAGGAACTGTTTGGTATCTTGGGCTCAGTGGCAAAGGCACCCAGACTGCACCTGTGGTCCAAAGGAGCCCGACTAGATCTTAAGACTCACACTAAAACTTGGTATCATCTACACAGTGCTGGCTTTTCACACGTGCAAAAATTCAAGTGTTACAGAGACATGGAGACTCATTATGATAGGCTTTCCCAAAAGCCACCCAGGCCAGGCAACACGTAGTGAGAAGGGCTAGATTCCTCACCTGAAGCTCTTGAGTAGGCTGTGAACAAACTACAAATATAAATCTCATGTTGCAGTGGATATTTCCAGAATATTGGAGATGCCAAGATAATGCTGTGTTCTCTGAGGACGCTTCAGACACTGAATAAAGCCATCTCAGAAAAAGAGAACGCATATGCTAAAAAATAACAGAAATGGAGGGGCTAGGGGAGCTGAGGCTTTTGTATGTGTGTGATAAAGTTGCAGAGTTTGGAGTTTTCCCTTCTGACATTTAATCTTGTTTGAGACCATTGGTTCCTTGTTGTATACCCATTTGGGACTGGAATATTTGCTATATACCTTTGTTTATTAGAAGTATGTAACATGTTTTTTAAGTTTGTCAGTGTATGTGTGCACATATGTATGGGTGGCCGTAGAGGACAGAAAGGGACATTGGGCCACTGGGAGCTGGAGTTAGAGGCAGCTATGAGACTCAACGTGGCAGGTGCTGAAAATTGAAGTTAGATCCTTTATAGCTACAGTCAGTGCCCTTAACTGCTGAGCCATAGAAGTTCGTGCCTAAGGTATTACCTGTAGTCTCAAAAAATATTTTGGACTTTTGAACAGTACTAAACCTACTGAAGACTATGGGTACCTTTTTGACATTGAATTGAGTTTATTTTGCACTATGACATGGCACTCAGACCTTTGGGCTCAGGGATGGAGTACTGTGTTTGAAAGTGTTAAGTTTATATATCAAGTTGACAAATGATTAATTTGTGATGGTTATTTTCTATTGTCTTCTTAGTTGAACCAAGAAATGCCAAATGAAGCACAATTTTGGGTGTATTTCTGAGGGGTCTCCAGAGAGAGTACATGTAGAAGAGAAGACTCCTGAAATGTGAGTGGAACCATCTAGTGCTTAGGGCCCTGGACTGATGAAAATGGGAGGCAGGGGACAGACAGGAGAATGAGCCTCGCCTTGCATGGCCCTCTCTATGAATTCTGGTCAGCACCCACCATGTACCAAAAAGTTGTTATGGCACACATTTTTTCTACAATGTAAATGAACTACGAACCAAGATAAGCACTCTGCCCTTTAGATGTCTTTTGTCATGTATTTGATCATAATGCTACAAAAAGGAACTGATGCCTCTTTCTATTGACATTTCCAAATTAGAGTGACATCACCCTGGTGTCTCTTAGCTTCCATTCTTGCCTATGGAGAATGGCTGATCTCAGTCTAATTTGGTTTCCTTAAAGACCCTTTTTCCTGGTTAATTGCCAGATCTTTGTGTTAGGTGTTCTATGGTTTTAAAGAAAAAAGTACTGGTAGGTTTATTTATATTGACAAATGAGATATATTTTGTGAGGGTCAGTGTTGTTCTGAAAAAACATATTCAGCAATAATGTTATCAATTTTTGTTTGCCATAATGGTGTAACTAAAAGTCAAATGTTGTTTATTAGACTGTGTGTTCTGCATTGCATTGTAAACTGAGGATGAGGCTCAATGGCAGTGTCCTTGCTTAGCATGTACAAGGTCCTGTGTTCAATCCCCAACAAGAAAGAGAGAGAGAGAGAGAGAGAGAGAGAGAGAGAGAGAGAGAGAGAGAGAGAGAGAGGGAGGGAGGGAAAGATGCTGATGTACTGCCTATTTAGGCATTTGAAAATCATATTATAAATGTCCAAATCCTATAAAAGAACATTTGTGCTCTTATAAAAATGAGACCACCCTCACAGGATCTTAATAATCAATCATCATTTCAGTCTCCAAGAACTGATGGAGGATGGTCTGATGTATTTTAATGCTAATTACTGCTTGCTGTCTCTGCCCAATCTTCCACTTAATAAAAAGCGGTCTCACCTGGGCAGGGCAGGAGATGGGTGGGGCTTAGAGAGAGAGGAATTCTGGGAAGAAGGACCGCCACTAGGAGAAGGAGACCTGAAGTGAAGAAAGGAAGGCCGCCATGGGTTAGCTGAAGGAGAAGCACATGGCCCGCGGCGTGGATGGAGAATCCAGCCCAGATAAAGAACATGAGCAAGTATTTGGGATTATGGATGGGAGGTAGCTTGATAGAAGTTATTAGAAGTAGATGGCATGGGATTGAGGCAGGGCTCCCATGCCTGCCCCACTATGGGAGGCAATTTAGAGGATTGATATCTGCCCTGTCCCAGGTGAACTAAAGCTATCTTAAAATATAACAAGTGTCTGAGCCTTGATTGATTGCTAGCTGGGCCTATAGATAATACAGGTAATACAGATAAAATTTACAAACAGTACAGGACCAAAAGGAGATAGTGTGGCTAAGGTTCCCAGCTTTAGACAGAGAGGATCCTGGGAAGAAGGAGGAAGAGAAGAGAGAAGAAAGACCTGAGGAGAGAGAGAGAGAGAAGGAGGCCGCCATGGGTTAGATGGAAGAGAAGCACGTGGCCTACGTGGATGGAGATTTGGCCCAGATGAAGAACATTAGCAAGTATTTGGTATTATGGATGGGAGGTATCTTGAGAGAAATTATTAGAAGCAGATGGCATACCTGCCCCATTATGGGAAGTAGTTTACAGGATTGATATCTGCCTTGCCCCGATTAACTAAGGCTATTTTAAAATATAACAAGTGTCTCTGTCTTGATTGATTGCTCGCAGGCTATACTGATGTAATAATAATAATTATTATAGGCCTGATAATAAACAATTATCAGGCCTTATTGGTAATTTAAAAACAGCAAAGAACTACATTTAATTAGGCCAGGTTCTGACTAGACTTCAATTTTAATGTCTCTTAGGAGTCCATTTTTGACATGGCAGAAGTTTCTTCCCTATTCTTGTCTCTATTCTGAGCCAATATTTGATTTTAAAGTTGAATTGTGTTCTTATTTTGTACGTAAAACTCACACTATCTTTTACCGGAATTGAGGTTTAAGTATGATAACAGTGCTAAGTTAGGGGAGTGCTGTGGAAGAGTGAAAGGAAGGATAGAGGGAGCCAGAGAGGTCAAAGACACCACAAGAAGACCTACAGAGTGACCTAACATGGGCCCATGAGGGCTCACAGAGACTGAACCACAAACCAAAGAGCACACATGGGCTGGACCCAGACCCCTACACATAGATAGCAGATATGCAGCTTGATCGTCATGTGGGCTCCCTAACAATGGTAGCAAGAGCTGTCTTTGACTCAGTTGCCTGCCTTCCGATTCCTTCCCCTAGCTAGACTGGCCTCCGTGGGAGAGGATGTTCTTAATCCTGCTGAAACTTGAAGTGCTAGGATGGGTTGCTACCCCATGGGAGCCTCCCCTAATCTGAGAATAATGAGAAGGGGAAATAGGGTATGGATACGGGCTTGAGGATGGGATTGGGAGGAGAGGAGGGAGGGGGCTTGGACCAGGCTATAAAGTGATTAAATAAATAAATAAATGAAAAAGTTTTTTTTTTTTTTTAAGTATGGTAATAGTGTAATGTCTGCTTGCCTTCTATGTAAATTTAATCACCAAATCCTTCCTTACTTACTCTCTGTGCCAGTTATATAAACAAAAAAAAAAACAAAAACAAAACTGTGACTTTTCAGAGGTAAGGTTCAAACCATCCCTGTGTAGAACTTGAATTAACAGAGAACACCTTAGTGTGTTTCTCTGTGGATATTTTAAATTATGTATGCACTCATTTCTTTATAACCATCCCTCTATTTATATTTCTTTTTAAAATATTGGTCTTGGTAAGTCTAGGAAGAATAATTTGTCTTCTAAAGAGCTTGTGAAGATAAGCACTCAGTTTCAGCGTTGCTTCTCTTTTCCTGTAGGTTGTCCACACATTTCTTTCCAAGAATCAGTTCTAATCATATAACGCTCCTGTCAACTTACAAAACACGTAGTAGTATTCAAGTCTGTGATGAAACCACTGAGATTTCCACTACATTCTAGCTGAGACTAAAAGGACCGTGAACAGCACTTTGCTTCTAAGTCCATAAATTAGTCTTGTTTTATTAGCACTAAGATGATTTCTTCACCTTCTCACCTGCCCAAGCATAGCTTGTACAATGTTGCTCTGAGCTAAACAAATTCAAACAGTACCTATCCACAAATCCAGCTTTACAGAAGAATTTTTTTTTAAAATGGAGGAAAATAAAAGACCTTTGACAAACTATCCCATTGATAAGTAAATGAACTTTATGCTTTGTGTGATTGGTTTTTGTTAACTTGCCACAAAACTAGTCAGATCTGGAAAGAGGGGAATCTTAATTCAGAAAATGCCCCCATAAGATTAACGTGGGAACAAGAATGTTGGCACATTTTCTTGATAAATGATTGCTGTAGGAAGGCCAGGCCACTGTGGGAGGTACCCCTGGGCAGGTGGTCCTGCATGGTATAAGACAGCAGGCTGAGTAAGCCGTAGGGAGCAAGCCAGGAAGCAGTAGTCCTCATGGCTTCCCCTTCAGTTTCTGCCACCAGGATCCTGCCTTGAGTTCCTGCCCTGATCTCCCTCAGTAAGGAAGAGTGGTACCCTGAGGGTTATAAGCTAAAACAAACCCTTTCTTTCCCATGTTTCTATTTGTTATGGTGTTTTATCACAGCAGTAGAAGCTTTCCAGGCCTAAGACATGCCTAGACAAGAAAAGATGATGCACCCTCACATTTCTTCAGAGAAAACAGAAGGCTTAAAAAAAAAAAAAAAAAAAAAAAAAAAAAAAGGACTCCTACTGTGTGTCCACTTGGCAAGCAACCAACAGGGACTTTGATCTAGTCATGATGGACCATTTTAGTCTTTTCTTTACTCTCCTATGATTTTTAGCCCATAGCAGGTGATAGTTAATTTAATTCTTCAGATTCTGTGTAATCTGCATTCCACTTCTATGTGAGTGGTGGAGGTACAGGACATTGGCATACAGCAAGCACTGGGGAAGCCATGGAACTTCCTGTTTGTGGTTTGGGCTTTGGATCTTATTACCAGTTTGATCTCCTGTGTTTGTGTATTCAACCAAGAAGACTAATCCATGGACCTGGAGCTCAGAGACTTCCACCCCTCCCCCTGCTTATTTGTATTATTTATATAAGGACAACCAAAACACAGGTGTGTTTTTGGTAGGAACAAGTCAAAGATCTTCTCCTTGGGTCCTTAATTGGAATTCACATAGGATTTTAAGTCTGTATACTGTCCAAAAGGTGGAATCAAGCTCTACACGTAAAGCTGATGTAGAATTTTATAAGACCACAGCTGTTGAAACTTAATATCTTATGACACTGGAAATGTAAATAAAATGATGAGATGAGTCGTATCAACAGGAAGCATAAACTCCTGGCCCAGTTCACTGAACTGAATATTATGGTCTTTTGGAAATCAGTGCTCCTCTTAATTCTGCGCAAGGTGGCAGTGTTTTGCATTCAAATGTTCAGTAGCTCTAGAAAAAATATATCAAAGGCAGAAAAAATATATCAAAGGCAGAAGTGATGAATCATCTCTTTATTTATGTGATAAATAACTTTTTTTGTCTTCTGGATGCAAATGTCTACCACATTCCATATGCTATGTCCAACTCACGTGATCCAAAAGTCAGCATTAAAGGCTGTTTTAAAGCTTCACAATTTGATTCCATGCCTATCATCATAAATATTAAAACGATCATTTTCTTCCTTTCCAAGTTGTCAAGGCTAGTTTCCAAACAAGCCTTATAATGTTAAAATTCAGAGAATGTGACTCCTTCCTCTTTTTATATTTACCTGGTCAGAACCTTGTCAACTCTTCTAAATAGCGCTTTCTTCAAAGACTGTGTGGACTGTGTGGGGACTGTGTTGATTGTGTGGTTTGTGTGGACTGTGTGGGCTATGTGGACTGTGTGGGCTATGTGGACTGTGTGGACTGTGTCTGGGCTGTGTGGACTGTGTGGGCTGTGTGGGCTGTGTGTGGACTGTGTGGACTATGTGTGGGCTGTGTATGAACTGTGTCAGCTCTTTTGACTGTGTGAAGCTGTGCAGACTGTGCGGGCTGTTTACAGACTGTGTGGACTGTGCCGACTCTGTGGACTGTGTGTGGACTACATGGACTGTGTACGGACTGTGTAGAATGTGTGTGTGGATTATACGAATTGTGTGAACTGTGTGTGGACGGTACAGACTATGTGGACTGTGTGCAGACTGTGCAGATTGAGTGGACTGTGTGAATTGTGTGTGGAGTATTGAGAACTGTGTGGACTCTGTGTGCCAACTGTGCAGACTGTGCAGACTCTGCACTCTGTTCTCATTTTACAAACTAATCTGTGTCCATATACTCAGTCCTGCGAAAGGTGCCCTAGAGTCTGGAGTCTGATCCCTGCGGGAGAGCACCACTATAGCAACCCCAGGACAGACATTCTTCTGAAGCAGATAATAAAATAGCTGGATAAGAAATTCATAGAAATATCATGGCACTTCTTTACCTATGAAGGCTATACACACAATCATGTGCATAATCATGGGCAGTCATGTCAAAACACGACTTCCAAATTGAACTGGATCAACTGTAGCATAGTATTCAAGTTGTTTATTATAGCAGAGGAAACCCAAAACAGATAAAAGAGACAAGAGAGTAAAGTTCTTAGTAAAAGTGAGCTTGCAGAACCCTATGGAGGGACTATGTCTTTCAGTTCAAGTCTGTGCATATGGTAGGCTTTCATGTAAATTAAAGTATGATGCGCATCATAAAATCAACATCAAATCTTGACATTGCAGGATGATAAGTAGGAATTCATTCTTAAAATGTTAGATTACCCATTAACCAAGGTCAGGTCTTTCCCCAGCCTGGCAAAGTACCTATGTCCATACCCCACATTTATGCTACTAAATGTACATGTGTCCTGTGCCAAGGTAAGAACTAAAATCTGGTCCACTTTATCAAAAGGCTTTGCATGCAAAGATGTTCTATAAATTTACTGTAAAACACTAACCAGTGTAAAAGGTTAAAAAGGTGATTGTGGGGAGAGAGTGTAACCCTGTATCAGTGAGCATGCAGGACATGAGCGTTTGTCATGTCAAGGACACCAATGCCTCTGGACCATGAGAATGGCAAAGCCTTAACCCTGGCATGAATATAGATGCTGATGAACTGACCTTTACATCCACAGGAGTTTTGCTGTGAAGCAAGAGTTGACTTCATGATCCTAAACCAACAGAAAAATCTGCTGTTTGCAGATGTGACTTTTAGAAGTGAGTTTGGGGAAATGATTTTAATTCATATGACTGCTCCAAGGCTTACGCCAGGCACAGCTCTCACAGGCCAGGGAGACTGCCTGACGGTCCCTATGGGTCGGCTCTGTTGATAGTTTAGCCTGGACATTTCTCTGTTACGGGAAACTGTTCCCACCCTCCACCCACTAGATAGGAAGATAGCCTCTACCACACCCCCACTTAATGACAACCAAAACTTCTTCAAACACTGTTAAGTGTTCCATAGAAAGGGGGAAATCTTTTCCATCTTCATTTCTGTGCCGTAACTGTAAATTTTTACATAGAAACAGTTTCACAACAAGAAAACTCTTAGCTTAGGACAATGCATGGCCCAAGCAATTGACGGGAGGCTAAGGGTCCAGCATAGTCCCATGTTGGGAAGAACTATTTTCTTAATTATTCTTGCTTGCAAATAACCAAATTATTTAAAGTTTACTAAAATTATTTAAAATGTTCCAACAGATTTGCACATAGTTTCTTCTTGTAATGTAATATGTAGTGAACAAAGAAATATAGATAGAGTTTATTTATTATTTGCTGGTATCCTAACATTCACCAAAGGAAGAAGTGAGGGAGTATCTAGAGGCTAGAGATACAAATAGATGGCAGAAGTCTTGTTTTGTTGTGTTGTGTTTTTGATTTGTTTATTTTGTTTTTGTTTGTTTGTTTGAAAAGAGTTTCTCAGTGTAACAACCCTAGATGTGCTAGAACATCTTTTGGGTGTTCTGGGACTCACTTTGTAGACAGTGTGTCCTCAAAATCACAGATAAATACTTGTCTCTGCCTCTTTAGTGCTGGGACTAAAGGTGTGTGCCACGAGGCTTGGCCAATGGCAAGATTCTTGACTTAATTACAATACGATTACTATTAGGGTTGCAGGGGTGAGGGGGTGATAGCAAATGAATTAAGTGGAACGTGGAAAGAAGTAAGACCTGGGGTTTCTGGTTCACATTAATTGTAGTATTGTCCTGATAAGTCCATGTATTATAGCTCTTCTGTGTCTTATTCCTAATTAATAATGTAGGAAGGATCATGTACATACATGTGTTGTGGCTGCTGAAGACAGAAGGCATTCAGTCTCCTCACACTTGAGTTACAGGTGGTTGTGAACTGACTGACATGGGTGCTGGCAACTGTACTCAGACCCACTGGTACATAACATGTACTTTTAACTGCTATGCCTTCTCACAGCCACCTATAGCTTTGTTTTATTCACATGAAAAATAAGGGCTCAAACTAAGTGAATAATGAAACCTCTTCTCTTGGCTGAGCATCTTCAGACCAATATAAATTGAGTGGAAGAAAAGTAAAACACTTTCCTGAATTGTTTTTTTTTTTTTTTAAGATATACCTGCTGAAACTGGACGTGGTGGCACACGCCTGTAATCCCAGCACTCAGGAGGCAGAGGCAGGCGGATTGCTATGAGTTCGAGGCCAGCCTGGTCTACAAAGTGACTCCAGGACAGCCAAAGCTAACACAGAGAGAGACCTTGTCTTGAAAAGCCAAAACAAACAAACAAACAAAGATATACCTTCTGAATAAATATTTTACCAATCTCTCCACCAACCAGTGACAAATGGAAGGGAAGAGTGGGGAGTGGGGTAGAAAGTCTGTCTTGGCTGCTGGGAAAGTTTTTCTGGAACATAGTGAGGCAGAACAATAAAGATAAATAGTGTAGAATGATGCTGCCTTGACAAGAGAATTCCTCCATGGGGGAAACCACACAGATCTGCGATAACCATTTGTGAAAGCAAGAAACACATGTTGTGTTTCAGAAAAGACTGAATGGATTTCAGTTCAGCATCATAAAAACAGCTATTTGAGTGGGGAGAAATTATTAATCCCAAAGCAACTCTTGAAACTATAATAACAAATCGCAGTCCCCCTTTAAATTTCCTTTAATGGGAGTGCCTTGTGCTCCGGCTTTTGCCAAGTCCTCAGGACATCCAGGCAGACGTCAATCTTATACCATTTAAGTCCGCTTAAGAGTGAAGCCAGTCAACAGCCCTTGACATCAATGTAACTCAAGGAAACTGTTGATGGCCCTTCCTTCTGTGATGTCATCATTCTCCTCTCACCAAAGAGTAAGCTCAAATTCCTCTGTTTATGTCCCCAGTGTCTACATCAGAAAATAGTTTTTTTACGTAAAAATGTCACACAAAGGTGTTTTTTGTTTCACCAAAAAATATTATATAGTTTGCAGGTCCCCCTCCCCACTCCTGATGGTACAATTTATTATATGCTTCACGGGTCCCCCTTCCCAATCCTGATACAAAATATTGCCTTCTTTTCATATCCCCAGCTACAGGATAACAGAAAAAGCCTCACATGGCTTCCTGAGAAGAAGCCCATTTCCAGTTGAAAAAAAAAGATGATAAAAATAAATTATACAATTAAAAAATGGATGATATGTACCAGCCAAATATCCCACTACAAGTGTGTTTATTTGATAGAACTCATATTCAGAGGAACAAGTGCTGTTACCACACAAATGATTTAAGTGCATTTATAGTCATCCATGATAACACAGAGCTAAATAGCAGGTGCCGATGAGGCGTGTCTACCTACTATCCCATGTCTACCTGGAGGAAGGCATGAGGAGGAGTCTGATGCATGACCAAAGCAGTAGCTGCAGTTAGCTGGAGATTTCTCTATAACAAAGAATGTCTGTGTTTCTGAATAGGGCTCAGCAATAAGTTAATTGCACTCCTGTGATTTCCCCTTTCACTATAATCCTTCCTTGCTTCTTTATCAACTTCTCTGTCTTTCCTTCTATTTAATTTTTGACACTTTATTCTAGAGACCCATGACAAGACAGAGAAGAAATGTCCATTTGTTCCCTCTGTGAGTAAATTAAAGAGATGCACAGACAGAAAGAAGCCTCCGGCAACAACAACAACAACAACAACAACAACAACAACAACAAATCTTTTTTGAGGTTCTCCCATTCTCACTGCAGAGTATTTTGTCTTATCACTGTGGTTCATATAACATCAAGATTTGAAGTAGGAGCAGGCATTATGCACAATAACTCCATTTTGCTCTTTGGACTATTCCATCTCTGAATCGTTTCTTCTTCTTAGGATTTCTTAAACTCTAGGAATTCTCAGCCTATGGCAACCGTCTTATGAGGAACCAGGAATGAACTTTGGAGGGAGCAATCATGTCATGATACAGTTGAATCCCCTAATGTGTAGCAATGATTTTCCGGAACCAGGAGTCCCCTGCAGAACTAGACCCAAAACAATGACGTACAACGGCCTTCATTTTGACCAAGATCAATTATATGTACCTCTTGATCCTGGCTGACTTGTTTCTCTGTAGAATATTGTACCCATTTTCTGTTCTCTGAAGATCGATCTGTTTTCACCTGTATGAACACATATAGTAAATCCATCTCTTGTTTGAACAATCTCATCTATCCAATTAGACTTGACAAATTGAGTCAAGTCTAGTCTAGTCTACTAGTACCCTTTTCCCAGAGTAAGAACTCTTATCTAAGACCCTACTGACAGATGTCATTCTGCTTTGATCAAAATTCCTGTAGTTGTAATAATAATAATAATAATAATAATAATAATAATAATAATA
>OU015748.1:89301500-89314147 GCA_907169655.1 Acomys percivali
TATTACTACAAAAGGTGATGTGTGTAGAGTGTGAACTTTTCTGGCTTATAGATTCCAACCATAGAGTTATAAGACATTCATGTGCATGTCCCACTTCTTTTTTTAAAATATATTTTATTAATTTATTCATATTACATCTAAATTCTTATCCTATCCCTTGTATCCTCCCATTCCTCCCTCCCTCCCATTTTCCCCTTACTCCCTTCCCCTATGACTGTGACTAAGGGGGACCGCCTCCCCCTGTATATGCTCATAGGGTATCAAGTCTCTTCTTGGTAACCTGCTATCCTTCCTCTGAGCGCCACCAGATATCCCCATCCAGAGGACGTGGTCAAATATGGGGCACCAGAGTTCATGTGAAAATCAGACCCCACTCTTCACTCAACTGTGAAGAATGTCCTGTCCATTGGGTAGATTTGGGTAGGGGTTCGAAGTTTACTGTATGTATTGATCTTGGCTGGTGCCATAGTTTGAGCAGGACCCCTGGGAATGTCTCACTTCTTGACATTAACTAAAATCTATCCCCTATAATATGTAGGCCTGGACATAAATAGTACTAGAAATATTGGGAATTCTATCCATCATATAGTGATTTATTTTTCCAAATCAGTGAAGAGTCCTGCATCACTCTTGCCAAGATTCATGGGAGGGAGCCCAGTTGAGCTAATATATGTATTTTGCCTCATAGAAGAATGTATATTCTTTGGTCTTACCAAAGGAAGTGATCAAGAGGGAAGTAGGAAGAAGTAATGGATCAACAATTCCAGACATCTTGAAAGACACACAGTCTACCGCATACTTTCGTATGCCTTTTATTGTTGCTGACTTTTTTGGAGCTTATAGCATTTTTCCTTAACACTTTTGATCTTCCATTGGAGAACTGAACCATATGGCTTTCCTGTCACCCTGACTCTGTCTGTGCTGGTGGAGTCTCAAAAGTACACAGAGGTGTTTGGTGCTAGAGGGGTGTTGGCCCTATGACCAAAGGAGGGATGTGCCAATGCTGGAGTCACTTCCACCTGGTTAGCTTTGGGTGCTATCCTAACTTCCATAGTTATATTTCCATTATTTGTGCCCCAAACAGTCTCCTTTGTCTCAAAAGCCTCTAATGACTAATATTTCCATCTTATACCAAAAAATTTCACAAAACATGTGTTCTGCTCCACTATTGTCATGGCTTTTTGCCTTGAATATGGTTTTCCAGAAGCCTGTATCTATGCCATCACTGATACCTATTCCAGGAAGCCATCTACCTACTTGGACTTTGGCTGATTGTATTTGTCTTTATAGCACCTCAAAAGCTATTCACATACCTGAACTTCTGCTGATGGCCAGTGTATGCCCTGATAATTACCCAACAATTTGTACTTCCACTAGCTGCTCTTTATCAGCCAATATGCCAATGACCCAGTCAAACTGTAAAAGAGATTGCTACCATCTATCGCAATTAAGAGCACTTAGTATCATGTTGAACACTTTATCTGGATTATCTTAGCTGGTGCTTATGATATTCTTGTGACGATCATGCCTGAGTCATGAATATCTTTTGCCATGGAATTAAGCATTAAAAGAATAGTTTTTTAAAAGAATTATGCCAAAAGCCATCTTTATGAGACAGTTATCTATTAGTGATGTTCTATAAATAGAGCCAAAGGCATATGTCCTTAACTATGAAATCAAAGAGATACTTGAAATACTTGTAAACATGTTTTCTATAATGGAAAAATAAGCTATATGTAGTTTAAACCCTGTAATAGATACACTCTAAAAAGCCAGAAGTCCTTAAATTGCTTATTGAAGGAATGATTGGTACTGACTTGCCCGTTAACCATCCAGAGGAAGATAAGAGCTAAGGAGTTTTGAGAGAGCTTCATTTGGGACAAACTGTTTTTCTTGGCAAAGTGGTGGGAAAGGGTGATAAGAAAAAAAGGTGGATTTTACTGGCTCAGAAAGCATAAAAATAAGAACTATCAACAGTGATTTTATTTTAAATAGTTGGAGCCTCTGCAGACTGAAATGCATTGAGAGTTCATTATGCTATTAGAAAAAAGCCCCAGTCCATTTACTAGTATTTAGCCACATTAATCATTATGGTGAAATATGTTGTGCTCTAATCCATGGAATTCATGCCCAGACGATGACAGTGGGGCACGGGGAAATGATTTTAAGCAGTGACAGGTAAACCTCTTTCCATGTTGGCTGACATGAATAAGCACTGACATTTCTCTCTGGGGACTTTATTCTCGACACACCCAAACTTTTATAGACATTGACCAGTAATGTAAAGACAAGATCCATTTACAATTATTTTTAATATCAAAGACCTCCTCATGAGGTAGGCATCTTTGCTCTTGACAATTTTAAATTAAACAAGGGCAGAATTCTACTTAGCCTAGAGGATCAAAATTTCTAGGAATTTTACTGCCCAATCTCTAGATATCACCAATGAAATAATAACTTCTTTGTTCAAGCATCTGTTCATATGAAAAGGAAATGCACATGGCTTTCAGTGGATCTGTGGCTTTATTAAGATAGCTGGCAATTTTAATTACTCATTACTTTACCCTGTTTATTTATTATTGATCACAGTATCTCATATTTAGCTAGAGTGCAATAAAAAAATTACTTTTCCCAGTCTTAAAATCCATTGCTAATTGCCTATGGAATTTGGGAAAAGTTGTTAAGACAAATAGTGATTTGGACTTAAAAACAATATCTTTTCCATCTCTGATGTTTTACTAGGCATTAAGTGAATGTCCCGGGTATTGACTACAGGACAAAAGAATGTCCCTCCCCAAAACACTAAGGACGAAATAACCCCATCTTCCTCATTCAGTCAATACTTGATTGTTCCTCCTTCAATCCATCCTCTGCCAGAGGAATACCCACCCACTGCTCTTCTTCTATAAACTGTTCTCTGTTATCTATAACTGTTCTATAACTATCATCATGCCACAGTGTTAACAGTCTTCTATCCAACCAATAGGCATTATGTTAGTTTGATTTGCGCTTCCTCTTAGGTTGGCTTCCATAATTTAATTCTCTTTTAAAACCTTTTATTATTGCTACTTGATACAAACCAATTGGCTCTACACTTTTAGATTTGTGTGCAAATGTCTCGTCTCTCTACCACCAGGAGGCAGTGTTGAAGTATCTCTTAGGAGTAGGAGGCCAACGGAGAGCATGTGGTGGATCTCGACTTCTGGAATCTGTATCATTCCCCTGGGAATAAGAAAACACATTTGACTATATCCCCTGGAGGGGGAGACCTAGTGGCACTCAGAGGAAGGACAGCAGGTCACTGAGAAGAGACTTGATACCCTATGAGCATATACAGGTGGAGGTAATCTCTCTGAGGAACAGTCATAGGGGAGGGGAATAAGGGGAAAATGAGAGGGAGGGGAGAATGGGAGGATACAAGGGATGGGATAACCATAGAGATGTAACAAGAATAAATTAATAAAAAAATTAATTAATTAAAAAAAAAGAAAACACAGAATCTGAATATCTCCAAGGCATTACCAATTACCAACACACCTGAATCAGCAGCCGTAAGCCACATGTGCATGCTCTTGCTGAAGTCCACTTTTCTAAACATCTTGGTAGTTTCTAATACTACCTTGTAAAAGCATTGAACTTGAATTTCTCTCTGTTCAACACCATTGAAAAGCCACTAACTTTAGCTATTCAATGAAATATTTAAATGAAAGTGATAAAGAGTATAGTATATTTGCTTTTTGATTTTTAAAATCCATGTTAATTTCAAGATGTTCAATTTGTTAACTTCTTTCATTTAAAAATAGTTTAAGATCCTCAATTAGCAATTTCACAAGATTTTAGGGAGGAGAGACTTGAAGTGGGAAAGAAAGAGCTTTCCTTCAAGCTCAGTTTACACATGTATTGGACTCTCACAGAAATACTATGGAGTGAATATCTTTATTCATGTTTATAAGACCAAAAAAAGCCTAATTAGTTAAGGTCCCTCTGTTTAAACTGGACCTTGTCTGATTCTATTCACTATGCCTGTTACCTTACTAATAAATCAACAGTGACAGGATAGCAAGGAAACTATTGAGCATAGCAACATCCTAATGTAACCATTTCTCCCTTCAGATTGGATCCTCCATCATAGTGTGAGCAGTGGTTTTGTTGGTTTGCTTGCTTGTTTCCAAGACATGGTTTCTTTGTGTAACAATTCTGGCTGGCCTGGAAGTCTCTTTGTAGACGAAACTGGTCTTGAACTCATAGAGATCTGCCTGCTAGTGCTAGGATTAAAGGCTTGCACTACTACCTCCAGGATTGAGCAGTGTTAATTAAGGATGGGGCAGTCCCAAACTCTGATTGTACCTCCTGGCTTTATAATAAGCATTCTCTTTGATAATTCTCTGTTTATTTGTTTCTTTTTCAAATTCACAGTTTCTGCTCTTACGGTTGGACACTAGCTTTCCTAAGCCTCATCCCTCTTGATTTGAAAAATTATACAATTGTTGCCCCAAATTTCCCTTTTTGAATAGTAAAATCATCAAAGCTCTAGTCTTCCCTTTTAGCAATTCCTAAAGCCTAAGCCCTACGAAAAAATATGAGGAGAAATCAGAGTGTCAGTTGTGACCACAGGTCTCAAACCTGTCCTTAGCCCCACAGAGTCAAAAGGCTAAACAAGTCCAGGCTTGTGAGGATTCTTCTTATTTATTTATTTACTTCTTTACATATACATTTATATGGTTATACATAAATACAATAAACTACCTATAGCATGAAGAACCATGACAAAATCAGGAATTATATAAAGGTTATATTCTTAGTGATATGGCTATTTGTATTTGACAGCCTTGAAGAAAACATCTTTCCTATCTTGATGCATCTAAAATTCTGAATGTAAATCAGTCTCCATCACATCTTGTCATTATCAACTTAAAACACCTATCTATACCTGAAAATATCTTAACCCCTAAATAACTAAGCTTCATTCTTTTTGTCAACTTTGTTTTAGTGTTTTACTAATTATGACTTATCTATGTTTGTTCTCAAAGTGCATAAAGATAAGAGACTTCGGAAAGAGAACTTGGTTAGGGAGATCATGAAGGCCACCAGACTTCTTGCAAAGGAGGAGGTTATTTGGGGAATGAGATAAGGGTTAAGACTGGGAGCCTTATAGCATGCTTGCCTTGAACCTACAAATATGGGAGGCTGATCTTAAAGTCCCCTTTCCCTATCCTGTACATCCCAAGGATGTACATCCTTGGAGTTACATCCCAAAGAATTACAAGTATATGCAACCACACATAGCTAGTAAGAATATTACTTATTTAAATCAAGAAACTTTTACCTCAAACATAAAATTAAGTGCTGGTATTTCTTTAATGAATTATCTACTAAATGTTAACAGATAATTAATTGCCCAGGACAGTAAATGTACATGGTGTTTTCTTCATATGAACATTTTGGTTTGTTAAACTGTTAATGAACACTATCAGTGCATCATAAAAGGCTCTAGAACGTGGGGAAGGTTTGGTGAGGCAGCAAGTAGACTGGAAGAAGATATCTGACTGAGCATTTTTTACCAAGATAAAGAGGCACGTGCATGCAGCTAACAACCTTCTCACTCTCACGTGTGCTGGAGAAAGAAAGTGCTAGTGCACAGAATGGAGAAACAGAAGGAAAGCAAATCAAAGATGGTGAAGTCAAAGGCCCGGCTGGGGAAGAGCTCCGCTCAACAGGAGAGGACTATTTTGTAGTCACCTCCCTGATTGGGACTGGCTTGGGTGGCAATTTAGAGAGGGATTTGGACTCAGGAAGGAGGGTAAAGGTCACAACCTCTTCCAGAAGCTCAAAAGCCACTTACTATGAGGGTGAATTATGAATGTGACATTACGGTAGTGGAGCATTTAAAACACTAAGCAGTTTCTTAAGACAAGGGAAAAGAACTATACCACACACACCTTTTTCAGGCTCTCCTCCGCCTCCCCTTAGCTGTCATGAAAGGCACTGAAAGAGACAGTCAAATCACAGCAGTGCCAAACTCCCGTCGATAAAACACCCAAACAATTGTTTGCCCAGGAAGTTCTGCAGCCTTATGGCTACTTAACAGTATTTGGCTACCTACACAGCCAATGAAAGTTTCAATGATTTTATTTTCTTTTTCTAAAATGTTTTCCTCATTCTTATGCAAGACCATTCTAGCCACTGCCAAATTCAGCAGTCAGCATAGTGCCATAGTACCTCTAATTCAAAAGTTAGGATGAAATATTTACCCTGATAAAGAGGTTCTCCTATAACGGAGACCCTTCCGTCCTTCTACTTCAAAGGTTGTTTCTAAAACCTCCTCTGACTGGGGCTCTGCTTTCTGTGTTCTGTTAATAGTTCAGCAACTGGTTGCAGTACAATTGGCCATTTGTCCTCCCTGCAAGGGGCTGGTCACGAATGTGGCTTCTAAGCCAAGAGCAGGACTCCACCCTGTACAAATTTGGCCTGAAAGCATGAAAAAAAAATCTACTTCTCTGTTGCCAAATACTCTAACATAAGCATGATTCTGCTTTTGAAAGTAAGATGGGTCAGAATTAGATCAAAGTGCTAGTTCTTCTTTGTACCCCTAATTCTAACCTGTCAATGAACAAGAGGGGGAAATGCCTTAGGTCACAGGGTGCTTATCCTGCAAGGTACACAGACAAGCAAACAGTCTATCAGGAAGCCTTGTTGTCACTGTAAACAACAACCAATGGGCATAGGATCAGATTCTTGGGGATCCACTTACCTACATATATTTATAATATATGTATATTATATATAATGTATTATATATAATATAATTTATATATTTATTTAACATATTCAAGTATGTAAATATTTAATATGCATTTAACTTATATATTTACTTAAGATATATATTAACTATATTTATATATATTCTTGCAGTTTTCTAAATAAACATTTATCTCTATATTCATTTGTATTTCTATCCTGGGAAGAATTTCTTACATGGAAGAAATACTTTTAAACATGTTCTTTGCCAAAGAGCACTGTCTAATCTAATTCATTTGGTATATTTCATTACAAGGAATTTTTAAAAAGTTATATTTGTGTGTATTTGGAATGGAAAGAAAGATGGCTTTTCTGGGATCGAATTATTTTTCCTTTTTTAAGTTACCTATTTACTAAACATGTACATAGCACCTCAGTTTGCTAAGCTCTCTTCTAAGCTCTGTGCAAACATCAATGTGTTTAATAGCTCAACAACTTTATAAAATCTATGCTATTATTATCCCCATGTCACACATGAGGACACTGAGAATAAAGAGCTCAAAGGGTGAGTCAGGCATGAGTGGCCAAGCTGGGATGCTGGCCAGGTGTTCTGTCTGTGCATTCAGTGTGTGTGTGTGTGTGTGTGTGTGTGTGTGTGTGTGTGCACGCGCGTGTTTTCTTTCTCATTGCTTCTTCTCTAAGAGAAGTCTCACAGATGAGGAACCTAGGTCATATGTATTCATGTCAGCAGGTCATTGGGCACGATGTCTCGTCCTGTAATTCCAGCTATCAGAGTACTAGCATAGGATTGTCTTTTTGAGTTGAAGGCCAACCTGGGTACACAGTGAGTTCCAAGCTAACTCAACTACAGTATAAAACATTTTAACATGTAATATTATTTATTTCATATAGTATATAAGCATTATTTAGTATGATAAATAATATATAATAAATACACCATATATTTAAAATCTATTTAATTTATATAAATCTAAACACTATAAATAATATATTTCAAATTAGAATAACGATAACTAAATTCTTATGTTCTCAACAAAAAGTGAACCATGTGGGGCATGGTATGTTTGAATTTTCATCTCTTGCGACTCAGCTTTTTGCCATCATGCCTGGCCCAGTGATTGGTACTGCCTGAACAAATGGCGAAATTTCTAGAATTTACATATATAAGAGAAAATATTATCAAGCAATTAAAATGACAGAGCTATGAAAAATATGTTAGTCGATGTTGGGAATAAGATGATGGTTTTGTTTGTTATGTTATTGCAACAGTACTATCCATGATGATAAAACATATTCTTTTGCTGTGCCAGTATTCACCTATGGGCATAAGCTTAAGGCCAAATCTGTACGCATCCAAAACTATCTCACCAACATCCAAGTACATCATTACAAATCTCCTAAAAGCATTCAGTAATTTCCCCTAGACATTCCATTTTCCTGCTTTGCATCAGCTGTGTAAGCATTCATTGCCTTACATCATATTTTAATGACTTTAAATAGAAAAACATTTAGAAAATATCAATGTGTTATAAAATAGTTGTGACTAGAACTGCTTACACATTCTCAGAATTTCTTTTTTGTTGTTGTTTGTTGTTTTTTTTCTTTCTTTTTTTAAAAATTAATTTATTCTTGTTTCTTGTTACATCTCAATGGTTATCCCATCCCTTGTATCCTCCCATTCTTCCCTCCCTCCCATTTTCCCCTTATTCCCCTCCCCTATGACTGTTCCTCAGAGGGATTACCTCCCCTGTATATGCTCCTAGGGTATCAAGTCTCTTCTCAGTGACCTGCTGTCCTTCCTCTGAGTGCCACCAGGTCTCCCCCTCCAGGGGACATGGTCAAATGTGAGGCACCAGAGTACGTGAGAAAGTCATATCCCACTCTCCACTCAAGTGTGGAAAGTGTTCAGTCTATTGGCTAGATCTGGGTAGGGGTTTAAAGTTTACTGCCTGTATTGTCCTTGGCTGGTGCCTTAGTTTGAGCGGGACCCCTGGGCCCAAATCTCCCTATCATAATGTTCTACTTGTACGTTCCTAGGACCCTCTAGTTCCTTCTACTTTGCTATTCTCCCATGCTTCTCTCATCTAGAGTCCCAATAGGATGTCCTCCCCTCTGTCCCAGTTTCCTGGTAAGTGAAGGCTTTCATGGGACATGCCTCTTGGGCTAGTAAAACGAGACCTCAGAATTTCTTGAGAATAGTTACCTTTTAAAAGGTGACTATGTGTGTCTCTGATTCTTTTGCTTGCTCTTGGGATGATTTTCTTTCTATTGGGTTGCCTTGCCCAGCCTCGATATGAGGGCTTTTACCTTGTTTATTGTATCTTGTTTTGTCGTTGTCTCTCGAAGGCCTGATGTTTTCTGAAGGTGAATAGAGGAGGAGGAGTGGATCTGGGGGAAGAGGGGAGGTGGAGGAGGGTAGGAGGAGTGGAGAAATGAGAAAGTGTAATCTGCATGTACTGTTTGAGAAAAGACTCTAGTTCCAGCAAAGAATTAGATAGATAGATAGATAGATAGATAGATAGATAGATAGATAGATAGATAGATCGACCGACCAGCAGACAGGTAGATAAACTATTTAATAGAATTAATAAATATCAATTATTTAGTAGAATAGGTTAACCATCCTACGTACGTATGTGTGTAGGGATATTAATTCCAGGTATTGAGGTGGATGGATGGCAAATTCTTGTCCATTTTGGTCTTCAGAGTCAAAATCTAAAAACTAATTTAAGAGGAGGGAAGGAAATGAGATGTTTTGTAGGTAAAGATACTTGCCTTCCAGCCTGAAGAACTCAGTTTAGGCCTGAAAAATCCCATCCTAGAAGGGAGAAATCAATGCCTAAAAGTATTCTCTGGTCTCCACATGTGTAATGTAGCATCTGTGCTCTGCCCCACACCCCAACAAATAAAGAGATGTAAATAGAAAAGAAAAACTGCCCATGCAAATCACTGAACAATTTTGGTTTGCAAAGGCTAAGGATTTACCTAACTTCATCTCTGAGTACTAAGGGGAGGGGAAGATGATAAAAATAAACGACTATTTACAGTTATAACCTCTTCAGGTATTTGTTTCTTTAGACTCGGTTGTCCATATTGGGCTATAAACTACCTACAAATAAGAGAAATTTCAACTTCTTTCTATAACTGGTCACACAAAGTAAACAGGGGAGGTGTTAAAATACACTTTCAGCTTCACCTTCTGAATAGAATGATTAATTCATGGAGGACCAATATATGCTCACAAATACCAAGAACACAAGAGGAATTCATGTTGAAGAATCTCAGGGATTCACCAAAACATCAATAGTGAGAATCGTACAAAGGTGATGCTAATATAATTTAGGGTAAAAGCATGGACTTGGCTCACACATAAACCAAGGGAGCTGTATGACATTATAAGGAATGAGAGTCCACAAAATTATTATTGTTGCTATTTCATAACTGTAATTTTGATACTGTTCTGAATCATAAGGTGACTATCTGATATGCAAATTCCCAGAGGGGTCATGACCCACAGGTTGAAATCCAATGTCCATAGGCATTGCTGTTTGGGAGGCTTTATGATAAAAATACTGTAAGACTAAGGCAATTTTCCCATAGTCAATTTCTATAACTTCTCTGGATTAAGGAAAAAATAGTTTTGCCTTCTAATTAGACAACAATGCTAAAAGATTTTTCTTTTTTATCTTTATTTTTTAATTATTATTAATTTATTCTTGTTACATCTCAATGGTTATCCCATCCCTTGTATCCTCCCATTCTTCCCTCCCTCCCATTTTCCCCTTATTCCCCTCCCCTATGACTGTTCCTGAGGGGGATTACCTCCCCCTGTATATGCTCATAGAGTATCAAGTCTCAAACTGAAAGAAAATGTCTCATCTCCAAACTACAACCCAGTTCAGCCTGTTAACTGGACACTATTTCATGTCACAAGTGTACATATTTTGTCTATCTAAATGAAAAAAAGACTTAGTCTGGACTAGAAAAAGAAAATAATTTCCACAGATTTTTTTTATTTATTCAAGCATACATTTAAAAGAGTGTTACACATGTATAACCTAAAAAGGAGAAATAAAATGTAAGTGTACTCATAGACAATTCATATCCTAAGGAAAGTACAAGGCTTCTGAAATAAATACCACAAATAAGTCCATTAAAACTGCACAGATTGTCAAATTACATCATCATGTAGAAAATCTTGTCAAACAAAAAACATGACAATAATGTGGACATGAATAGCTAGGAACTTGAAAACAAAACTGCATACACATACACTCAGAGACCTTTACATTTTTATGTTGCATGAATAGAATACCTGTTCAAAAATTAGTTTTAAAAAAGAAAATTTACCAAAAGTATTAATAGGTATAGATAACAGCTCTAATTCCAGATATTTATTATTTCAAGCATTAAATTAACACCCTAGAAATTAAGAATACAGCTAAGCTGAAACAGTGGCCCAGGCCTGTAACTCCAGAATGTGCTGTGCTCAGGCAAGAGTATTACCCAAAGTAATACCAGAACAGTATGGTCTACGTAGTGAGTTCCAGGTCATCCTTGTCTGTGTAGCATGGGCATGTACGAATAAAACAAGACATACAAGACTATGAATAGGCTTATCAGCAAGTGGACCCAATGAAAACTGCAATCAGCAATCTCCTAGAATACGTAAATAGGAAATACATCTGCCACTTGGCTGGACTTGTAGTCCAGTTGGTAAATGTTTGCCTAACATTCACCAAGCAATTGGTTCAGTCTCTATCATCACATAAACTATGTGGAGTGACAGGTGTCTGTAATTCTAGCCTGCGAGAGAAGGAGGCAGGAGGGTCAGATGCTGAAGGTCCTCATGGTCTAGACATAGTGTATTTGAGGCTATACTACAGTACATGAGAATTTTATCTCGAGAATAAAAACAAAACTCCCACAAACTTCTCAAGCCCCTTCAAAAAAAACCTTCATAGAAAAAAAAGAAGAATGGGAAGAAAAGAATGAAGTGAATAAACTGAAACGCAGGCTAATGATAAATGTGTAGTAAGCAATAAGGAATAAAGACTCCCTGAAAGAAGAAAGAAGGAATGGAAACAAAAAGAAGCAACAACTTTACAAGGCTCTCATGGTTTTCATTGTTGATGATAAGGGATTATTAATGACATGCACTCTCACTGTGAAATGAAAATCAACTTTCTGTTCTTTCTGAAGGAGGCAACTATATCTAGTCTGATCATGAAGAAAATAGCACACAAGTAAAAGTTGAGGTTCATGGTATAAAATAGTTGATAGCATTCCTCAAGATTGTCAAAGTTATCACAAACAAAGGCAGATTGAAAGGTTATTTCAGGCTAGCCTTGTCTGAGCAGGGACACCTACTCAATGTAATGTGAAAGTCAGGGTAGGATCTTGGAATAGAAAGTAGAAATGTAAGTAGAAATAAAAAACCTAAAACCATTTGAATATTAATAAATAATAGCTACTAATTCATAACAAAGTACCACACCAATATGAAGTATAAATAATGCCAAAACAGAATAAGTTACTAAGAATGTTCTTTACTATCTTTGTATTTTTTTTGTGTATATTCAAGTATGTTCAAAGTTTAAAATATTAAGTAAACAGAAGACAAAACAATAATTAAAATTTTAACAATTCAAAGGAAACTAGAGAAAAACAGAATTACAGCACAGGAAAAATAAAAGCTTCATATTGATCACTATATTAAATATAAACCAGTGAGATCTACATCTAACAAAGACTAGTACTGAAGTCAAGTTTTACTTATTTATTTGTTTAATCTCTCATCTATTACATCCCAACTGCAGTTTTCCCTTTCTCCCCCCCCCCCTCCCCTCTTCCCTCCCCCCCCCCCCCCCCCCCCCCCCCCCCCCCCC
>OU015748.1:89314247-89336405 GCA_907169655.1 Acomys percivali
CTCCTCCCTCTCTCTCTCTCTCTCTCTCTCTCTCTCTCTCTCTCTCTCTCTCTCTCTCTTTCTCTCTTCCTCTGTTTCCTTTCAGAAAAGGACAGGCCTCTCAGCAGTATTATCCTAACAAGGATATCAATTTGCAATAAAATTAGGCACATTAAGATGACAAGACAGCCCGGTAGGAGAAAAGGGTCCCAAAATCAGGCAAAAGCATCAGAAACAGGCCCGGCTCCCTCTGCTAGAAGTCCCTCAAAAAGACCAAGCTACACAAGCATAACAGATGCAGAAGCCTAAGTTAGACCCATGCAGGCACCCTGATTTATCAGTTCAGTCTCAGTGAGCCCCTATGAGTCCAGCTTTGGTGACTCTGTGGGGTGTGTGTGTGTGTGTGTGTGTGTGTGTGTATGTGTGTGAGATCCATGGTCCCTCTGAATCCTACAATCTTTCCCCTCTTCAAAAGGATGCTCTGAAAACTGCCTAATGTTTGGCTTCCAGTGGATGGCTTTGGGATTATCAACCCAGCCACAAAAACTTCGACCTATAATTTGTCCTGCCAGCATGCTGTGCTATAGCAAAGGTGGCACAGAAATTGTGGGAGTGGCTCACCCATGACTGGTCTAGTTTGAGACCCATGCCATGAGAGGGAGCGCACCCCTGTCACTATCTGCAGGACTAGAAACCGGAGGCTGGGTGACCCTGAGACCTAGGGTAGAACCAAAAATGACTGACCAAAAAAAAAAAAAAAAAAAAAAAAAAGTCAATGCAACAATGCCTAATGATATTCTGCTATACTCATAGGTTGCTGCCTAACCTACTTGTCATCAGAGAGACGTCATCTGGAAACTAATGGAAACAGATGCAAAGTCCTAACGTCAAGTTTTAATATGTTCACTCTAGGCTGTTTTTTAAAAGACTTATTCATTCTTACATAATATGCATGTATTTGCCTGCATATATATATGTGCACCACATGCCTGCCTGAGGGAAGAAGTGGGTGCAGGATCCCCTGGAACTGGAGCTAAAGATGATTGTAAGCCATGGGATGGGTGCTGAGAACTGAACCTCATTCCTCTACAAGAACATCAAGTAGTCTTAACTGCTAAGCCATCTTTGAGCCCAAAAGATTGTCATACTCTACTCTTTGTGGTCGATTCAGCTAAAGAAGCAGGTGGTAGAACTGTGTTGTGCAATTTAGGGTGTGTCACTGCAGCAGTTCCTGATTCCTAAGTGTCGGGAGCATGTCTCACTCTGCACCTACGACAACTACAAGTGTCTCTGAAATTACAAAATATTCCTGGTGGATAAAATCTCATATTATTTGCACATTCAATTATATATGTAGATGCAGACACATGCTGTACAGATGTATACATACATACATACATACATACATACATGCATACATTCACACATACGTACATGCATATGTACTTATATATACTGACACGGAAGAACATAATGGACAAAAGTTGCACAATTGATGTATTTAGTTACTGTTGCTATCAGTAGGATATAATTCATAAAATTTTTAACTGAGAATGAAACTTTGGCATGTGGACAAAAGGCAGGGGAAGAGAGGGAGTAGGAAGCCTGTAGTTAATTTTTCTAAAATTTAAGTATAAGGAAGAAATAATATCACTTTAATGCAAATTGTCCCAGTGTGGGCAGGATATTTTAAAGCACTTCTTATAATGGTTGATAAGTGTGTATACAAAAACATAACAAAAATCAAACATTAGAGATCAACTCTCCCCAAGGACATATATGTAGAGGTCTTGAATGAAAAGCTAGCAAATCAAAATCAGTAAGACGCGTGATACTTAGTATCTAAAACTCCTCAATGCTAGAATCTATAAACAAGACCTATGTACACATTGAGAAGACTATGCAGCCATGAACATGAATAAACTATGACTGAAGGAACAAATAAAGGGTAGAGATAAGAAAATGTGAGTCACAAAGGATATTCGCTGCTTAGTCCATTTGTATAATGCTCACAAAGAATGACTCTAACCTACGGACATTAGAGGTTGCATGTGACTTACCCTGAGAGAAGTATTGATTAAACAGGGATACGGGCATGCTTTCTGCAATGTAGAGGATGTTATGTTTCTTCCTCTTAGAGGTGATTTCATGGATACATTCCTGTTGTAAGCATTTGTTTGGTTACAGACTTATAATTTGATAAAATTTCAGTTATATGCATTAGAGTTCACTGAAAAGAGGACAGTGATGACAGGGATGTTTGCTTATAGTGGATGTAAACATGTTTTTGTTTTGATCCCAAGTGTGGGATGTGAAAACTACCTCACATTGTGAGGGTGTGTGATGTTTGTCCCCTAGAAAGGGAACTGCCTCTTGTGGAGGCATGGTCTTTCTGGTTGGAAAACATCCTTACCGACTATGGAAGGGTATATAAATAGCACCCCCCCAAAAAAAAATCAGTATTTTTGCATTGCTTCCCATCGCTTGAGTGCTCATCTCTCTGCTTTGAGATGCTCCTAGAAAGAAGCACCCCCAGAGAATGCTAAGAAATTCCAGCTGCTATGGTTGTGGTTGTTTTTGCCCAATTCCTGGTTTGCTGCTTAATGGCTCTGCTGGAATCCTGACTACAAAAGAGTGGAACTGCTCCAAGGAACTGACTCCAAAAAGGTGTACCTCTCCTGTCACTACTAACCTTCTTTGTCTTCAATCTAGGAAAAGTGGGTTGGAAGAGCAGTAGAGGCATTAAAGAATCCCAAATAAAGTAGGTATAAAAAGATCAAAGCTTACCTACAGTTGCTATTGTTATTTGATGTTGAGGACTAAATTCACACTTAGCACATATTAAGCATATAGTCTATCATGAGGTTACCTTCCGCATCCTTGATAGGTTTGGGAACTCTCATTATATTAACCCTTTCCTATTGCTAGGCTATCTGGAAGCACCTGTGTTTTTCTTTTAGGTTTAGACTTGCAATTTCTCTTCGATATTCATCATTGAAGATGTGTAGAGCTCTGCAACACGCTAGTGTAGGTATAAGTTTGGCTCTGCAGTCACTGCTTAGCCATATTTTAAACCTGCTCCCTGAGGTCTGTCCTCTAATCTCTTTCCAGCTCCCTTAGAAAATCATTAGTGATGCTGGACTCTAGACAGTTACACAATGTCAGTCTTGGGAGTCAGGCTTTATGTATCACTGGCCATGTGCGCATATAGTGAGGTAAAATTAATATTCTTGGTGCTGTTTAGTCTATATTTTATTGGCCTGCTGCCTAGAATGACTCAGGCCTCTGAGTGAAGGGTTGCTCCTTCTTTTCTTAAAAAAAGTGGGAGAAAGACAGAGTGATAGACAGAAAGACAGCCAGACAGAGGAGAAGAAATGACAAATTCTGGAATTACTTTTTCCAGGGGCAACATTAGTAAAGGATTGAAAAAAAAATAGGAGAAAGCGGGAGGAAAGGGAGGAACAGGAGGATACAAGGTATGGACAACAAATGAGATGTAATCTGAAGAAATTAATTAAATAAAAGTTTAAAAGATACAAAAAAAGAAAAAAAAAAGAAAAAAATAGGAGAAAGGAAGTGTACATGATAGTTGGTTCTTTACTACCCCAAAAGAAAATGCTTCTTTCAAACATTGTTGCAATCAAGCCGAATTGTCACCATGGTCCTATGATTTACAAGTTGAGAGACGGCATTCACAACCAGTGCTTGTCTTACATGGAATCTCAGTGCCAAGTTAACTGTATGCCTTACACGTTGTGTCATAGCATTGCAACAGTGAAGGGAACACTGATGACTAATATTGTCTAAGGTGTTTCTCAAGGAATTCATGAATTTATTTAAAGTAAATTTGCAAGCCAGGCATTGGTGGTATATACCTTCCATCCTTGGATCTCTGAGTTCAAGGCCAGCCTGATTTATACAGTTAATTCCAGGATATCTAGGGCAACAAAGAGCTGTCTTAAAAAAAAAAAAAGATGTAAGTTATGACTCCACTTTATAAAGTAGAGCACATCATTGTAATCTAATAAGTATAAGCACTCAATATATCCATACTCTATTATTGAATGAGAAGAGAATTGAAACATATTCTTCTGAAGCTGGAGAGATGGCTCAGTGGTAAAGAGCTTTTGTTCATCTTCCAGAGGACCTGGTTCAGTCCCCAGGACTGATATTGAGTAGCTCATAATTGTTTCTAACACAAGATCTAGATGACCTGATAAATTTTCTGGCTTCTAAGGGTACCTGCACATATGTGTCATGCACGCACGCACGCATGCACGCATGTACGCTTTCTCTCTTTCTTTCTCTCTCTCTCTCTCTCTCTCTCTCTCTCTCTCTCTCTCTCTGTGTGTGTGTGTGTGTGTGTGTGTGTCTTTCTCTTTCCAAATTGCTTGTAACCTTTTTAAAAACTGAGGCATAATGATATTTTCCCTGATTTTTCTGTCATTTTCAGTGACCTATGTTCTCTTTTTTAAGGAAGTAAAATTTGAATTCTTTCTATATCATCTGAAGGAAGACAATCCTTGAGAATTTGAAGGACACTATATGCATTTTGCAGGCTATTCCCTCTGAGTGTTGACAGAACTCCTGGTGTTTGAGATTTTCACTGCCCTTCTGCTGGTGTTTAGGGGTGGCTTTCATTCATGCATCAAAGCTAAAATTCAGTGTGAACTGATATAACTCCAGGCACATTTTAGGAAGTGTTCTGTTGAGAGGAAGACGGCACATTGTTTTACACATAACAAATAAATAAATGACTTACAACCTAAATGAGTTTACAGCTGTAGCCTCCAAGGCTGGAAAGAGACATTTTGTCCATAAGGAGCCAAGTTATCTCACACCGAGTCTTCAAATTCCCTGAGACAAGTTGGTTGCTCTATCTCACAGGCTCCATGAAACTGGTGACTCGTCTTTCTTCCTGGAGGTCGGCCTGCTTACTTTCCTGCCTGACTCTTTCAGCTTATCTGATGGTTTACTCCATTTGACTTTGATAGATGCTGAAGACCTCTGCTCCGTGCTGGGTTTTCCCATGGTTTGCCAGAGTCGTCTTTCTCTTTTTTTCCTCTGGAGACCATGATACAATTTAAAGACTTCTGTCCTCTCCATTTGCAAATGCCTCTCTGGCCTCCTGCCCACACAGCTTTGGCAGTCTAGTCCTCCCGTGTGGTTTCTTAGGATTCAGTGAGAAACAGTTTTACAACGTGGCTTGTGACGTCAGGCCACCTGTGTTTAAAACACGGTCTGTCCACTTATTTAGAGCCTTGATTTCACTCAGGTTACTTGACTGTTACTTGCTTCAGTACCTTTCTCTGCCAAGCGAGCTTAATAGGTTCACGTAGCTAGCCTCGTTAGCTGCTCCAAGGCCATCAAACTCACAAGAGGTTTGGAGCGATACTAGCTAAACAGAAAGTAATCCTCAGAAATTGTTCTAAACCACTGAATCCCTCAGGTCAACAATACAGTAGCAACTGAGTTTAGAGTATTTTAAACTCTATGAATCCAAAGAAGCCTAGACTGTCCCATGGAACAGATACTCACATCAGAGCAGTGGAAATAACACTTGCAAAACTAAGGGCAATATAGAACAAGTTAGGAGAAGAACCAGGATGGACAAGGTCTTTGGAGGAGGAGAGGAGTAGGGAACAAGGGATGGAATGGCTGTCAAATCACCTGTCCTGCTCTTCAACATCAGCATCGGTTAGAACTGATGAACACTGAGCAGGAAAAAACAAACATATATAGTTAATGAAAACAAGATTTCAATCTTATTTCTTGCCTATTTTTTTATATCTATATTTTTCTTCATAGCTACATGTAAAATAAGATAATAAATCATTTTATGGGCTATTCTGAGAATTTCTGTAGTAACTCAAGAAAAGTATTCCTGTTCAACATGATCTTGTTAGAGTATAGTAGCCATTTTCCACCACAGTGCAACTTTAAAGAGTCAACATCTCCCCAAATACTGTTGCTCCACCACCTTTCTATTCATAGACAGAAATTAGGCCTAAATGATTTTATACCATGATGACTTTAAATTTGAGGATGTCTAAGCAGATCCTGGAAGAAAGGCAGACGGTTTCCCAAAGTGTGAGAGAAATGCCTGTCATGGTTGTTCCTTGTGGTTGGAGGGATCAGAAGGTGGCCTTTTAAAACAGCTAATCAAAATAAGCCCAAGACAGGCAGAGGGAATCCTTGATGATACCACTTGAATCTCTCCATCCAGACAGAGCAGAGAAAAAAAAGGTCCTAGCAGACACTTACCAGTATATAACCCATATGTTTTCACTTTATCAGTATTGAGTGGGATGGTGTGTCACTTTCATTCAGAAACCCATTGATAAAATGTAGAGCTGTCCTGGCTTGATGGCTAAGCCCTGTTATCTATCACCTTTCTCTTTCCTGGCCCATCTGCAGGGTTCCCATAGAAGCAAATCTCTCCCTTATCCTGTGACTTTCCTGATGTTCTGAGTAACTGCCCCCCTCTCCCTGTAGCTATGCTATCTCTTATCTAGCTCCAGCTCTAAGGGGGGAAAGCCAATGCTCACAAAAGCATTTGTGATGTGAAAGGGAGATAGGGCTAGGGCCAGAAGTCTCTGCTCTAAATCAAACTCATGCTTCTCCTTACTGGCTTAATGAGCTTGAACATTACATTGCTCGTTTATCAGACATAATCAACCAATTCTCCTGTCTGCCTGCTTGACATTGTCTCCGAATGCAAAGTCTCCTTAGAAGAGTAAAGTTTAGCCAGCAAGGAACAGTAGCTGGATTGTGTTTTACCAATGTTTTCCTGACGAGCCCTGGAACACAGGGAATCAAAGTGTGTAGAACAAGCCTTAGTAGAGACAAAGAAAAGAAAACAAAACAAAGAAAAGCAACACTCTAACTACTTGAGTGATTATTTCTGGGGAAAAAAATGATGGTTTATGGAAAACAAAGATCATCCAGAAAAAGGGAGTCCTGAGACAATTTGCTGAATATCTTTTTTTTTTTTAATTTTTATTTAAGTAATTTATTCAGATTACATCTCATTTGTTATCCCCTCCCTTGTGTCTTCCCATTCTCCTCCCTCCCTCTTTCATCCTATTCCTCTCCCCTAGGTCTGTGACAGAAAGGGACCTTGTCTCCCACTATAAGATCACAGCCTATCAGGTCTCTACTTGGTAGCCTGCTTACTCTTCCTCTCAGTGTCACCAGGTCTCCTCACCAAGAGGAAGTGGTCAAATAGGGGATCCCAGAGTTCATGTCCCAGTCAGTCCCTGTTCTTCACACAACTGTGGAGAATGTGGTGTCCATTGGCTAGATCTGGATAGGGGTTCTAGGTTTACTGCATGCATTGACCTTGGTTGGTACAGTAGTTTGAGCTGACTTGCCTAGGTCCATATCTTCCAGCCTTAATGGTCTTCTTGTAGGTTTCTAGGACCCTCTGGATCCTTCTATATCTCCATTCTTCCTTACCTCTCTCACCTAGAGTCCCAATAGGAAGTCCCAGTATCTATCCCAATCTCCAACTAAGTGAAGACTTTCAAGGGACATCTCTGTTGGGCTAGTGTCCAGTTATAAGTGAATATATGCCATGTGTAGCTTTCTAGGTCTGGGTTAACTCACCCAGAATCATCATTTCTAGTTCCATCCATTTGCCTGCACATTTCAGGATTTCCTTATTTTTAATAGCTGTGTAGTATTCCATAGTGTAAATGTACCACAGTTTCTTTATCCATTCTTTGACTGAGGGACATCTATGTTGTTTCCAGGTCCTGGCAATTACGAATAAGGCTGCTATGAACATGGTTGAGCATATGTCCTTGTTATGTGGTGGAACATCTCTTGGGTATATTTCAAGGAGTGGAATAGCTGGGTCTTGAGGTATCCCTATTCCCAGATTTCTGAAAAAGCACCAGATTAATTTCCAAAGTGGTTGTACAAGTTTGCACTCTCACCAGAATTTGCTGAATTCCTAAGGAAGCACAGGTTCAACTACTTTCTTCACAGATCCACAGCCTCTGAGTATTAGCTGTAGAGGCTTTCTAGCATACCTGCATGGACTTATCACAGAACATTGGACAGAGAAGCTCTTTAATTACATATTTTTATGAGTGAAAGTGTGAATGGGTGCCTATAATAACTACTTTTAGAAAAACCACATACATATTCCCTCTCACCATCTTTATTTTCCATTTTCATTCTGAAGGGAAATGTGCTGATAAAAAACAAAACAAACCACCACCAACAAAACCAAATCCTGCACTTTCAAGAGTCATTAATTAATGTTGCTTTGTTGCCTAACAAGTTGCAAAGGAGGATGTTGAAGGGTTATAGTGTTCTTACAGGAGGTTGTGAATGTGAAATAAAGGAGTCCCAAAGAGCATTGATTAGCTCATGGACCTTTTTGCATTGAGTGTAGGTTATAAGCATATATCTACATATACAGCAGATCCTATTGGAATCAATTTCCTGCAGAAGCTAGTCAAAGAGCTGTGCTACTGTTGCAGTCTCTCCTGCCAATAAAGACTCATCCAGAGAGATTCCAATCCCTACTACCTGGTCCTCCAATTGGAAGCTCTGAGAAGACTTGGTGGTTGAAGAAAGCACGGGGTAGGAAAGGTTTAGAAAGAGAAGCATCACAGGAAGTAGGTGGGGTGGATGTTGCTCTGCTCGGTTAATGATCAAGTAGGCTTGTGAATCTATCACTGGAGTGTCCTGTATGGCTTGTTTGCTTATTGACGGTCACTTACAGCAATACTGTCTTATCATTAGGGGTCACACAGAGGGCTTAACTGTTATTTAGATTAAGGACAGGAAGGATGCCAAAATAAGGCATCCTGGGTGGTTAAAGACTGAGTAGAATGTCTGTCCCTTTTCTTAATCACATGCTACAAAGTCTCCAAAATACATCAGAAGAGTGTCAGCCCTTTGTGTTTAAGAAGGAGGCATGGCCTTTTCCCAGCATCAGCAGTTACAAAGGCCCTCCTTGCCAGTAACTCATTAAGCATCCTATGGTCATTAACACTTTATGAGGCTAATCAATCAACTACAAAGTCCTGTTACTGACCACCAAGCTTAAAGTTCCACCCTGTTCACTGCCTAGAAAACATTTGTAATTGAACAGAATAAAAAAATAAGGATAAATATTATTGTACAGATTTCCAGATAAGACCATCAAATATACAAGCAACCACTGAGTTTGAGTAGTGAAAAACTATTTTTAAACCATGCTTTATTAATCTTTTTTATGTGTGTAAATTATTGGTTTTCATCTCTGTCTAGAAACATGGTGTAGTTTCATCTGAACAATACACATCAACAAAAAACATAATCCTTCCAGGACACTTGTTTTCTGCAATACTCTCCTTCACTGAATTTACTGTACAAGATTTCTCAAAATATGTCACCTTTAAACTGAGTAAAACTGGAAGCAGGAAAGGGGGTCCTCTTTAGCTAAGAACACACCAATTAGTTGTCCAGTGCCAAATGGTCACTCCTGAAAACATGTATACAAGTAATGTATATGGTCTCAGGTTATACTTGGGGACATATATTTATATGCAAATGTGTAAATGTATTAGATAACAATGAAAAAAAAGGGCCTTGAATTTGAAGGAGAGGATGGGGGTATAAGGAAGGAAGGGGGGAAGGGAGAAACATTTTATTTAAATTTAATCCTGTGTCTAGTGAGTAGTGATGTACATTTGGCTTCATTTGAGTTTTCAGCCACCTTTGGCACAGTGAGCACTCTGCTCTGAAACATTTTCTTTACCTATCTCGCTGAGGTGCCACTCTCTTGGTCTTCCTTTTAACCAAGTGACTGAGTATCCTAAACTTCTGTTTTGTTTTGTTTCTAAAGACATTACTCTATTATACTCTATTCTACTCTGTTCAGTTTTCCTTATCTTGCATATCTTTAAACATCGAATGTTCTAGACATCATCAATCTTAAATTATGTTTCCTTTTGGCATTAATTCAGGCACTTGTCTTAATGGCTTTTACCGCATTACTTGTGATATCCGTCAGATTTCCATGTTTATCCAAGAATATTTTGAGAACAACGTTCTGGATCTTCTCACCCAGACTTGCTGGTGGCCATTCCTTCTGTGTATAATCCTACCCACCCTAAAGTCACGCTTGACTTCTGTGCCACTCTCACTGCACGTCCAAATTTAGTAAATCCAAATGGAGCTCCAAGATCCATCAAAATTATGTGCACATGTTTTCTCTAACTAACAAGCTGGCTGTAATTTGCTTGTAAAAATGTAAAAAAGTTAAGAGCAGCTAAAATTCTTAAGCAGGAATAAACATGTAAGGAGAATGTTCTTGCCTCATATTGTGATGGTTAATTTATCTTGGCTAGAGTACCCAGATGATTGTTCAGGTGTGTCTGTGTGATGGTATTTTTAAAATATTTTTAATACTTTTATCTGTAAGGCTTTGAGTAAAGTAAACTGTGCTCCACACATGTGTGGGTATAATGTAGTCTGTTGAAGGCTTCAAGAGCTACAAAATATTGAGAACTTAAGGAAAGAGGAGCTGATCTGCAGACTGTCTTCATATGTAAGATGATGTCATAGGCTTTCTTGGGATTTCTGGTTCCAGCTTTAGAGCATATCCTGTAGATTGTGAAATTGTCAGTATACCCTGTGTATTTGGGGAGATGAGAATTCTACCATTGGCCCACCAGTGCATCCTTTACCCCATGGGTTTTGATAGTGTCAGCTTCTAATATCTCTTGACCTAAAGTCTGTGTCCTTTTTCTCTGCACCCACACACATTTTCTGAATAACCCAAATGAGTACACGTATAAAATATAATCTTTAAAACCACGTGGAGTTGGCAAAGAAAATTACAAATAGTAAAACGTTAAGTAGGTTAATCAGAAGGAAACAAATAGACCTATTAAATCAACTTACGTGATGGAAAAAAAAACAATAGAAGTGCATAGAAGAATTTTCAGTAGTCACACATGAGCCACGTTGAGTGCATATGGCTGAAAAGACATTGATGTCATTGTCCTAGTGTGGGTTAGTGTAGCTATGATGAAATACCACTACAAAAAGCAAGCTGGAGTGGAAAAAGGTTTATTTGACTTATGTATCTATGTTCTTAGTCTACCAGTGAAGGAAGATAGTAAAGGAAATCAAATAGGCTGAGAACTAGAGTCAGGAGCTAATGCAGAGGCCATGGATGGGGTGCTGCTTTCTGGCTTGCTCCGAAAAACAACATGGTCAGGTCTGTTATAGCCATATCCCACTATGCTTGAGCCAACTTCCTTCAGTGATAACTATGGATGTAGAAGCATAAACCAAATAAACCCTTCCCTCTACAGCTTGCTTTTGGTCATGGTGTTTCATCATAACAATAGTAACCCAAACTAAGATACTCACACCATACAGTTAAAAGTAATGTCAAAGTTTTATCACCAAACACACACACGTGTGTGTGTGTGTGTGTGTGTGTGTGTGTGTGTGTGTGTGTACACTAAATAAATTACTCAATTCATATGAAGTATTGTAGCAAAAGTTAGGGTCTTATGAGATCAATTCAGGTAAGAATGTTTATATGATATGGTTCTGGTGAAAGGATAATTTAATTTGAAAATATGTAATCATAAGAAGTAAAAACTGAACATTAACTTATGGTTTTATTAACACTCACAATGCAAACAAGGGATGCTTTTATAACAGCAATGATAAAAAGGAGTTAAATGAGGCCTTATGTGGTAGCACATACTTGCATTGCTAGCACTGGGAGACAGATCCAAGAGAATCATCCTCGGCCACATTGAGAATTCCAGGCCAGCCTGGGCTGCAGGAGTCCCCATTTTAAACTTGAAAAATAGCAGTGAAGAGGGAGGGAGACTCGGTAATCTAAATAACTGTAAAGACCAAGGGCCAGAAAATGAAGGAAACTGACATTAGCAAAAAATGAATAAAAATAAGGTACAACTCCATGCCCTATCAATAAACAGCATCAAACTATCTTATGAAAAGAACATAAGATGAACATTTTTGAGACAGTTTCGTTATGTATCCCTGGCTGGCCTTGGACTTACTATGTAGACCAGGCTGTCCTGAGACTCATAGAGAGCCCCTAGCCTCTGCCTCCCAAGTGCTATGATTAAAGGCATACAGCGTCAGGCCTGGCAAAATAAACATTAAAAAAAATAATATATTTAATATTTAAAATATTTGTGTAGTATAATATTAAGTTATTAGTAAACATGGTAAAAGCACCTGTTTGGGGATTATATTTTAAAATAACAAAGCTATCCAAAGCAGCATAAGAATAAATAAGGAAAAGTATATTATAACTAAGAGAGACAGTGGGGAAACCACTGGGCAAGGGTCACATAGAGGATTCCAATATATTGACAACACGCTTTTTCTTTACTTGAGTTCTACAAGTATGTGTTGCACTGTCAGCATGTCATAGTTTTGTAATCTGAGTGCACACTTTGTGTGTTACATTATGCACACTGAACATATTTCAGAATGAATCAGATGTGACAATGATAGGTCAACGAACAGAGGCAACTCAAGGTAATAAATTATTGTGATAAGGTAGCGACAGGATGCATGGGATTAAAGCCAGAACAGTGTGTATGGTGAAAGCCAGGCTGACAAGATCCTCACGTGCATTTGGATCTTGTCCTAGAGATAACGCCTTTTATCGAACTTCCTTCAATGCAATCCCTGTCTCATTTGTCTCAAGTTCTGTGTCAGCAAAGGTCTCAGATGGACAGATAACAAAAATGATTGGCAGTGAAAGTGTAATAACACAGAAGAAAGTTGCGCTTAACCATGGGTTGCAAATGTAGTGAAAACACTATTCCTGGTTGTGGGGACAAGCCTATTGGCCTGTGACAATGGACTCAGGCTACTGAGACTGCTCTGATCCATAATGAGCCCTAGAGCTTTTACCCACCTGTAGCCCTGAAGTCCTGCCAGGTCAGCACCGCCTGTGTGATTCTGCCAGCTCTTTCACTGATGCACAGTCATCATTTCTCTATGGGGCTACACCCAGACATCTGAAGGGGGCATGTTTCTTCTCTCTTCCTGGTTCCCTATGCACTGCTAGTATTTCCTGGAAGCAGTTCCTCAACAATGCAGGCTGCAGTTTGCAAACTTCAAAGAAATACATGCAAGAACACAGAACAGAGAGAGAGAGAGAGAGTCAGAGTCAAACAAATCAATATACAATTCGCAGGGTTTCTTAGGCACACCCCTACACCACAAACTTCCTATTTTCCTGTGTGAAGCTCCCTCCTGAATCTAAGACACTGTTTTTATGATTTCACTTCTCTTTGCACATCCTTCGCCTTCTTTCTGTACACACGTAGTTCAGTCTACCCTTCAATACCATTCAGGCTGAGGGTATATAGCTCAGTGGTAAAATGCTTGCCTAGCATGTCCAAAGTCTTCAATTCACCCCATAGAACCCCAAGAGAAACCAAGTAAAACTCTTCACTTGGTTAATATCTTGGCAGTAACAGGATCTTCCTAATCTGGAAGCTCATCTTGCCTGCCCCATTCACCACTCTCCTTTCATGGTGAATTCCTGAACATGGCCATTTAACCCATAAATTGACCAAGAAGACTATGTCCTGTTACTTTAATGGGACTAAGGTCTGCATATATGGAGAATTAAGAAACCAAGTAAGAAAGTAAGGGGTTTAGTTTTATGACAGAAGAACTGGTTGCGAGACAGTTTCTCTACATTTAGTAGAAAGCCCATTGTAGCTTTAGAGAATACACATTTATTTGTCTCATTTCAGATTCCCTGGCAGTTATACAGTAGTAGATCTGACAACTCACCTCTACTACATCTATGGTCTTCAGCCCATGTTAATGTTTTGCAACTGTTAGTAGATGGCTCCGACAGTCAAAGGTATCAGTCATGAGGTCCACGATAGCACGTGACTGTCTCCTATCTCATCTATCCGCTGTCTCTCAAGGAGGGCTGTGCAAGGGTTAAAAAGACAAGTAGAGAGGAGGCAGAACCTACAGACTAAATTATTTACTCCATTTTGGCCACAAGTGAATCACATGGCACGATGGTTTAAAACCAAATGCTCCCACAGTCTGATGTCTGGAGCACTGTTCTCTGGCTGTTGGCACTACTGTAGGGCACGATGAACCTTTAGGAAATTAGGTCTGGCTGGCAAAACTAACTCTCTAGCAGTTCACCTCTGAAAACTGCTTTGGAAGATGACAGCCGGGTCTCTGTTTCCCTTCCCCTCTCTCTGATTCTTGGTAAGCCTGTATACACACAATCTCCACCAATTTTACTCCTTCTTTCATAAATGAGCTGCTTACTGTGATGGATTATTTTATTTTTTTAAGGGTGTAGCCCAAGTTGGCTTTCATCTTGCAATCATACTCGCATGTACCACCACACGTAGCCCATGGTAACTCTTTTAGTTGCTTTTATGGGGTATTTTTGTCACAGGGACAGAAAACTATCTGATACATAGGGTAATATCTAGTTCCAGAGGACAGTGTATGCGTAAGAGTATTACTACACCATGTGTAATGCTAGCACAAATCAAACTGGAATTTGCTTATTAGGAAAGGGAGTCTGGATATTGGTTAGTAATGGACATTCTTGGCTACATTACTATGTCCTGGGGATACAGATGAGGATCATAAACCCACATTTGGGAAGCCACGGCAGGATTGCATGAGGAAATGATAGCAGAACCTATCCAAATATGCCCTGATTTAGAAACACATACATACATGTCTGTCTTCCCTAGAAGACTATGAGGTCTAGGGCAGTCTGCCCACTTCATAATCTATAACCATTCAAAGGGGAGTTTTTTTATATAGCAGACTGTTGAGACATTCTTAGTGAACTGAGATGAAAGTAACAGGGTTTTTTGTTTTGTTTTGTTTTGTTTTGTTTTGTTTTGTTTTTTAAGTTGGATGACAGGAAAGTATGTCATTTTTGTGAACATTTTCACTGTCTTTGACTTTGGGTAAAACTGACCTCAAGATTTTATCACAGTGGCAGCCTAGACAAATCCCTCTTTGAGCCTTCTGTCACCTTGTCGCCTTTATGGATGATACACCTTTTACTCATCTCACTGAGTGGTGCTTTCCTCATGTTTATCCCGTTGTAACGTCTAGCATAGAAATCTTACCTCATCCTAGCGACTGAAGCCAAGCCAACTTCCAGTTGCATCCTAGGCATATGTAGGTAAGTAACAATGACTCAGGGATGCAGAGACCATGACGTGCCATCCTTTCTTTTCAATTCTAAAATTAAGTGATGATAAAAACCAACATTTAGAAAGAGGTCGCTGCAATGGCTGATTCTCAAATGAATCATATTAATCATTTCCGGATTTATGGGCTTAAGTAAAATTGAGTATGTATTTGACTTCCTAGGGGCAGCAAAAAATCTGACACAAATCCCAACAAACAGAGGAAACTTTAAAAAAGCTGTTACTGTACCTTCTTTTGTTTCATTCTATTTGTTTTTGCTGTGTTGAGATTACTTGACACACAGAGAAATAAAAGCCAAGCCTCCACGGTTATTTACCTTCTTGTTGGGTTTCACTTTAAATTCCTGAGAAATAGCTCTCTATGAGTGTACTAATTCTGCCAAGGCTGGTGGAAACTTACTTGACTGTTATAAGTTAACAGTGAGCTTAGACTGGATCCAGTGCGACCCTAGATTCTATTTTACCACCCCCACCCCCAAACCCCGCTAGAAAACATCTCTTCCCTTATTCCAGCTTGGAGGCAAAGAGACAAGCATACGACCAGTCACTTTTCCTTGGTGTTTCCAAGTTATCAGTTGAGTGTGGAGGAGGGAAAACAGGCTTCAAATTCTGCCTGGCTGACATGGAAAGGCATGTTTGAGTGTGGACTTCTGAGGATCCCTACAATGTGCTTTCAAGTGCTCCACAGGAAATGGGAGTCTTAGGACAGTTCCTTATCTTTTAAGAATAAGAGATAACTGTCTCTGTTATGCTTCTGGTTTCCACAGGTGATGACTTGTGGGGAAGTGACAAAGTCAGGTGGTCAATCTCCCTGTTTAGGACAGTAGAAGTAGCAGACAGGCCACACTGATAAGCTTGGGATAACAGGATGCCTGAAGATATGAGGACTGTGCTGTTCCTCTCTATCAACAGGGACACTATGAACGCTGAAACACAGGAAGGAGAAAAGCTGTCTAAGAAACAAGAGGTGCTCGTTTCCTCAGAACAGGCTTGCAGAAGGATGAGTCCAGACCTAAAATCCAGTACACTCCATGGATGGAGGCATAGTCCTATGAGGCATGAAACTGGCACCTAAAAAGTCTATCACAAGGCTGAAAAGAACCCACATTTTGAGTCCACCAAATGATGAGACCAAGACAAAGGGAGGTGAAGTCACATGTTTCAAAACAATCCTATACACATCACAATGCATTTGTAATGAATCCGAAAGAGGAGATGTTGGATAGGGATCTGACGCCTACTTCAGTGTCTCTGTAAAACCAGTAGTTTGTTGCCAGCGTTAGCAGAAACAAGGCTATTTACTATCTCAGACAAAAGTTTGCTTTTTAATGGAATGATGCGTGGCCCACTAGTTTCCCACGATAAAAAGTAATCAGTCAAAAGGACACAAATAAGTTAGTAAAAAGAATGAGATTAAATCAACTCTCTGAGACCCAGCCTTATAGTGTACAAAAGAAAAGACAGGGGTGAGGGGTGGGTGGGTGGAGATTACTCAACAGGTAAAGGTGCTTGCCGCTAAGCCCAATGCTCTGATGGCAATCCTGAAGACACACAGTAGAAGAAAAGAAGCAACCATCTAAGGCTGCCCTCTGATTTCCAGTCATGTGGTACTACACACACACACACACACACACACACACACACACACACACACACACTCCACAGAATTAATGGATACATATAATAAAAAAACATTTTCAAGAATCTTATGGGTCATAAAACAATTCTAGATGATGTATCCTGACAAATAACTTGCTGTTTGACTCCATATACCTTTAAATAATAGTACTTATATAGTACTTACTATCAATGCTATCAGTGCAAAGTATGAACAAGACAAATTCATAACTTTAGTTTGAGAGTGAAGCTCATTTCTACATAGATCACAGACTCCCCATAACACCTCTTTTCTGTTTTGTAAATAATTCATCATTTTGCCAACCTACGCAATCGCACGCAAGTCTAAATTTAGGTCTTGACTCCTGGAAGAAAGTGTTTCTCAAACATTCTTGTCCTGCATCACACGCTGCTCTTAGATATACTTGCATCCCACATACATTTGTTGTGTGCTGAGTGTTTCCGGGTTGCCATGGTTACTCAGACTTCTCATCTGCAGACCACAGCCTGAACTGAGACGTAAACAGTAAAAGGGAGGGAAGAAGCACAGTTCTGCCAGACTTCACAACTTCATACAACATTACCATGAACCATCAGTCACATCCACACTTCCCATCTCTATAGAATAGGACCATTATAGCTACTTAACAAATTGGCTGTGAGAATTCCATGAACCCATCCGTGATCAAACCAATAGTTCACAACGCATGGGGTGTTTTAATACCTGCACTTTCTCATCATTATTTGCTTTTTTTTTTCTTTCTTTCTTTAGGATCCCACATTAAATAATACAAACACTCCAGTCTAGTCAGCTCTCTTTCTTTGACACACAGACATCCTTATCTGTTTGGTCTCTTTCTAGACAGTTCTTTCTTTCCTATTCATGTACTTTCCTATCACATGTGCTTGTAGCAAGAGTAAGAGACTTTGTATAACATTGTTTTCCTTACCAGCTCTAGTACTTTCCCCATTTCTCAACATAAACGAGTAAGATTTTCCTAAATGGATGGGCTGAGTGACTCTTAGCCATAATTATAACCAAAGTGCTGAATAGAGCCTCAAATCAATATGCATCAGGAGCTAAGCTTATAGTTTTAGAATATCACCTTTTTGTTACCTTTGGACTTAAGTCACAATACTTACCTTTTTAAAGCTCTATCTCCTTATTTTGAAAATGATGACTAATAATGAAACTGAAACCTCCACTTCTGTTGAACATTGTTAAAATGAACTTTATAGCTGGCCATATTTCCTTATCTTAAAAATGATGATAACAGTGGAACTGAATCCTCCACACACTTGTGTTGAAGATTGTTAAAATGAACTTTAGGGCTATCCATTGTTGTGGACTGAGCTTTTCTCCTGGGCTCCAGCAGAATGGAAGAAACCAAAATGGAGTAATTGGTGCTAGGTTTGCATATCAATAAATGAAAGCAAAGTTGATAATCTGACCTGAGTAATGAGGAGAGAGATGATTGTTGAATTCCCAAACCAGTACTGTAGCCAGTATGAATACTTTTATAACATAGGAGCAGTAAGGTGAAGTAGGCTGGTAACAATCTCTCTGCCCTCTATATCATGCAACTTCCTTGCTTCTCCTCATTCTCCCTCAGAAGAGCTGACTGTTCTCTCATGCCCATCAGAACACCTCATCTAAGTCCTTACATGGGGCCCTGTACAGTTCCTGAGTCACGACAACAACAAGAAAGTGATTAACTGTGGAAATGACATTTGTTGAAGTTTTGCTTCACAAAATAAAATGTCAAATGCTTAGCCTGTAATAAGGAGTTAGTGAGTTTTTCATATTTATTGGCAATTATAACTACAAAGTGTCAAGTGGGACAGAAGTGATGGCCAGGAAGGATACTAGAAATTAGACATAGTCACATGAGCAGCGAGTTCAGGGCACACCAGCCTGACTTCTCTTCTCAGTCTCTCAAACATGGCACGTCCCGAATGCTGCTGGTGCTCTCTGTCTCACAATTCATTGCAGGGTTTAGGACTCCTAGCCTCTATTCAGATAAAATGTGAGTACAGGGAACGCTGCTGGACACGTGCTTCCGATAATGTTCCTGCCCTGCTCCAAGCTCCAGAGGTCAAGGGTCTCCTCTTTTTTCACTGCTGCACAGTGGCCTGTTCACACCTTCCTGGCAACACGCTTGCTTGCTTGCTTGGCCTCCATAGTTTATCTCTGCTAGATTAGGAACATCCTGTCTCACAGCCACTTCCTTCCTTTATCTCCTCTGTAGGGAACATTGCAGGAGTCTGTCCTGTTCTTTGGATCTCACTGTGTAGACTCACTTGGAACTCTGAACTCCCAAGCAGTTTTTGAAACCACTTGCCTTTGCTAAGTCTTTCTCATTTCTTGCTGATGCAGCCCTTCACTCTCCTCATCACTTTCTTGGAAGTGTATTTTCCACTTCATTTCTTGAAATGCACAACAGCATGGCAAGCAGGCTTAGAGTCAGTCGGGTGAGCTGCCTTATGTTTTTGCAAAGCAGATTTATGGAGACCCGCAAATTCCCAGTAGCATGGCTCCTCAACAGGAGCACCTTGGAGTTTGGAAGCGGTTCTCTTCTTTCTTAAGCACCATCCTAATTGGCGCATCAGTTTGTGCAGGTGCCCCTGGGTCCAGATCTGCCAGGCTTGGTGGTCTCCTTGTGGAGCTCCTGACCCCTCTGGTGCCCCTGACTTGATCACTCCCGTTGGTGGGGAGGCCAGACAGGCACACAGAGGGAGGGGAAGCAGCCTGATAGGCTATGATTAGATGGTGGGAGAGGAGCTCCTCACTGTAGGTGATCTAGGTGAGGGCAATAGGGCAGAAAGAGGGAAGGAGGGTGGGGACAGGAAGGAAAGAGCCAGGGGATAAAAGTCGGGATGTAATGTGAACAAATTTGAACAAATTATAATAAACAAACAAAAATTTAAAAAGAACCATCCAGAATAAGGGCTTTCTCCATAGACCAGTCTGGCTTTGAACTCAAGATCCTCCTGTCTCAGGTTTCCAAGTGCTAGGACTATGGGTGTTTCCAGCCTGAAATCAATGTTTCTCTTTCTCGTTTTCTTTCTCTCTCTCTCTTCATCTCCTTGTCTCTGTTTCTGTCTCTCTCTCTTTATTTTTAGAAAGGTTTCACTATGTAGCACACATTGATCTCAAACTAAGGATCCTCATGCCTTAGCCTTCTAAGTGTTTTAAGTACAGGTCTCTGCTACCATATTAGACTCAAGCATTTATTCTTATTGTTACAATGTGTGTGCTGGCGGGGGCAGGGGGGGGCAGTGCACATGTAAGTGTTTATGTGTCCGTATGTAAATGGTATGTAAATGTTTCTTCTCTGTTGTTGCTAAAATATGTGTGGTGTATTTGTGCGTGTGTCTTCTCATTGACTTTATGTAGAATAAATGAAGCTGAAAGAGTTCAAAATATATTTTAAATTTTGACAGGACATTGGTCACCAAAAGAAAATACAGGTCTTCTGAAACTACAGCTAAAGCATATAATAATTTGGGCAGCTAAAGGCCTCCTAAAGCAGTTTATAGCCTTACACTAATCTCAGGAGCTTCCAGTGTGCATTTCAAGTGTCTGCAAGCTGTCACTGAGACACATGTCTGAGTCTGTTGCTCTGCATCAGTGTTTGAAGTAGCAGTTGTCACTGATACAGCTCCCTCTATGCCTGCAAAGTAACTTCCATTTCTCCTTTAAAGAAACAGTTCACATAACCTTCAGTGTATTTTTTTTTCTATTTGGCAATTTTATTTTGAGGAATTAGCCTGTCCCCAATATTTCCATTGCTGTCGGCTACACTATTTTCTTCTGCTGCCTTCTTCTAGTCACTCTTCTCCACAATAGCCCCTGCTCCTACTTCTCCCATCTCCTGTGTCTCTTACAGTTCAAACTATCAAATCATTATAGAGCAAAGAACTTTTTACTTACCTAGATAAACTTGGGCTATGGTGTTTTACTATATTGACAGGTGTCTCCTCATTCGAAGCTGGTTTTGAGGTTTAAACAAGTTTTTGAGTAGCAGCACTCCAGAGCTTACATCTTTTACTGCTTGTGTGGTACTAGGAAAGTTGTTTAAGGTCATACACATACACACGTGTGTGTGTGTGTGTGTGTGTGTTTCATGTGTGTGAACATGCTAGTGGAGGCCAGAGGTTGACACTGGATTGAGTGTCTTCCTCAGTCTCTTCCACTTTATTTTTTGAGACAGACTCTTTCACTGAACATGGCGCTCACAAAAAAACTAAGCAGGTAGTCCCAGTGATTCTCCTGTCTCTCCCTCCATAGCACTGGAATTATAGGCATTCACTGCTATGCCTAAATGTTTATATTCCTTGTTCTGTCTGAGTTTGACTTCTTCTAAGGGGTTCTGTGAATATGAAATCAGGCCTTCATGCTTGCTTGGTAAGGGTGTCCTAGTGCTTACCTGTGTAGTGTCACATGGACTCGATGCAGCCTTAGTTCTGAACACATGAGAATGCGGTGATCAATGTACATTTTGTTACCCTATGCACTGTCAATGAATGCTGATAAGATATTCTAATGTATATTCTATGCTACGGAAGGCTAGTAATTGCAGTGTAACTATATATACAGAGTTCTCTGATCTTATAGAGATATAATGGTTCAATTTTAGAAAACTAAGAATTAATAATTTCCTACTACCACCCATCATTCTGTGTCTTGTTTTCATTGCTGTGATTTAAAAAAAAAAGCAAGCAAACAAACAACGACAAAAACAAAACCATAACAAGAGCAACTTTAAGGGAGAAAAATAATTTGATTGGGCACAAGAATTCTACTTAAAAATGAGCAAGCTTGAATTCAAGAAGAGTCACTGTCCAAACTCTGCTAAGATAGGGTAAGCAAGTCCTTAATAGTTCCTGCCTCACTAGCCAAGGACAATACAGGCGGTAAAATTTAAACCCCTACCCAGATCTAGCCCATGGATAGGACAATCTCCACACTTGAGTGGAGAGTGGGATATGACTTTCTCACGTACTCTGGTACCTCACATTTGACTATGTCCCCTGGAGGGGGAGACCTGGTGGCACTCAGAGGAAGGACAGCAGGTCACTGAGAAGAGACTTGATATCCTATGAGCATATACAGGGGGAGGTAATCCCCCTCAGGAACAGTCATAGGGGAGGGGAATAAGGGGAAAATGGGAGGGAGGGGAGAATGGGAGGATACAAGGGATGGGATAACCATAGAGATGTAACAAGAATAAATGAATTAAAAAAAAAGAAGAAAAAATAGTTCCTGCCTCACAAATATGTCTGACAGATATATTGGGCCAGAAGGCTGAAGGTGTTGCTCCAACATTATAAAGTTTTG
>OU015748.1:89336415-89369263 GCA_907169655.1 Acomys percivali
GCAAGCTTCCTGATAGCAAGGACAGTAGGTATCCATCTTTGCACTGTTCAGGGTACACAAAAAGTGCTTAAGTGGTTTGATAGATATCTAAATTACATTAGACAACTTCCTCAATAAAAGTTTGTATGTTAAAATGCTTCATTTTTTCTATATTACAGAATGCATCTGCTCTTCAATGTTTTGATTAAGGGATTAGAGGTCATTGTTATAACATTATGTAACAGAAATACAAACCAAAGTTCCCAGAGCTGCTGTTCAAAATTAAATAGCTTCCAATAAAGATGGCATTCCAATCTGTTTGGCAGACTTAGCCTGCGAAGCTTTACCTGTTTTACACGAAGACGTAACCATTGCAGGTGCAGCATTAACAAGTAAGTGATCCTAACCCAAAGAAAATAAAGATTATCTAACGTAGTTGGAAACATTCACTTTCTCTCTCTCTCTCTCTCTCTCTCTCTCTCTCTCTCTCTCTCTCTCTCTCTCTCTCTCTCTCTGTGTGTGTGTGTGTGTGTGTTAAAAATGTTTAAAATATAATTATTCTTTCCAGAAATTTCCTGATATAATTGAAATACTCAAAACTATTGTGTCCTTAACCATTTGTTTGATAATCCTTTCAATTATATAATGCTATCTAAATTCAATAGTTAAAATTATCCAGGTGCAGTGGTGCATGCCTGTCATCCCAGCTCTCAAGGAGGCAGAAGTAGGCAGATCTCGGTGAGTCTGAGGCCAGCCTGATCTACAAAGTGAGTCCTGGACAGCCAAGGCTACACAGAGAAACCCTGTCTCAAAACAAACAAACAAACAAACAACAATCACCCACCACCACCATCACCATCACCAAAAATAGTTAAAATTAGCTGAGCTAGTGAAGAATAGAAGAAAACCAAAATCAGCAAGATGTTTATAAACAATTAATATTCTGATTTTAGACAACTCTGTATCAATGATGTATCTAAAACACATCTTTTTTTGCCATTATGTGAATTCACAGGATGGATTATTGGAACTGAGCATCAATAAATACAGTCCAGTCTAGTTTTTTGGGGAGGATGAAATATTTTGAGTTTACCTTCCTCTGTATTCCTAAAACCATTTCAGAAGGAAAACTGATGGATTTCTCTTTGGTCTTCTTCTTTTGTATATTTTGTTAAATTTGTGTTTACAGTAGACTGTGAAAAGTTGTCTTGAAACTTGAAAATTAGTCAGCGCTCTTACATTTGATGCATTAGACAGTATCTGCTCTGCTGTCCAAAGAGAATAGAACGTGAATATCTCCATTATGTGTCTCTCCATGTCAAGCTGACCCCACTAGGAAGTGCAAGAGCATGAACACACACACACACACACACACACACACACACACACACACACACACACACATATATATGCAAAATTTAGTGTAAGAAAGTCCATGGGCCTGCATGCAAAGTAAGGATCATCTCATAAAATGTATGTTTCAAAGGTAATTTGCAAAAGCACTCATATTAAACTAAAAATCAGAATTCAGGTAGAATTTTCTCAGTTGTCTATCAAACCTGCTTAGAGTTCATTCAGTAATAATTTAGGTCTTAGTCTTACTGTGAGAAACTCAAAATGGTTAAAGGGGCAGATGAACTTTTCTGGACTAACTAATTCTAAGTGGGGAATAAAATGTTTGCAGCATGTAGCAGATGTTTGCCTCTCCTTCCAACTCAATATTTAAAGTTGTCATAAAATATTGAGAAATATCACATTATATATAATATATTATGTAGATATATATATAGAGAGAAGTTTGCTCCACACCTCGGACAGTGGCAGGGAGGAAAACATGGGCACAAGTGCGCTGAGTAGTGACATTTTTCTTTTAGAACCAGGTCATTATAAAGCCATTGATGCCATGCCATGTTTGGGCTTCCTTAAAGTATGAGAACCTAGAAAAAATTTAAAATTCCATCTCAGTGCAGAAGCTTTCAAAGGTCAAGTTTCTCCTTCTAATTTCGTCACAATCATTTGCAAAGACCTTTATTTAGTATGAATAGATCCATTAATTCCCTTACACATTAATTTTGTTGATTTAGGTAAAATTTCCTAAAAGTGTTAATTATAACTGTTCTCAAAAAATAGAATAAACCCTGGCTGGAGAGATGGCTCAGAAGATAAAGACATTGCTACTGTTTCAGAGGACTCAGTTTCAATTCCCAGTTTTCCTATGGTGCCCCACAATCGTCTATCAATCTGGTTCCAGGGGATTTGATGGCCACCTCTGACATCTTTGGGCATCAGGTATGCACATAGTACACAGACATATATTTAAGTAAAATAGCTATACACTTAAGATAGCAAATAGCCCTCCAAAAATTAAAATAAAGCAAAGCTCTGTTCTAGAGGAGGATCCACTTCTGGAAGACGATAACATCTACTTCAGGCTAGCCTACTTAGTGAGGTACTGCCAAATATGGACAAGAGGACAGGAGAGAAGAAGAAGAAGGAAGCGGAGATAGAAGACCAGAAGATCTGAGTAAAATTGTAGACCAAAGACAATACAGATATACGGAGACCATTCCACTTAGCTGTACCCCCCACAATATGCTTCTCAAGTTCACACAAATCTTTTTTCCAGGATATATTATTTGTTATGTAAGTCATACAATGGACCTCACCAAATTTAAGATTATAAGACTGCCAGGTTTTGTGTTTAAACAAAGGCCTGGTAAAATTTTGCTATTTATATAAGAACTTCCATCTCTGTAAATGTACATAACCTAACTATACCTCAAGGAAAGACCATACCATTCAGGAAATACCATTCCCTAAATTATCAGAAAGACTTTAAGTGGATTAAGCAAAGAATAGAAAATACAGATAGTTAAAAGGCACTATGTCTAAGAGATGGCTTTTTGAAAAGATAGTGAAAACACCTCTTTAGCTAGACTAAGAAAATAAAAGTGATTGGGCTAATCAAAATCCAAAATGCAGTATAAGAATTTATTATTGCTGCCACAGAAATAAAGAAACCAAGGAGACTCTGATGAGCAGTTATATATCAGTAAGCAACCTAAAAATGGATACATATTAGAAACATACAAACTACCAAATAAACAATGAAGAAATACAACATTTTAATAAAATTATAATTAGCATGTAGTTTTAATCAATAAATCCAAAAAATAAAGGCCACAGATAAGATCTGAATCAAAAAGTTATTCAATGCCAGCCCTTCTCAAATTCTTCCAGTAGACTGAAAAGAGGGAATGCTTTCAAATACAGTTTATGAAGCATTTGTCTGGTACTAAAGGTAGCCAAAGTAAAAGAAAATCACAGAAGGCAGTCACTGATGAATATAAGCACAAAAATCCTCTGCAAAATTAATAAACTAAAAGTAGCAAGAAGTTAAAGAGATCACATACCATGACAAAGTAAATTTCAAACCTGGAGTTTACAGATAGCTTAATACGTAAAAATCAATAAATGTAGTGAATTACCTCAGCAAATTAAGAGATTAAAAAAATCACACTATCATCTCTCTATATGAGGGCAAACTGTGCTTGACCAAATACAACATTCATCCACATAAAAAGTCTTCATCAGCTGACGGCCAAAGGAAGTTAACAGAGTAAATGATAGGGACAAACAGACTAACCAATCATACTCAAGGGGGGAAACTTACAGCCTTTCCTACGGTTAGGAGTACATATTACACATGACCTATCTTTCTGCTTCTATAAAACAAGAGCCCACCCAGAGCACTTAGGGATTCTGAACCAGACAGATACAGAAAGCTCATCCAGATCAGGGTCAGAAAGGAAAAAGTACAACGTTGGCTGTGTGCACCAAAAATAATATACAGGAAAGTCTGGATTCCCCCCAAGAAACTAAAGTTAATTCAGCAAAGTTGTAAAGATGTAAAACCAAGCCAAAAAAACCCACACAAAAACAACAACAACAACAACAACAAAAACAGTAGTACGGCACATTAACAGAGTCTGACAATGAATTTAGGGAAATAACATCCTTTTGAGGGGGGAGGTGGGCGTTGGGGTGTGTGTTACCATGGACCCTACTGTAGAGCTTTGGGTATGCCACAAGTGTACTCTAGCGCTATGCTGCACTCCTCCTGTCTACTCACCCCCACTCCTTCCCATCAGGGAATCTAAAGACTCACATGGACTGAAAACAGCAAGTCAGTCTTGAATGAAAGTACAAAGCTGGAAGCATCAATATCTGGTATCAAAATATATTACAACACTGTGTTGATCCTACTGTAAAGACAGGCATGTGGATCAACTGAGTAAGAGTAGAAAGCCCAGAAACAAATCTTCACGTACATACGGCTGACTTTTGACAAGGCTGTCAAGAATTCACAATGAGAAAGTAGTACTTCCAACAAACATCCTTAGGAAAACTTGATATTCACTCACAAAGAGTAAAATTTGACGCATATTATATATAAAAATCAATTGAAAAACAATTGATTAAAGATTTAAATGTAAGACACAACACAGAACAATATATATATTGGAAAATCTTCACATGGTGAGTTTTTTTATGCTGGTTTCATGGACCCTACTATAGAGGTCACCCAAAATAAACATATGAGAGTATCACCAATTTAAACAACTTCTGCAGCCAGGCAAGGTGCTGCGCTCCCATAATCCCAGCACTCAGGGAGGTAGAGACAGATAGATCACTGTGAGTTCGAGGACAGCCTGGTCTTTAAGGCGAGTCCAGGACAACCAAGGCTACATAGAGAAAACATATCTCGAAAACACAACACAATACAAAACAAAACAAGAAAAGAAAATAAAAGAAAAACTTCTGCACTGCAAAGGAAACATTTCACACATGAAAAGTACAATTTGCATTGTGAGAAAACTGTTTGCAAACCATATACATAAGAGATGAATTGCTAAAATATATAAAGGCCAAAAACTCATTTGCTAGAAATAAAATCTTCATTTTAAAAATTAGCCAAAGATTTCAATAGAGGTTTCTTCAATAGATGTGGATACACATAGTATCAACAATATTTGAAAAAAATGGATATCACCAATCATCAGATAAATATAAATCAGAACAATAAAATATTGAATTGTATCTGTATTACTATACATATACACTACAGAATTCCATGTATATGCTGTGTATAAAACCATAATATTCCCCTCAAGAGTAGAATGGAGAGCCGATTTCATTTCAAGAATCTATGTAGAGGTAAAAGGAGGGAGCAAACTTCATAGGCTATCCTCTGATCTTCACATGTACCCCTATTCATTCATCCATCCTTCCATCCATCCATCCATATATATATTATCCATCATACATACATAGATACATACATACATCTACACATACATACATGCATGCATACATACATACATATACACGTACCTATATATACACACACATACATACTTATATCATTCACTTGAACAAATAACAACAATCAAAATAAACATTCTAGAAGAAACTCTCAATTTGTAAAAACAGAGTAGTTATATTAATATCACATCACATAGAAAAATAGAACATTACTAAATACTGAGAGGTAAATTGTGTAGCGATAACATAATGATCTATCTAGCAAACTCCATGGTGCAAAATGTTTGCAGCAATCCATCCACAGAACTGAAGTCTTTGAAGACAATCATTACAATGGAAAAGAGAAAGGCCAGTTCAACTTGTAAGCTTTACGATTTCTTTTCAAAGCATTATGAGAGTAACTAGAAAGTCAATAAAATAGTAAGACAAGATGATTAGTCATAATTAAATATTAAATAATTAAACATTCCTATCCTAGGACACACAGAGAGGAGTATAATGGGCCATAAATCAAAATCTTCTAAATTTAACAAATTAAATAGATATAGACTGTGTTCTCTGACCATGGTACAATCAACCTAGAAATTGATAACAGAAAGGGGGAGAAAAGAACAACTCATTTCTAAATAGACCATGGGCAATGAGAACACTTCAAAGTAGCGTGTGTGTGTGTGTGTGTGTGTGTGTGTGTGTGTGTGTGTGTGTGTGCGCGCGCGCGCGCGCGTACCTGGATAAAACCAAAATCACAGGATCTAAAATATATGGACTGTTTGTACAAGATCTGAGGTGGAGTTCACAATGCTGCATACTTTTATTACAACTGAGAGAAGATCTAAAGGAGAAAACCACAATTTAAAAATATATACCTATTAATTTAGACGTACTGAAATATTCTTACTATCCAACTGCAATGTAAAGGATATCTTGGCTCAAAGCCAAGACTCAGTTGGATCTCTAGCTATGTGTAGCTATTTTTTGTTTGTTTGTTTTTGTTTTTCGAGATAGGGTTTCTCTGTGTAGCCTTGGCTGTCCTGGATTCACTTTGTAGACCAGGCTGGCCTCAAACTCACAGCAATCTGCCTGCCTCTGCCTCCCAAGTGCTGGGATTAAAGGCATGGGCCATCATGCCCGGCTCTATCTGTAGCTATCTTAAGGTCTGGGTCAAGAATCTGCTCATTTGCACACATCATGATCACTCATCTAAGAACTGTCTGAAACCTGGTAACACTGGTTGATTCACCAGAAACTTTCTACACTGTCTCACCACCCCAAGAAGAAGGCAAAAGTGATGGGTTTTCTCTTCATGTTTTCCAAAACTGCAAGTCTTGGAGGCATATGAATCTATGATGAGAACTCAGGATGTCCTCGCCCAAAGAGGACTCATTATGACATGACAAGTCCCCACAAGGCAGCAAGCTTGTTATGATGAGCAGCAAATCGCCCCCTTAGGCAATCAGACTTTCTCTGGCTGGAGTCAGCTGTTCTCCTACAGACAGATCTGAAAGCAAGATAGGAAACCACAGCTCCATCAAGACTGCTAAAGGATGCAGCTGTGGAAACGCTGCACCTTCATCCTTAATTCTTCCATACATATTCCTAAAGGTCACCTTGGTGTTCAAAGGATAGGGCTTAGGATGTTAGTCCCTTGTTTATTTCCTGGTGGTCACACTGAATGATAAATCCTTCCTTCCTTTATAATCACTCCAGGTTTCTAATTGACAGAGACTGATCCGACAACATTTCCACAAGATCGGGTCCCTGCAATGTGACTTTAATAACACCATAAATTGTAACTAATTTATATACATGTATGACTATGAGAAGAAAAAGGTTATTGATCACTTGAAAATTGCGAAGTAAAAAATAAAATAAAAATATATGTTTTACAAAGAAGTAGCCACAGTGTTGCAGTAACAGAATTGGGGCAAAGCAGAAGAGCCTATTTTAAACTGCAGCCCTGACTTTTATCTGGCATAGATTTTCTTATCATTATCAAACTTCCACTCCCTTCTTAACACATATATTTTCTTATTTAGCCTTTTAGCCTTCTTTCCCCTTGAAAACCGGAAGACTAATAAAAACTTAATAGTAGAATAAAGAAGTCACAAATGTCATCTATCAACATAAAAATAAGCCAATGACTGTTGGAAAAATATTTTGTAGCATACTATTAAAACATCCATGTGTTCAATCTATGTATCTATCAATGTATATATGTATGTATGTATGTATGTATGTATGTATGTATCTATCTATCTATCCCCTATTCATCCATCCACTATCTGTATTAGTTTTCTATTGCTGAAATATATAGAATACCAGAATAAAAACAAAACATAGGGGAGAAATGGTTTATTTTGCCTCCCAGTTCCAGATACGTCATGTTGGAATATGATCCAGGAATGGAGTCATGTGAGGGTCATTCTGAGTGCTTGTGAGAAAACTCCAAGAAACCAAGACAAGAGTCTTGGGACCTCAGTTTCTTCAAAATCAGAAATTGCTCTTAGACTACGCTTTTGTGTCTCTCCCAGGTGTAACACATAGAAGTGAGTTTACTTCAGATGATTCATTACAACTGGCTACTGTTATTTGCTTATAAACTTCTTTCGAAAAAAAAAACATCTGCAACTTGCCCACCAGGTGAGGCTTGCCCTTATGATCGTACACTTTACTCGTGCAATGCCTCTTAACCCTCAGAGTATAAATTATCTGATGCTCTAAATAAAGTTTCCTATTGCATGAGACTTTAGCTTGTCTCATTTATCAGCTCCATCGCCTGAGGTCCTAACACCTCTAGAGTGGTAAACAGCCTCACATGGCAGCAGCAGCACAGGCTAATCTGGCAGTCAGGACGCAAAGAAGTAAAAACAGGAAATGTGGCCAAGCTATAAAACCCCGAGACCCATCCCCAGTGATGTATTTCCTCCAGCAATGTGCAATATGCAACCTCCTAAAGGTTCTGTAACCTTCCCGAACAGTGCCGCCAACTCAGAAGCAAATGTAAACATATGAGTCGATGGAAGACATTTTTTCTTTCCTTTTTTCCCCATTTATTCATTCATTCATTCATTCATTCATCCATCCTTTTAATCTCTTTACAGCCTGATTCTAGCCTCTTTCCTCCTCTCCTCCCAGTCCCCCATTCCCCTTTCTCCTTCCCAGGGAAGAGAAGGTCCACAGGGGGTACTAACCCACCCAGGCACCTCAAGTCAGAGAAGGACTAAATGCATCTTCTCCCACTGAGGCCAGACAAGGCAGCCCAGCTAGGGTAACAGAGGCAATAGAAGCAATAGATAGAGTCACAGATAGCCCCTATTCCTACTGTCAGGGACCAACAAATTGACCATGCTGCACATCTGCTACATATTTATAAGGGGTCTAGGTCCAGCCCATGCTTGTTCTTTTGTTGGTGGTTCAGTCTCTGTGAGCCCCCATGGAACCAAGTTAGCGTACTCTGTTTTCTTGCACTGTCCTTGACCTCTCTGGCCTCCTCTACCTTTCCTTCCACTCTTCCACAGGATCCCCAGAGGTCTGTTGTTGGGCTGTGAGTCTCTGTATCCATTTCCATCAGCTGCTGGATGAAGCCTTTCAGAAGACAGTTATACGAGGCTCCTGTCTGCAAGCATAGCAGAGTTCATTAATAGTGACAGGGGTTGTCTCTCTCCCATGGGGTGGATCTCTAGTTAAAACAGTCATTGGTTTGCCATTCACTAAGTCTCTACGCCAACTTTATCCCTACACTTCTTGTGGGCAAGACAGATTTTAGGTCAGAGGTTTTATCAGTGGATTGGTAGAGGAATGTTTTCTATTCCTAACACAATGCTGTCTATTCTCGTCTATTCTATGTGCCAGATATCATGTTATATTTTCAAGGGGAATCAACTACAACTGCCACTAGTGAACTATATGAACTGAGTAGATAGGATATTCCTTCCTTACCTAATTAATTTTTACAAATTTTTCAACAACTTCAATCTCACTAAGTAGACAAAAACAAAAAAAAACCAAAAAAAACCTGATAGTTGGCCTTGGACATCATTGATTTTTTTTTTTTTAGAATTCAATGAAGAAATAGGTTATGTGGGGGCACATGCTTGTATTCCCAACAGCTTTGAGGAATCTATAGTGGGAGATTTCAGATTTGAAATCTCACTACAAAGTGAGACCCAGATATTTCTCAGTAATAGAGCACTTACCTAGAATATAGCAAGGTCTGAGTTTAGTACCAAGTACTGCTAATAAAAAGGAAACAATGGGAGACTTATTTTCCAAATTGTATGATTCCTCTAGTACAAGTAGAGGCCTCTTACTTAAGTAGCTACTCTAAAAAGCCATTTATTTTTACAGCAGTATTCTTTTTATTTTTAAATCTCTCTCTCTCTCTCTCTCTCTCTCTCTCTCTCTCTCTCTCTCTCTCTGTGTGTGTGTTGTGTTGTGTGTGTGTGTGTGTGTATGTGTGTGTGTTCAGAACATTTGTTAAGGTCAGGATAACCCATTGGAGTTGGTTCTCCCCTATCATTCTGGTTCTGTGGCTTGAACTCAGATAGTCAGTCTTGCCTGCAATTACCCTCACCCACTGAGCCATATCCCTGCACCCCTGCAGCAAGATTCTATGTTATAATCCAGTGATAGAAGAAATATTATTTAACTAAATGGTTTCCTATAATTTAGACTTGGAAAATGTTAATAGTGTTAAGTACTTCTGTTCCACACAATTATTGTTAATAAGTATTTTTTTCTCAAGTATCCTCTTCTGCCTTTTAGTAAAATACATTCTTTTTACTGAATGTAATTTTTAAAAATATCTTTAATTCTCCGCCCAGTCCTTCACCCCACCCCCTATCCACTCCTTCTTCCTTTATTTTCAAAAAAGGGGAGTCCTCCCAGCAATATCAACCAGCCTTGGTGTATCAAACTGCAGTAAGACTAGGCTCATCTTCTCCTGCTGAGGCTACATGAGGCAACACAGTTAGGGGAAAGGGTTCCAAAGGCAGGCAACAGTGTTAGAGACAGCCCCTGCTTTCTTTGCTAGGAGTCCCACATGAAGACCAAGCTATACAACCACTACATATATGCAGAGAGCCTAGGCAAGTCCCATGCATGCTCGCTGTTTTGTAGTGTCCAATCTTTGTGAAGCTAGTTGATTCTGGAGGTTTCCTTGTGTGTTCCTTTACCCCTTTGGATCCTACAGTCTTTCCTCCCTCTCTTCAACAGGATTTCCCAAGCTCTGCCTACTGTTTGCCTGTGGGTCTCTACATCTGTTTCCATCCATTGCTGGTTGAAGCCTCTCTGAAGATGGATATGCTAGGCTCTTGTCTGCAAGTATAACAGCATAGCATAAACAGTGTCAGAGGTGGGCTCTCTCTCATGGCATGGGTCTCAGACTGACCAGTCATTCTTTGGCCATTCCCTCAATTTATGCTCCATATTTACCCTTGTACCTCTTCTAGGAAGAACAAATTGTAGGTCAAAGTTTTTGTGGCTGGGTTGGTTTCCCAATCCCGCTATTGGAAGTCATGCCTGCTTATAGGAGATGGCTGTTTCAGGCTCCATTGTTGGGAGTTTTATCTAGGATCACCCTTATTATTCCTGGGAGTTTCCATTGTTCTAGGTTTCTAGCTCATCCCAGAGATGCTCCTCCATGACAGGTGTCTCTCCTGGTACGCTCCCTTCCATACTCTCCCCACCTGATCTCTCCTGTGCTATCCCTACCTGCTCTAGCAAAATGAATTCTTAACACAAGGATTTCTTAAACACTGAAGACAATTATGCTGTTCTCCTTTCTATCTCATAGAGAACCCGATTCAAAGCTTTAAAAGTATATGTATTTAATAAATATTAGCCAAAAAACTGAGTAAATAATTGATCACTTCATATCCTTTTATAAAACCAACCTAAAGCCCTGCTGTAGTTGGATATTCCAGGAGGCACAGTGCAACAATCACAGTACACTGAATTTCAAAAGAGAAAATAATAAGCCTTGTAATAAGAGAGTACAAACCATTTGTTCCAAGCAATGTGCATATGTGTTTGATCCCCCTAGTCATGGTGTGACAAGATAACTTGACAGCTCTGACTAGATCTGGTACCTGAATACTCAGGCACTCAGAGAGAAAAATTACTTTGGAGGCCAAGAACTCTTAAATCCTCCATGTGTCCAGGCAAATGTTTCCTTGTTCTCTTATCTCATGGTGGAAGAATCAGAAAGAAGCCACAGAAAGATAGTTCAGCCTGAGTCAGAAGCGTCCTCCCTTGATCACTGTGCACTGGTATAACAGGCCACTAAGCAGAGCCTCCTGGTCTGATCACCGTCCAGGCCTTTCAGTGTGATTAGCTTCCTTCTACACTCAGGGGAGACTTTCAAGCCACTGCAAGCTCTCTCAAAGGAGTGTTGTAAGCTCTAGACATGGAGCTTCCGGTATCTTCAGTGAGACTTGGTGGAGGTTAGGCTAGCAAGCTCCTTTAGTTGCTTCATACTACCAATGCTTAGTGTTTTTAGAAGCATCCTTTGCAGGCATTGGAAGCCAGCTCCACAGCTTCTAAGTCTTCAAGAAGAACCCACTGGCTTTTCATGCTTTAGAATACTGAACATTCTCACTGCAATCAAAGAGCAATTTCTTAGGGACTCTGCCATTTTTAACAGTGTTTTCAGCAGCTCTAATAATTATGGCTAACACTTATTTCATAGTTAATCCAGAAGCAGAAAGACTCAAATGGTATATACTCATATCTGCATACTAGCCCAAGGGCCATGTCCCACGAAAGCCTTCACTTACCAGGAAACTGGGACAGAGGGGAGGACATCCTATTGGGACTCTAGATGAGAGAAGCATGGGAGAATAGCAAAGTAGAAGGATCCAGAGGGTCCTAGGAACCTACAAGTAGAACATTATGATAGGCAGATTTGGGCCCAGGGGTCCCGCTCAAACTAAGGCACCAGCCAAGGACAATACAGGCGGTAAAATTTAAACCCCTACCCAGATCTAACCAATGGTCAGAACAGTCTCCACACTTGAGTGGAGAGTGGGATATGACTTTCTCACATACTCTGGTGCCTCACATCTGACCATGTCCCCTGGAGGGGGAGACCTGGTGGCACTCAGAGGAAGGACAGCAGGTTACGGAGAAGAGACTTGATACCCTATGAGCATATACAGGGGGAGGTAATCCCCCTCAGGAACAGTCATAGGGGAGGGGAATAAGGGGAAAATGGGAGGGAGGGAAGAATGGGAGGATACAAGGGATGGGATAACCATTGAGCTGTAACAAGAATAAATTAATAAAAAAATTTAAAAAAGAATATTATTGCTTATGTCCCACAATGAACCTCAAGGGTAAACTTTCACTTCCATATCTATTTTACAGAGAGAGCTAAGCCTTAGGCAGATTAAGCAATTTCCCAAGATTGTGCAAGAAATCATGTGTAGAGATGCCAAAAGGGATAGTGGAGTCTAGAGCCTTTCTTTTTCACAGACTGCCACCTCTCCTGAGAGTTCTCAGTGGATAAATGTTCCCTCAGGTAACCTACTGATTACATAGACCTCTTAGTGTAAAAGCCAACACAAAGCCATCAGCAGGAAATGCTTCAAAACTCGCAATAGCATCTTGAAAAAAAAAAAAAGGCATTGTTACTCTTTCAGTGACCAAATAAGGACAAAAGCTGTAACAATAAATAGCTATGTGTACAAGGCAAAGGGCTTCCCATTTTCACATTCAAGTTTCCTGAATCTTAAGGCCTCAAGCTTCAGAGGGTGTAAGAAGTATCAGGAGGCTTTCCTAATTTTCTAAGGATATTTCATGGAGCCACTAAAAGTTCTGATGTCACTAAAGGCAGACCTGAGGCTTTAACATAATCTGCATCTTGTAAAGGAGCCTAGAGTATGTACTAACCACTTTGAAAACCACAGATTTATATGTCTTTTCAACTTTGACTCTTTTCTTTTTTTTTTTTTTTTGTTGTTGTTCATTTGTTTGTTTGGTTAATTGGTTGGGTTTTGGAGATATGGTTTCTCTGTGTAGCCCTGGCTGTCCTGGATTCATTTTGTAGACCAGACTGACCTTGAACTCACAGAAATCTGCCTGCCTCTGCCTTCCCAGTGGTGGGATTAGAGGCACGCGCCACCACGCCTGGCTTCACCTTTAACTCTTAAGACAGCTTCCCAAACTACTTTCTTATAAGCCTGGCAGTCTTTGTGTGAACAAACAACAGATGCTGTATGGGAGACAAATAAGGAGCCAAGAGCAAAACACAACCCAAGTGTATGTACCACCATGCTCAGATCTCAAACACACATTGACCTGATGCCACCAAGGAACTCAAGGTGCTAGGAAGACAATTCTGCTGGAGAGACTATTTCTACAATTCAGGAAAAGGGAATTACTTTGAAAAGCACCACCATTTCCTGCTTTCATTCTCACGGTACCCTGAAGGTTTAGGAAGTGACTAAGGCTTGGAGTGGCACTTCTTAAAGGTATTTGCGCAGACAGCAGTAATGCTTGCCCTGAGGTGCTGATGGAATGGGAATTCCCATAACTGGAGGTAGAGCTGATATCTTCTTTCTTAAAAGAGGAAATATCACTTTACAGTGTGGGTCCAGACACGTCTCCCAATACTTTTTTGCCACTTGAATTTGCATGGAATTTTCTTAACATGAAAACTTGTGGTGGAACTTGGTCATTTGCACGATTCTAAAACTGAAATCGGGTCAATACCTGAGTAAAGGGAATGGAATACGTTCCTGAAGAATCTGATAGCTCCAGAATCTTCCCAAGGAACCATGAGCCTCCTAACATTTCTTTTCTTCAAAATTGACTTCTAAGCTGCAAAAGAAAATGATTGTGCACCCTGAGGGAAAATAGCTGTTTGTTAGCATTTTTTTCTTTATTTAAAAAGATATTAAGCACATGCCATGGTTTCTAAAATTAGGAAAATTTGGTATTTCATGGTCATTTCAAAGATATTTGTTATCAAAGATACCAAAATATTTCTCTTGGGAAAGGATTGTAAATGTTTGTTTGTGCAAGTTTGGAAGGCAGCAATGAGTTTCTGAAATCATAATGTAACATCTGAGTACATGTGCATTATTTTGAGAACATGGGCACTTAAATAAAAAGCCAAATGATAAGAAAGCTCCCTTTAATCAAGCAAGTTTAGCAAATATAATTCAAATAAGAAATGAATTCATGTTTAATGACTTACTTGTTCAAAGAAAGTGAAGTTTCTATAAAGTTTTTGAATAGATGACATATCACAGAATTTCTAAGGAAAGTTATTGATTTCTTTTTACATATAGTTCTTATTACATATTGAAAATGTAATATCTATATTACAAAAACTGTTGAGTTAATCTTTGAACATAAGGCACACAGGCCAAGTCAAACCAAACAAACCAAATGTCCCCTTACACATTTATCATCTGTGATGACAAAGTTTCAAATTTGCTCTTCCAGTGACATGTACTGTATTCAAGTTTTGTTCACTTTACATCCTGATTGTAATCCCCCCCCCCAGTCACTAAAGATTACTCCTATGAGGTAGATACTGAACCCATCCCCACAGCCAAGACTATTATTGTTTATGAACAAACATATACATTCTCAAGTCTTCCCCTCTGTCACCATGGTTACAACAGCTAAGATATCAAAGGACAATTGTCTGGATTGCAGGACCCCCGAATAATGCTTTCTGCTCTTGTTCACTTATTAAAACAGATTAACTGTGAGCACTTAAGAATATTCTTATCTTTTTCTGTAGCCAGTATCTGAAATACACAGGTGAAAATCAGGTCTTTTGTGCTAGATAAGGAAACTTCTAATCAGAAACGTAAATGAACCAGGAGATAACTCTTGATAATTAAATAATAACAAAAATATCAAGTCCCCATATAATTACTCTGTAGTTATAGTAGCATGCTATAAGATTCTATGCCAAGACACAGGGATTCTTTTTCATTTAAAATAAATGACCCAAGGCTGGAGAAATGGTTCAGGGCTTAAGAACATTTGATGCTCTTGTGGAGGACTCTAGTTCAATGCCTAAATGTTAATGATTCCATTAAAGGGGAACCAGACATCATCTTCTGGCTTCCATGGATACCAGACATATATGCATACATACAGGCAAAACACTAAAACACGTAACAACAACAACGAAAAGAAATGGGATTGATATCTTAGACTTTTTTTCTAAGTATATAGGCAACATAGTCTCCTTGTGGGTCCCGTAATATGGGGAGTAAGGACTACTTCAGAGATGGACTCTGGTGCCCACACGTTGATCACTCCCTCCATGCAGGACTGCTTTGTCAAGCAACAGAAGAAGAGGATCTAGGTAGAACAGATGAGACTTGGTAGGCTAAGGTCAGATATTAGGGGAGGAGGCCTTCCCTTTCTGAAGACTAGGGGAGCAGGAGAGGGATGAGGGAGGGTGAGGCCATGGAGGGTGGGACCAGGAGTGACTAGGGAGGGGACTACAGTCAGGATGTAAAGTGAACAAATTAAACAAAATTAAATGAAGTAAAACAAATGGTACATGCCCCGTTTGGTGATTGCTCTAACTTGGAGAGTCATTGTTAGTGAAATTATAATTTGTTGATATTACATGCTTTTGAATACCTACCTGACTAGTGTGTGTGTGTGTGTGTGTGTGTGTTTCTCTCTCTCTCTCTCTCTCTATGTATATGTGTGTGTCTCCCTCTGTGTATCTGTGTATTGGTGTGGGTGGGTGTGTAGGGGGGCATGTTTGGTTTGTTATTTTGAAATGATCTCACTAGAAACTTCAGTTTGTCTTTAGCCCATGATCTTTCCAGATTCAGGTATTCAATTTCTCAGACAACAGTGTGTCACCAAAACTGACTTTATCCACTTTTGGGGGTTTAACCTTAGTCATAAAAGAGTTTGGAGCTGGTTTCTTCTTCATTTATGGATAGGATTACTGACAGATGTCTTTAAAGGGTGTGCAGAGGCTTTGGCTTTCTTCTCTTTCCCTTTCATTTTAAACATCTTTTAAAAATAACTTAAGTAAAAAACTCTGGTATGGTGACTTCTTCACAGTCTGTTAAGAAAAGAAAATAATTTTCTACTTGCATCAGTAAATCTGCAGGTATTTGATCTCTTCTCATGTGTTCACTCTACTTTTTTGGGGTGTAATAGATACTTAGATCTCTCAAAAACCCCAATGTCAAATCCAGTGACCACCATTACCATTGGAATAACCTCCACAATTATTTTTCTGAAGTAATTACAGAGCTATTAAGAAGAGTAGTTTGACAGTCTGGTTTCTATGTGATTTTGGAAATCCCTTGATATCAGCCAAATTAGAAACTTTGATGATGATGATTATGATGATGATGATGATGATGATGTCAATACATTCTGAGTTGGTTCGTTCTCACTATTACTGAGCTTAAGCTTGTTTTAAAAATGTGACCATTTATAATCCTGAACATTGTTGTGTGTTAACTCTTACTAATGTACAAAGTTAGGGATATTGATTTATATTTAGGCTCAGAGATGAGGGGTTCCTACAGAGAGGTTCCAGTCCCTCTGCCCCTGAACAAGGAACTGAACAGATACAGAAACAATATCAAGCAAAGCAGGAGAATTTCTTAAGCAAGGGTTAGACTCCGAGGGAAGCTCTCTGGAGTAGAATAAGAGGGTAGCAGCTCAAGGGGGCTGTGCAAAGGACCAGAGCTTTCATGACACACAGCTCCAGCATTTCGGCTCATTTGCAGAGCACAGACTTTTCTGCGCATGCTCTATCAGTTCCATGTAGCCAGACATACATCTTTCTGTGTCCTTTTGTCTTATTAGCCTTTTCAATGTCCTTGCAGAGAGTGTTCTTACGTTCTGAGTGTGTTACATCTGAGATAGAGTTGTAAGCTGGTTTTGCTGTGCCTGATATGGAGGTAGGTAGTAAGGGGTGGAGATAATGAAAATAAAGGGGTACAGGTGGGATGGGTGGACCCCAAGATGTCTTTTTTGTCAATTTGTTTTTTACATATGCTAATGTATATAATAAGGCTGTGCAAAGCCTTCTGGGCCTGACTCTAAACTCTACCCTCTACCTCATTAATGTCACAGAAAACACGATAAACTTCATGCAATAAGTAAAATGTTACCCGGCAGTTGTCATATTCTCTGTGTTCTTTTGCCACAAGGATCGTTAAGTGTTTCGCACAGCTGTGTTTTATGTACTGACATCCGTGTTCCTCATCATAGAGCTCATCTATATTGGCAGCAGGTTGTATAGAATCTTAAAATAAAACTAACAAGAAAAGCAGACACTACTGCACTTAGTATATATAGCATAAGATAGTATTGTTTTCAGTCGTTGCTGGAACCCAAGACTCTTCAAGGCTATCAAAGCTATTTATGCTAATTCTAAGGCATTATTTTATTCCCTTCCCCTTATCATCTTGATGCAGAAAGTGGTCGGTACCCTGCCAGGCTTTCATGGAGAAAGAAGTTATTGCGCTGAAATGACCCCCCAAACACACTCAGGAACAAAGAGCGGTTTTATTTGAGAAAGTCCTAGATGGAACCATGCAAATTACTGACCAAATTTCCACCCTTGACTTGATGGGGTTTACCTAAGGGCTCAGCGCTTCATTAAATGGTTGCTAGGCAGAAAAGCGTTTGTGTGTTTGTGTTCTGTAGTGCTTAAATGAACAAACTACTACTATTTAATTTCTGTGTGTTTGTTTGTTTTTAAGTATTGAGGTAGGTATTACGCTATAGGTCAGGTTTGCCTTGAACTCAAGATCCCGCTGCCTCCTCTTCCCACGTGCTGGGGTTATGGCTGGGTACTGAGAAGGCTCAGCTTTAAGACTTTCTTTTAGTCCCCGTGAAGCAAACCTGCCTGGACAGTATCTGCTACTGCTGGACACACAGGATCCAGGAGGAAACTTCCAGGTGGGGAGTTTGCATATCTCCTCATGGGTATGAAACCTTCCTTATTAAAAGATGTAGTGAGTGAGCTGGCTTGCCATGCTAATGATGGAGTGTGCATTTTTAAAATCATGTACTATTAATAATTTGGGCATTGAGTAAACCAATAAATTTCAGTAGCAACATGTTCTATCTAATTATGTATTCATTTGACAAATGGCTTGAATTCATGATCTTCTGCTTCAGACTCCTCATGTCTGGGACAACAATGACAATACCCAGCACCAATCAAGGGGCACATTTAGAATGCTAGATGAGCCTGTTTTTGAGCAGCAGAGGACCCAGAGTTCACGCACATTTCTGTAGAGCCAGCAGTATCTAGATCCTCTGGTATCTAGGAAGACTATGAAAACGCTTGCCCATTTCAAATGACACAGCTACGGAAAGGCCGGCTTTGCCTTTATGTGCTTCCATCAGAGCAACAGCTAAATTCCAAGCAAATGGAAAACTATGGTTTTCTTCTGCGAGACCAGATAGTAAACGCATGAGCATGTACACTCAAGAGAAAGAGAAAGAGCGAGAGAGAGAGAGAGAGAGAGAGAGAGAGAGAGAGAGAAGGGGGACATAATTTCATAAATGATTCTTTTCTCCATTTCCTCCCTCATTTGCAACTGCGTGATTTAAGTTTTCAGGGAAGTGAAGTACCTTTCTCATCCCACAGACAGTGAACATCAAAGGTGTGACTTGAGTGTGAGAACTCTTATTGTGCATCCTTTTGCTTACAGGGAACTTTATCTTCTAGCTTTAAATTGTACTAGCGTTTTCTCTCTGGCCTCTGAGGGGGAGGGGACGGCAGATGAACAGAGATGTAGAATCAAAGTTTATATGGACCCCCTGCTGGAAGACATGCAACCTTGTTTCGTGGGTTATGAATTACAAGGGAGAAACAACAAACGTGTTTTTCCTTAATAAAGAAATCCAGTTTTACTAGGTGTTCTGTTGCTTCAACTGTTAGCACAGGGATGGTTAACAATACTAAGCAACAGTTAGAGAGCCCTGGTTTGTGGGCATGTTGGCACTTACAAATTTAGAGATAAGGCTATGAGGCCCCTGGGGGAGTTTACAGGTTGAGACTTTCTACCTTACTCCCAACTCCGTTTAATTTACATTATAAATCATGGTGCAGAAGTTGGGTAATACGTGAAAATAGTAATGTACCATTTCCCAAACCCTGAAAAATCAGGAAGTCCGAGTCTGATTAAGTGAGATGAAATTGTGCTCTGACATTTAAGCCAATCTCTGCTAACAGTCGAATCACCTCAGGCAAACTTCAAACAAAAGCTGAAGCCAAAAGAGTTGTTGGGGAAATAAGGAAGTGGGTCTCCCCAGAGTGACGTGAAGTCATCTACCAGAGTAACTCTTCCCAGAGGTGAAATGACTGTGTGTGTTGGGGAGGGGGGATTGGGGGGAGGGGAAGCGGAAGCGGGGCATCCGGGATTACCATGACAGGATTGGCTTTGCTGATCCAACTTTGGGGGATGGGTCGGCTGACAACCTGGAGTTGCAGTCAAACTCTGCAACCGCATTCACTTCACATCCTTTAACCCCACGCCTGTCGGATGAGTTGCAAGCATCACTCTTGGTTTATTCTACTTTTCTGTTTTTCTCTGACCTTTAACAATTGCCAAAATTTGAATTAGAGCCTTATCATGAACAAATAAGCCAGCCATCAAGATACAGTAGAAGAATTCAAACGAAGCCCACAGCAAGGGCACATAGGCGAGAAAGAGAAGAAAAGACAGACAGAAAGAAAAAAAGAATAGAAAAGAAAGTAAAAGGTAAGTAAGGTTTTACCAGATTACAACTTTACCCAATTTACTGAGTAAATCCGTTCTCATTTTTTCCTAAACAGCGCCACCTACTGTCCATCTTAACTCATTGCCCTTTTTTCTTTTACTTTGGGCGGGGGCAGTAGGGATCAAGGAAAAAGGGGCGCAGATGCTCGCAAGTTGAGAAAATAACCGAGAAAATGAGCTGTCCAGTCTTGGCGGCATTGAAAGTTTTGTAAGAATTTTGAAATTATTAAATATAAGGCTCTCAAAAAGCAAAAGTCACTTCAGCTGTCTTATGAGATGACTACTTCCTTACGCGTTCTCAAGTTTACTGCTATCACCATCTTCTTCATCACCATTATAAAATTTCTTTCGAAAGTATGTCTTTTCCATGTTTTCATGTCTGGGAATAATAATAAAAAGAACTTTTATTTTTTTTCTCATTTCAGTGCTCAGCCCACCCACAGAGAAAACTGCAGAAGAGAGAGGCATTGACACTTGCCTTCAGTTTAGAAAGGTTGGAGTTGGCAGGAAGGGTTAACAAAAGAGATTGGCCGCTCTCTTTTTAGCATCTTAGGAGGTTTGGGAAGGCTCCAGGTAGCACGGGCGTGCACACACACACACACACACACACACACACACACACACACACACACACACACACACACACAGCGCCTGCTATCCTGCCCAGGGCAATGGTTTAGTTTAAGAGAACCGTTTGGTCTTAAAACAATATGCAACAGGGAATTTATCCAACCGAGGGAATCCTTTTAACCAAGACAGACTTGAACTATACTTGCCGAGCAGGGCTGCCAGCTCCGCTGCCGCTGCCTGCCGAGAGGGATCAGGAGGTGGGCAGCCTCAGCGCGCTGGGTTTCTCTGCACACGTTAACAATCAAGTTAATTGAATTCATTGGAGTTTAGAAGCTGCCTCCAGCTCTGAGAGGGCTTTGAATGGCCAATTTCTCTCCCCCCCCCACTCCTCCCCGCCTCCCATCCCGCCCAGGCCCTCCCCCCTGGGTTCCCCAGTCCACACCTCCCTCCTCCACTCTCCTCACCCCCACTCCCTCCTCCGTCCTATTAAAACACCCACCGGCTCACTTGTTAAGACCCCCTTAAGTTGGAGGAGGCAGAAAGGAGGCAGCGAAGAAGGAGAAGTCAAGGCGCCTGGAAAGAATTACCCAGTACTGGCTTCGAGCAGCCCATTGAACCGGGGACTTGAACCAGCCAAAGACTTCTTCATTCTGCGCTTCCTAAACTCTGCTGAATCTTCACCGGGTTTTAGGTTGATGTGGAAAAAAAAAGGAGATTTTGCGTTATCGGAAGGAAGGGGATTGGAGCAAATAGGCAAACAAGGAGGGAAAGTTAATTTATTTTTAAAGCACATTTAACAAAAAGAATTAGAAGCTTTAAACGCAACGAAAGTAATAAAAGAGAATATTAGTGCAATTTCTTCTCAAAGAGGGGAGAACCAAGTATTTAAGGCTCCCCCATCCTTTTTTTTTTAAATGTTGTTTTTAAATTTCTTATTTTTTTTGGCCGGTCGTCTCAAATTCATCTGATTTCTTATTACCTCAATTTTGGAAACTTTCTTCCACGACCCTCCGGGACCACACAGACAGGCGGAGGACGAGAGTCTAGGAGCAGGATCTGAACAAGGTACGTTATACAGGCGCGTTTGGGTGAACTGTGAATGGCCCACATAGATGGGGGACAGGGAAGAAGTTGTCCACAGAGCATTAAAAAAAAAAAAAAAACCTATTTTCTAAAGAAACATCTGAGGTTTGAAGCTTTCCCCCCCAATAGACTACACATTAGGGGATATTACCAATCATGACCACGTTTCACAGCATACCCTGGCTTTTATCATCCCTGCGCTTTCACGAGAAATTCGCTGCCTCTCCGGGCGCACAGGTTAACTTGTGTTGGTCAGGGAGAGCTGATTGTCCAGAGGTGTACTTTTCCACTAGGCATCTTCCCGAGTTAGAAAACAAGGATTTCCACTGTGTAAGAAAAATGCTTTCCATAACTGCCCTTACCTTCCCACTATCCCTTCTTTCTATCCACCCGCCGCCCCCCCCCGCCCCCCGCCCAGTATGTGGGCAGGAACACCCAGACACAGTTCTGTGCGATTTTTTTAAAGCTCAATTTTGGCTCGCATTGAAAGGGTTAAACGAACCAAGGCTCTAGCTCTCCGAGGCTGAGACCCCTAGGAAGGAAAGTCAGCGGCCACCTCCTTGTTACCGTCCTGGTTCAACCACTCCCACCCCCCACCCGCCCCCTTTTCCAGGGCCTCCACTTCTTTGCAGTTTCCAAACTCCATTAAAGTGTCAGGCGGGGAGCATCTGGACTCAACTACCCTGGGGAAGCCTTTCTGGGGCGAGGGGCTCCTCACGCGGGCGGTGGTATTCACCACTAGGGGCGGGAGAAAGGCGCGCATCCCTCCCTGTGCCGCGCGGTCAGCCGGCAGCCCAGAGACCTGGAGTGCGCAAGGACAGCGCTGTGCTCCCCGCAGCTGCACTCATTCCGGAGCCAAATCCGACGTGGCACCGATCACGCTAGCGCTTCTTTTCTCCTCTGCAGCTGGAGACGCTGCTCTGTTGGGGGGGGGGGGGCTGGGGGGCTCTGTCCGTAGCCCCTTGCCCAACGTAGGGTTGAGGGGCCCTGGGAGCCCTAGTGGAGGTGGGAGGAGAGCCAGAGGCAGGGTTGAGACGGGATAATCAACACCTTGGGCGGAATTCGTCACGGTGGTTCCCGCCCAGAGTGAGCCAAGGCTAAGAAATCGGTCCTGGTGAACTAGAGGGCGGGTCTGAAAGGAGGGTCTGTGTAAGGGTGAGAACTCCGTGGCAACAGAGGCGGCTTCCTCTAGCCTAAGAAAGGCCGCCCAAGGGAAACAGCTCTGAAAGGACCATTAAGGCTGGGAAGAACGGCTGGAGGCAGAGGCAGTGTCTGAGGAGGAAGACTTCTAAGACCCAGGACTCATTACATAGTTGTAGCTGCCAGTTTCCACCAGCATCGTTCTGGACACCCCCACCCCTAAATGCCAGGGCACACTCTCCTGACTGGTGTACTTCGTGCCGCTAGGGAAGCCAGCTGCAGCAACCTTGTCCTGGCTTGGGACTTGTAGAAGCCCAGCCTGCCCCGCCCCGCCCAACTCACTTCACTAACTCCAGGGACCTTTTACTGCCAAATGAGTCTCCGTAGCAGCTGCAAAGAAACGTTACACTCCTTCAACCCACGTGGCTGGGCGGGGATTGCATTTGATGTCACACCCTGGGAGGGGTGTGTGTGATGCAATAGACTTGGAGGTTCTGATTGGCCAGCGAGCTCCCCCTCCTCCAAACAGTTTAGAGGCCAGAGTTTGTATGCTAGCTCAAGGTCTGCTCAGTGAAGAGACCAGTAGTAGATGGACTTCCTTGAAACAAGGCAGTGCAGCAGCTTGCCCGGGCCCATTGTAAAGTTCAGTGAGATTTCACACTAAGGGACAGAGACAGACAGAGACAGAGACAGAGACAGACAGACAGACAGACAGACAGACAGACACACACACACACACACACAGAGAGAGAGAGAGAGAGAGAGAGAGAGAGAGAGAGAGAGAGAGAGAGAGCCATGTACCTCTGGAGGTGTTAAATGAGATTTTGATGTATTTTTAATGGGTTCTCTTAAGAATAAATATTTGAATAGTCAACACATATTTGATCTTAGAGTATAAGGTTTTTGTAATTGAAAGCTGCATTTCTGTGGAATGAGCTGAAACAAATATCCATGCCCAGCAACTTGTTTATGGATAACGTTTTACATTTATGCAAAATTAATTGCGTTGAAAGTAATTCACAATCTAAATCTTTGTTCTTTGTCTTCCAGCTTATGCCAAACAAGTCATTCATAAATTTAATGTTTACATTTTCCTAGATAAGATCAGTTATTCGATAGCTAATCTTATAAGATCACTATGAGTCCATATTTTTTTTTTTGAATACTGATAACTTTCTCCCCAAAAGTGTTCCTAGTAGAGTAGTGGTTCTTTTATATTTTTCAGTGAAAATTCAGAGACACAAAGCACAGATGTGGCGTATGTGTTATGCCTCACGTGTTCATCATTCTAGGCAAACCCGAGTCCAACCTGGAGTGTCTGGATTAAAGCCTTGTTCCTGAAATGCCATCGCTCTTACTTTTCCGCGGTCCCTCACTCGTTTCCAGAGTTAGATGACTGGATGCGTGCATTGTAAATGTATTGATTCTCGATGCATTTTACCTAGTCTGTTCCTATCATATCTAAACTGAATCCAAATTTTATTAAATAAAGAAGTCAGCATATAACAATCCAAATATATAGCACATTAGTGATTAGCATCAAAATTGAATATCACTCTCCAGAAAGTAAATAGGCTATGGAGTCAGCTGTTGTCCAGGAAAACAGGACTTGTGCAATGGGTGACTAAGAGGTAGTTACTAGAAAGTAAGTTAGCTTGCAGTACTCCTTTCTGTTGGCTCTATAGGGTGTAACGTTACAGCTTTGAGTTTCATAAATATTTTTTCATTTGTGTTATTTTTTTATCAACTAAGATTTCATGATATCCTGCTTTTCCTTCCACCCTCCTTCTCTCCCCACCTCTCTTCCTCCTTCCTTCCTTCCGTCCATCTGTCCTTCCTTCCGTCTGTCTGTCCTTCCTTCCTTCCATCCTTCCTTCCCTCCTTTTATGACACAGCCTCACTATGGAAACCAGGCTTATCTCCAACTTACAAATTCCTTGTACCGCCACACTTAGCTGCTGCAAGACTTGACACAACATTTTGATTTTTAAAAAACAAACACCTTTCTCTGACTATTTCCTAATTTTGGCACTGTGGGAAAAGCCTCTGTCTTTAATTCAAGGTGGAGATTCCCTTTAGGGACTCTTTATTGTACAATATCCGAGAATCTATCTGAGAATGAATAACAAAGATCTGGGTATTACCTACTTCCTGCATCTTGCATGATATGCAGTCCGTAAGTGAAGTCAATGAAGGGTTAACACCGAATCTCTGTGTCTTTTCTGAGTTCTTTTCATGCATGCATACCCAGGCTGTATTCTCCTAGAAGCTGCGAGGATAGGGACAGAAGTCTTGGAAACTGCTATGTTAGCTGAATAAAGATTCGCTTCCTGTATAGAAAACCCACTGCCAGGCAGGGAAGTGGTAGGCTCACACCTTTAATCCCAGCATTCAGGAGGCAGAGACAGACGGAACACCGTGAGTTCCAGGACAGCCAGGGCTACAAAGAGAAACCTTGTATAGAAAAACAAAAAAAAAGAAAGAAACTTGCATAGAGTGAGTATGCACTCCAGATATCTGGGCTGCACTTTATTGCATAATATTTTAACCTAAAGAGTAAGTTTCTAAGTCCAAGTGTTGGTAGGTAGAGGAAGATTCCATGTCATCTCATTGTGACTTCCCACTCCATTGCTAGTGCAGTGCAGGATGGGGAAGTTCAGGAGCCACTAGCAGTGAGAGGACTGACACCCTGGACACACCTGGTTAAAATTGATGGTGCATTAGAAAGACATTGAAACTTGAAGTTCCATTAGAGTGACAAGGCTGTTAGCAGGCTCTGCATTCTGATCGTTCCTAGTTGGCTCCAGGGTCTTTGGTAGGAAAACTGAGGTGAGGCTAGGAGCAGAAAGCCAACTTCAGAAGTAGATGAAGATAGAGAGGAGGCTAGGGAGTAAGAGACCAGCACTGTGAAGACCTGGGAGGATGTCAATTGAGTAATTCTAGCTCATATTTCTAGCTCTAAAATGTAAGGTAAGGATGGAGAAGGGGAAGTAGGACTTAAACTCTGTAACTCAGGGGCTGTTAACCCAGACGTTGTTGCACATTAAAATCTTATGATAGTCTCGTGGCAACTTACATCAATGAACTCTAACTATTGTCCCAGCCACACACCAGTTGATTTTATATGTCTTTAGGTCAATTGTATGTACAGCAATATTTGGGAACTACTAGATTTTAACCTTTTATTCACTATCCATTTTTTGTTGTTGTTGTTGTTCATGACTAGGTGGCAGAAAGCTATCACATGAAATCTTTCATTATGAAGGAGCGAATTTCCATTTATCCTTGCTGACATCACATGCCTGCATTAATACTTTAAGTTCTAAAGACTGTACATAGCCAATAGGGCCTATAGGATAAAAATGAGGCACTTATAAAACATTTAAATGCATATATGGTGAAGAAAGTTTATGTTTCAGGGCTGGTTCTATATATTGATAGAGTCTAGAGCAATGCTTTCACTAAAGAAATATTCTTTAAGCAACTCCTGTCACTTCTGTAATTTGATATGATTACATACTGGTCACAACTTAGAGTCTTCAATGGATGTGAAAATATAATGAGAAGAGGAAACAGAAGTGTACTTTGTAAATTATTTTTCCTTATTTCCATTAAAATATTGGTTTTTATCAACAATAATGACCATGAGAACAATTTTAAATATATACCATATTTTAATTAAATATGCATCTCAAGATAGCTGATTTCAAAATATTTGCTAATCTAGCCAGTGCCTCATATTCTCTCCATGTGAGGAGACAACACACCTGTACACATACAATCACAAGTCATCAGAGCCAAAATACAATACTATGTGAGGATTAATGAACAGAATGGGACCTCAGGGAATAGCCTTTTGGTGCTTAAAAGATGATGTCCTTATCCCTCCTACCCCAAACGTGACCCCTGTACTCATGAGGTTGCTCAGATTGCAACTCATAATTGCTCTGGATGCTCTCAAGAACCGTGCATATCTTCTGTCTTTATCATCTTTATTTCTCCCAAAGTCTTATAGAGCTGATCTGGGACTCCTCATAGTCATTAAACTGTACACACTGGGAAGCCCCATCTGACCTAATCTCAGTTGCCTTTTCCAGATGTTCATGCAACCAGTCTGAGAGAACTTCAGCTCCCCAGATCGAATGTAGAGGGATGCTGTATGAAATCTATGGGGACTCAGTTCTCACCAGGGTACTAAGACAAGGAGAGCAGCTGATATTCTTTCTTTACCCAACAATTTCCTGTCTTTATGACATAAAAGGTCAAGGGTGAGGAAGAGGCTCTGATGCTTCTGGCTGAGGGTCCCATGGTGGGGAGGTGGAATAACAGCAAACTATATGTCTTCTCCACTGGAGGCAGCACTGGGAACAGTAGTGCCTTTCTCATGGCAAGACAGGATTTCTGCTGCTCGCATTTAAATGATACTTGCATAGATGAGCCAGTAGCTTATTTGGAAGCAACATGAGTCTCCATTTCTTTAGGCTCCATGCATATAGGAACATGAATATTGTCTGGCCATATATCTGACTCCATATTCATTCTCTACATATCACAATTACAAGAACACATCTTAAATGTCTTCCTCCCTTCCCTTATGCTATACCGTTTTGTTTGTTTGTTTTGCTATAAATGAAAGATTTCTGCCTATTTTTCACATAAGGATTCCAATACTCTCAGCAAAAGCTAACTGTGTTTTGTGCACCGTATGGGTCCTACTCCTGGTTTGTAACTTTGGGCAGGCTGCTTCAATGCTCAACATGTTTGTTCAGTTGTCATGTTGTGACATATGTGTATTGCCATGTGTGATTAATAATACGATTGCTACCTAAAGTCATTAAGATGGAAAATGTCATGCCTTAAAATAAAACAAAAGTCTTTCTCTACTACTTGAAGCAGATAAATGACAAATAAATATTTGCTGCCATTACAAACAGATGATGATGATGATGATGATGATGATGATGACAATTTTGATGAAATAATCATTCGTTCAACAGATAATTACTGAATATCAAATGGAAGTCAGGCACTGTTTTATGCCATGGTGTACACTAGTGAAAAAAAACCCAGTTATATAGATGGCTGTCTGGAGAGACAGAAAGATAGATGATAGATGGTTGATGATAGATGATAGAGATAGATAGATGGATAGATAGATAGATAGATAGATAGATAGATAGGTAGATAGGTAGATAGATATGTCATGAGCTTATACTGTATTAGAGTAACCCATTCCCTCAAAATTTGTTTTTATCTGGATTTCTGGGGGGGGGGGGAATAGAAGTTATTAACTATTGCTATCAAGTCCAGTACAGTAGCCATTTAAAAGCCAATGGGCTAAAATGTGACCCTGCCACTCCCAAAATTCAAGTTTTACATTTTAAATATTTACAGAATGTAAATTTCTGAATTATTTTTCTTCGGATTTAAGACTAAAGTAACCCGGCTTCTCAAATTGAACAGAAAAGCCACATAGACATATTCTTTTATTAGGAAAGTACATTGGTGTAGCAGAGTGTTTGAATTAAAGATTGTCTCAGAAAGTTTTACACATATGCTACCCACATCTATGAAATTGGCCAGAGCAATTAAACCATACCACAACACCCCCCCACACACACAGAGACAGATGCACATACACAGATGCACACACAGATGAAAACACACACATGCACACACACACATATACACACACACACACATGTCCTGTGTGTCACTCCCTTAGATCGATGAGTCTGCTTGGAAAGCAATCTTTACAATGTGCCTTTTGCCCTTTGGCCTACTCTGAGATGCTCTGTGTGTCTCACTAGGCAGTACTGGGCTACAGCAGGAATATAAAGGTTCAATTCTAACCACATTATTGCAGTTTGTTAGCAACTTTCCCAGGCTTCAAAGGGACATTCTGTAGACGCCTATGATGTAAGAGGGTGTTCCCGGCTCAGCTGTGGCCAGCAGATGCTGTGTGACTGCTCTCTACATCCATGTGTGCTGATAAAAAAGTAGGGAAAATGTGAATAATGGAAGAATGGCAGGCTGTTCCTTTGCTAGTGATGGGGATTTTAAATGCAAGCTAAACACACACTTAAGCTTCTCCCTGGCAAATGCTTTGGTCCCCTTGAAATTTTTCACTCTTGTGAGAATGACTCATGTCTTGGAAATGACAATTTCCAAGTCTGGTGCTTGTAGCACCTTTAGGCATTGGTTAACATGTCCACTGAGAACGTTCGGCATCCTTTCAGCTGTGTTAATTAACAGGGGATGGCGTCCTTGCTCACTTCTTACTGAAAAAATATTCACTCTTTTCCAGCACAGTCAACTTTCCCTGTGTGTTAAGGTTGCTGTTATCAGACTCCCATACCTCACACTGCGTTGTCCTGTGTATCTGTTAAAAGTGTAACTCACATCTGTATTTTGTTTAGAATGATTTTCAGCTTTCCTGCCAAATGACCCTTTAAAGTGGGTTGGGAATTTCTGGATTTTAAGAACACTTACCACTCCGCTTCACTTTGCTCTTCAGCACAGTGTGGTTTGGTTGTTGTTTTTTGAAGAGTCTCATGAGTCTGATCATTCCCATTGAACAGAAGCAAGTGATGTCTACAAGGTATAATAATAGCCAGCAGTCTTCTCTCTCCATCTCTGCATTATCCTGGGTATACTAATTGCAATTAATGAGATCCTAAGATATGTAATGGCCAATTACTTAAAAAGTTATTGCTGACATAAGCCCATGCAGCTACTTTGGTTGGTGAGGGACTGTATTCCATATTTAATGCAGTGGTCAACCTCTCTTCTTATTTTTTTTTATTAATTTATTCTTGTTACATCTCTATGGTTATCCCATCCCTTGTACCCCAGAACCTTGCTGTTATATATTTAAACTAGCAGGAGATAAAGGAATATTGGAAGGAGACTGTATTCTCTTTTAAATCTTTCTCTTTTCGACTAGAATAGGCACATCGTAACTTTCCACAAGCCACAATGTGATAGCTCTACTATACTGTCTGTGGAGAGGTAGCATTATTGGTGGAAAGACACACTGAAATCTCTGAGCAATGTAGTGCATACCCACTCACATATGATTAAATGCAATAGAATTCAAAGATGGATGCACAGTTGTTAATAGCCAAGATTGCTCCATGTGGAATACTTATTTTTACAGGTTTATAAGAATTAAGACACTATGGCAATTATAAATAACATTTAAAAGGAAAGGTTTTATAGAGATCATTGTCAAAAATTTTCATTTAAAATAAATTCATTCAGTTTCATAAATTATTATTTAATAATTGCAAATATGGCCAATTTTCAAAGTGAGTATGAAACTCTGAAGAAAAAAACACTGCATTTATCACCATTATATATCTTATGACAGTTAACTCTATAAATGGGGGGTTAAAATAATAAAATAAAGAGGGTTATGAAGTAAATTCCAATGCTTAGCATCAGAAATGCTTTTAGAAATGATAAAAAAGACCCTCTAGTCCTTAAATTGTTTATAATCTTGTCTAGGCAGAGATGCACAGATTTTTGGGATCCACTGATGGAAAATTCCAGGCCTTGCCTCCCCTCCCCATTCCTACCCCTCAAAAGAAGGATGGAAGATAGATAGCAATAGAGGCATGTCCCTAGAGGTTGTCATCTGGTTTTCACACACATGCACACATGTGTGCATATGTATTTGCACACACATGCATGCCAACCTTTTTTAGGGTACACACAGAATTTGGGGTGAATTGAGAGCTAATATAGGCTTAAGGTCTTACCTGCTCAATCTTTTGATAGAATGGACTTTCAGCTGCTGCAATCTAGTGGGATGATTTTTCTTACTCAGTAAATCCATTATTCTAATAAGATGGATGTTTTCTATGATGCTGTTATTTTCCTGATCCCTGGGACACTACCAGCTGATATTGGTGGGTGGAAGAAACAGATATCTGACCACTGGGGCTTTGAAAGATCTTTAAACAGAACATCTAGTGGTAAAGAATTTCAAAGCCAAAAAGAAATTTATAAAATATGAGTATCATCATTGAATAGGTATTAAGCAAACAAACAAACACACAAACAAAACATTGAGATCCAGAACAGTGAGATGATCTATACGAGATCACAGTACCAACTGATAAGCTAGTCCCAGTATCTATTCTTTCTAATCTCTTAACTTCATCCAGCTCTTCAGAGGAGATGTAAGCCTAGGGATGTACGTTAGAGATGCAATGAAGTCATGGTTGGGAAATTCAGCAGAGTCTCCTGTGGATTTCTTACTCATTGGTAATTAGGGGCTGAAGAAAGCATTGAACAGGCAAAAAGATGGCTTTGCATTTAGGAAATGTTAGTTTGATGCCTAGCTGTGGCTACTTACTGAGAGAGCTGCCACCTGCCATAGACATAGGACATAAGACACTGAAAGAAATGCATCTAGGTATGTGTTCAATGTATTGTGACATTTACTGCCACTCCCCTCCATTTGATGCTTGAAATGGTCCTGTGGTTTGTGCTATCAGGGCATCACAGCTTTGCAGATAAGCCCTGGTGTCAACATAACAAGTTAAGTGAGAAACTCAGCATTATTATTCCCAAGTGCTGCATAGAGGAGAGGCCCACCAAGTCCCATTTCCTGCTAGGGATCTATTGGCATTGATGGCTGCTGGGAATGAAGTTTTAATCAGAAATGCATTACTTGGTAGGTGCTATGTAAAGGTTGGCAGCACTCAGTAAACTACATAGATTAGGCTGGGAAAGATACATGAACTTGGGAGGGGGACATGGAGGTGGCAACATGGGAAAAGTTGCAAAGGAGGGAGTAGGTGCTAGAATTGGTCAAATAATAAATTATCGAACAATAAACATAAAATGAATAAAAATAGAGAGGGGATCCCTGAATGCACCCTCTATGGTGCTTCCTGCCACCGTATGCGGTAAGCGTGGGGCAAGACTGGTTAACCACAAGTGTCTCTGATTCCATTCCAGATGCATTGTGAGAGGTTCCTATGTGTCCTGAGAATAATTGGCACAACACTTTTTGGAGTCTCTCTCCTCCTTGGCATCACAGCTGCTTATATTGTTGGCTACCAGTTTATCCAAACGGATAATTACTACTTCTCCTTTGGGCTCTATGGTGCCTTTTTAGCATCACACCTCATCATCCAAAGCCTCTTTGCCTTTTTGGAACACCGGAAAATGAAAAAGTCCCTTGAGACCCCCATCAAGTTGAATAAAACTGTAGCTCTTTGCATTGCTGCGTACCAGGAAGACCCTGACTACTTACGGAAATGTTTGCAATCTGTGAAAAGGCTGACCTACCCCGGGATTAAAGTCGTGATGGTCATAGATGGCAACTCAGATGATGACCTTTATATGATGGACATCTTCAGTGAAGTCATGGGCAGGGACATGTCAGCCACATATATCTGGAAGAACAACTTCCATGAAAAGGGACCTGGCGAAACAGAAGAATCCCATAAAGAAAGCTCCCAACATGTAACCCAACTGGTCTTGTCTAACAAAAGCATTTGCATCATGCAAAAATGGGGTGGAAAGAGGGAAGTCATGTACACAGCCTTTAGAGCACTGGGACGAAGCGTGGATTATGTACAGGTAAGTCCGAACATGCCTGCCAGGGCAAACATACATTGAAATAAAGCAGCTTTTGTATCTCCAGTCCTATGCTATAGCCCATCCTCGTCCCTTCTGAACACAGTGCTCCTTTCAGCCCATCGGAAAACAGCACGACTGTTAAAAGCACATTTTGAAAGACAGAAAAAAAAAAAAACTTGTAAAACTGTCAAGAGCATCTATGAAAGTACTTCCTTGTCCCTGCAATTGGTTAGAAAATCTGCATTATTTGGACAGGAGACCTCGTTTTTCTTTCTTTCCCTTTTCCTTAATTCTTCTCTATCCCTCTAGATTCTGCCAAGTCAAATCCAAATCCTTGTCCACACTGTTTAAACTACACACAAACACACACACACACACACACACACACACACACACACACACACACACAC
>OU015748.1:89369273-89381252 GCA_907169655.1 Acomys percivali
CACACACACACACACACACACACACACACACACACACACACACACACCAGAAACAGCAGCAGCACTGTAAGAAACTAATGTCTTTCCTGAGTGGAAAGGTTCTTGAGAAAAACTGCAGTTGGAAGGGAAGACTAGATAGAAAATGACTGGTACATAGACAAGGTAAAAGGGAAATGGTAAAATGGAAAAAATATGGTGCACAAATTTTAAAATTGAGAGGGAGAAATAAAAAGGGAAAGAAGGGGTAAAACTGTCTTAGAGGGAGCAAAACCAAAGTGATGTTTATTTCACTCCCAAAACAGCATTACCTCATTGCAACTTGACCTTTGAAAGAGTTTGGGATGATGTGTGCTTGCTGGAAAATTAGGCAGGCTATGTCTCTCCTTAATTCCCTTCTAGCTTTCTGTAAGGCTTCTCTTCCCTCAGTTGATACTGAGTATGTGGCAATTTTCTCATATTAATTTGCTTGCAGCTTCTTTAGTTAGATTTTGACCATGAAGAGATCAAGAAAAGAGAAATACATCTGGCATAAGAAAGCCGTTCTAATCATTTGTCCATCTTCAGAGAAGTGAAAGCTTGTGTTTAGAAATGAGATCCTGGGGTTCAGGGGTCTTTACTGATACACATCATGCTTCCATGACCAATAAGGAGATGGGATAGAATCATCAATTTTAGAGTCATTGCTTGACGATTTAATCATGGTGATTATTAGCTGTTGGCTGAGAAACTATACCTACTTGAGCCTCAGTTTACCAGATAGAATAACCCACTCTTAAAAATACTTTAAAATAATTAGATCAAACAACACACCCCTTTGGACTTAGCAAAAGTTATGATGTTATGGCAGACATAACTAAAGATTTTCCTATAAATATACTGTTCATTGTAGTGCCTTCCAATTTATACTAAAATAGTGTGTGCCGACTGTTGCCATGGGGTTAATTTCACTTAGTGTTTTAAGAGTGGGAAGTATTTCATTGCTTTTCATTAGCATATTAATATCACGCCCATGGCTCCTGCACAGATTTTTCTCTCATTTGTCTCCTAATTTCTCAGAACATTTACTATTAATCGAGTTTCGGTTGCCTCTGGAGATTTGGTTTTTATACACGGTACCTTTGGCTCTACATGGGCAGATGATAGGACATTTCCCAAGGAAGGTGTGACAGATGACTAAGAACACAAAGAGTAAAGTAAAGAGTAAAGTTAAATGAGAAAGCATCTGTTTTGTTATTTTTCCTTTAATTCTAGTTACATTCATCAGTTTCAGCAAGGACAGCATTGTGTGTGCTCTTTCTTCCTTTTTCTTAACCTACTCCTCCCAGACCTCCTTTTCCCATCGTTCTTGTTTTGAGCTTTGTTTGTTTCCTTGACAACTTTGCACTGTGTCTGTCCAGAAAAAAAGGAATACAGAATATTAAAGAATAGAGTCGGCTTTGTGCTGGAGTCTTCCAACCTTTAGAGACTGACCCCAGAAGCTACTAGTATCTAGGCTCTGAGGCCCCCTGAGACTCTCTCAATCTAGTTGCAAGCATTCAAGAGCAAAAATCGTCTAGCATCCTGTAGCTGGCTATTCCTTCCTATGTCACCCCTCACCAAATCTCCTGCAAGGTAACTAGGCTTGCATAAAAATGGCAGGCTACTTAAGGTCCAAACTAAACATCAAGTGCTCTAATTTTCTTTTCTGACTGATCCAGAGGTTGGATATTGTAAAGTAGAGGCCACATTAAGACAAAAATGAGAGAGGTTGAAGATGCTGATGACGAAGCATTGCTGGTGAATGGACTTGGTGGGTAAGCACCTTCAGGAGAGGGAGAATCAATGCCCTATGGGGGCATTGCACTAGGGATGGAGGGATAAGGAAGACTCTGTAACATCCGTGTACTTGCTAGTGAATACTGACTCACCGTGGAGAGGTGTGGCCAAGACGTTTGGTTTCTAGTCACAGCTGGTCGTTGGTACCCTTCAGTACTCTGTGCACTTGATGTTGGATTTCTGGCTTCTTGTTCTCCCGGCCTATTATTTCATATCTTCCCCATTCCCTGTCCCAACTCCTCCCTGCCTAACTACTAACAGATGACCTCACCTCCTAGGAAGGAGAAACCCAGCAATATTGCTGAATATTTTAAAAACTATCTGTACCCTCTGTTGTGCATCTTGTTTCAGTAGCACTCAGCTTGAGTGCACTTTCTGTATCAATGCTATCCTTTCTAGTTAATCTCCAAGGACCTCTGGACTTCCTCTGGTCTGCTCAGGAATAAAGCTTTAGTAATTATCCCTTTGTCTATCTTCTTGGCTGACTATTGTCCCCAATATGTAGCCTTTCAAACATCTGGCATTGTGCCAGAATACTGAGGAAGGCCCCTTACAGGGCCATGAAGGGCAATTGCATGTTTACCTGTGAGGATGATAGATGCTTTCAGGGATACAGAGGGTAGAAAAACAGAAAATAGAAAAAGTGATAAACACAGTGAAAAAAAACCTAAACTTTACTGGTGGTGAAGAGAGAAAAATGAAGGGGAAGATTGTAGACATTTGAATGGATGTATTTTGTAATGACATCATTTTTTTTTAACATAACTGCCTATGGCTCTCTAAAGGGGAGAAGTCTTGTTTATGACCTAAAGATCATACTCATGTTGTTATCTTATTTATTAAAGCACCATACATTTATGAAATTGTATTTCATGTATTTAAAAATCACAATGAACAAAATTGAATTATCTGCAGGATGTAAGTGACCAAGGATGGATTGATGCTTTCTAAAATATACCCTTGATTTTTTTTTTCCCCCTTGAGTTCAAATGTTTAAGGTGATACTTAAGTTTTCATTAAAATTTTTATATAACATTATCAGAAGGTAAGAAATTTTGTTATCTATATTATATAACTGTTTATTGATGACTCTTATCTTCGAACATGTATACATGTAACAAAGCAGCCAGCAGTCTGTGAGACAAAGGAAAAAGCCAAAATCCCCTAATGCGGGCATCAAGGATTTCCAAAGTAAAAAGAGTGCTACAAGGAGGAACATTTTCTAAAGGAGAGCTACAAGTGGCAAATTTATCATTCATTTAACCTGACAGGTCATAGGCATCCAGATTTTTTGAGTGTGGAAAAAGTAAAGCTACATAATTCACTAAAGCGCTGTTGGTCTTCATACTCATGGGTTACACACACACTATAGCATGCACTTGTACATATAGCATGGAGTACGTGTGATGGAACCACATACGGTTCACTACTGCAGACGTAAGGCTAGCTGGCCCACAAGCTTCTGGGCATACTCTGGTTTCTGCCTTAGAGTTACTGGGGTTACAGACATGCGTGCAACCATATCCAGTCTTACGTGGGGTCTAGAGACTCTAACTGGGTCCTCCACTTCTTGGAGCATTCTTTAGACACTGAGACATTTTTCAAACCTTGCGGGTTATATATTCTACGTTTTTCAGACTATCCTGCTCATTAAAATTTACCTCTCACCTCCAAATCAATATTCATAGTTTTTTGGGGAGTCATATGTATACAATGACTTTACATTATGAGTGAGCCAGTGTACATTTTTATCTAGAGTAAAAGAAAAGTTAGTTCCTTGCTTTGCTGTTTTAATTAGCTTTATAGCCATTTAATGCCACAATATCTACATTTTTTGTGATTTTTTTGTTGATAGTTTAGCTTTTCATATTTACCTCAGATATAGTGATTCCTGCTATTTAAAATACAAGAATGCTATTTTATGTCTCATGGAGATGAATTTTCTCCAGGCATGTGTTACTGACCATGAATTCAGTATTAATACACAAACTACTCATTGAATTAAGAGACATTTGAACAAAAGCCTATGTACAAGGAGATTAAATATTGATCAGGTATATGTATCTATAAGGTTCTCAAGAAACTATTAATAAAATGTTTTAAAGATGATGATTGAAAATGTAATTAAAGGTTCAGAGAAGCTTAACAATGGATTTAGGCTAGAAAGATTTTAATAACTACTACTTCTGTCTTTCTGAATAATTATAGGACACAGATAGCATAAATAATGTGTGTGTGTGTGTGTGTGACATTTGCCTACTTTTTATTCTGTATACAAAGCCTAAGAAACTGAAATATCTCCATGCCAGTGTTGAGAATAGTGTATCTGGAGAGATAAGGTTGAGCTCATACATAGGAAAGAGGTCCAGATCTGTTGATAGTATGCCTGCTGTGAACTTGGCCCCTTGCTAAATCCATTTTTTGCTGGTATAACTCATGATCCCCCAACAAAGTCCTTTTCAGACCTAAATTGAACTTCGTACCATTCTAGCTCCTCCCCCCTTTTGATAATTTTCTAGCAAAACACGGAAGATCTACTAGGGTGGGGTAAAAGACAAACACAAGTCACAACAGAATGTTCTCTTCATGTATTGTTCTATCTAGGTTCTCATTTTCACTTTATTGGGGCAAAATATGTGATTAATAAGGTTTAAGAATTATATGACCGTATATATACATACCTGTTTGTGCAACACATAGTACCCATAAAGATGTACAATTTTTATTTTTCAGAATTTTGTTAATTTATTCTTTACCACCTCAGCCCCTCCCCTTCGCCCTGCCAATCATCTACAGAGTAAAATGCCAGCACACAGCTAGTGCTTGCCACTTCAGGATGGATGAGAGGTGGGGCAGAGATTAGTGAACCCTCAAAACTTATTGGACAGTCAATCTAGCCTAATCCATGGCTTGAGGGTCTGTGAGAGACCCTGTCACAAAAAATACAGGTGGATGATGCTTTTATTTTCTCCTCTATCTCTGTCTGTCTCTCTCTGTGTCTCTGTCTCTTTCCCTCCCTCCTTCCCTCCTTCCCTCCCTCCCTCTCTCCTTTTTGTTTGCTTTGGTTCTGGAGACTAAACCCAGGGCCTTGTGCTTTCTAGATGAGTGGTCTACCACTGCATTAAGTGTGTATCCATATTCCCTTTTCTTTCTCTTCCACCGTGTGTTTACTCTGGTGCATCATTAGAGGAGCTTAGGAAGGGTGGCACCATCTTCTTTTTCCTAATTGGTAACTATTTGTGAGGTGTTTTTGTTTATTTTTTTTCTTCTAACCCTTGCACTCTTTCATCTGGAGACATTGGGTGGGATAGGGAAGCAGAATCTCCATTTACTTTATAATTAAGTTGTAGCAGTAACAAAAAATAAATTCCACATACTCTACACATAATCACACTGCTTCAAGGTTAAGATGAAGGGTCAAGATTAGGATGAAAGTTCAAGATCAAGAAAGCGTTGAACAGGAAAAGAATTTATCTAATACCACCAGAAGAGGGATTGATTTCTATTCAGTCTGTTTCCTCATGGGAGTCTCTACCACAGCAATTTCAGCCATCCTCTTGCTGTGTTCACTTGTCACTGCTCTTTGAGATGGAATATGAACTTCAGGGGCAATCCATTAGTGAAAATGAAAGGGAAGACCTTTCTCAAAAGTGGGAGTGGAACTTTTGACTGCCCTTTACACTTTCATGTTAGGACACGGCACGCATTGGGTGGAAAAGCACTCGAGAAGAGTTCTAATTAGATTGTTGTGAGTTTCTGGATGGTTGTAGATGGTTCCAGGTCTACTGTAATCCATTTACGTCATAAGAGATGCTCCGCATGCCATAAAGCAATCAGGTCTTTTATCCCTTTTAGTGTTTCTGTCTATTGAGCAGTCTCTCTATAATAGCAAAGATCCTTTGGGTTTGGGTCCCTTAAGAAATATATTCACTTAAGGGCCTTTCTCTATACAAATGTCATACAGTGCTTTGTAACACAAGCAGGGCTTATGTGTTTAGGTTCTTGTTAAGTTCAAAGCCACACTCTCGTAAGATACAAGATTCAAGAACCTGGGCTCCTTGTTTCTGTGAACACTCACTGAAGCAGGCAGTCTTGACTGTAGAATAGCTGTACACTGGTTAACATTCTCTGCTCTATGTAGTCACCGCTCTTTGTACCAAATGGAGAGGGAGGAAACCTTTGAAAAGCCTGCATAATTAAAACTGGGATTTAAAACATTTAACTTCAATGTTGCTGTTACTTTTGTGAAAGCAGAGCCTTTTCCTGCAACCAATTACTTTGAACCCAAAGTTGGCAAACTTTCCTTGTAAAACACTGGAGAGTAAATATTATGTTTTACAAGTGTTTAACTTTGTTGTAGTGTGAGCACAACAGAAGATAACAGGTACATGAACTAGCATGGCTGGAAGCCATGGACAGTGAAATTTGAATTTTATATAATTTACACGCATCACAAAATCTCTCTCTTTTGTTTCTTTTCAAATTCAAACACATTCTTAACCCCTTGGTAATTATAATGAAATAGGTGGCAAGCCGGTCTTTACCTAAAGCCCCTCATTTGCCAAACCTGGTTAATATCTATTCCTTAGAGAGGGCATTGTTAACTGTTGGTTAAAATGGTGGGGTGATAAACCAAGAAAGCTGGTCTTTCTCTGGTTAAGGTCCCTGATTGTTCCCAATGGTTGATTGGGCTTATTTTGTTTATTTACATTCCTTTTAGTTATTCAGAGGTTATTATTATTCTTCATTTCTATTACTTGTTGCTCAGAAATCTTATAACTGATCATTATGTGCTTCAGCAGCCTGTGTGGACAAAGACTTTTGACCTGTGCTCTGTCTCCTGTGTGCAAATCACAACCTATAGCTTTCTTAATGTGACTTTCAGCTACTTACTCATGAGCTGGCGTACATCTGCCCTGAGTTCTAACACTAAACTAGGCAGCCAACCTTGAAACAATGTCCTGTTAGATGAATTTTAAGGACCGAAGTTCTACGTTTCACATCTTATTAAGTAAATGTTCTTGTGCCCCTGAGTGCACATGTTTTTTTTTTCCAACTGGCAAAGACAGGGTTTCTGGTTGGCAATGAGTCACTAAACAGCATCCAGAAACTGAATTTCTTTAAAGCTCTTAAATCCTATGATAACAAACCCCTTCCCTGGAGATTTCTGAGAACTTATTCTCTTGATATAGCTAAGCTCACTGTACTAACAGCCTCTCTCAGAGAACTTCTGGGTTTTTTTTTTTTTTTTCAAAATGGGAGGGGCTGATTTAAATATGTTGAACCTTCGCGATTTGGTTCAAGTTTAGTCATTTCAAAGTGGCAGTTCCTCTTGCTTGTTTATGCTCAGAAGCAGGCGGGGTTATTTGAACATTAATTCTGGATTGCTCCCTTCCTGTTGGCTTAAGTTTATTTTAGCTCTCTGGTTTTACCATTTCTGACTTAAGTCAATAGAGGTACTTGTAGCCTGGATTTGGGATGCTGGAGACTAAAGGTGGCCTGAACTATGTGCCTTCATCTCTCTCGCCTCTTAGTCCAGGCTGCCTGTTCAGCATGTAGGCTTACGTAAGCTGATAAACAAGTCATGGGAGAAACAAAACCATTTATTGCTGACTTTATGTACCTTACTCAGGCTCGGAAAGCTTGAATTTAAAACTCAGTGTTAGGGAACTCGTGTGTGTTCTATAATGAAAAACTTAAGACTACCTTCTGTCTATTTTGTCCTCTTCAAAGTAAATGACTATATTGATTCTAAATGCAATTTTTAACAACCAGCACAACAAACAACCACAATAAAAAACAATATAGATATTTTAATGATAAAGAAATGTTTCTATGCCTGGCAGTGGTGGCGCACGCCTTTAATCCCAGCACTCGGGAGGCAGAGGCAGGCGGACCGCTGTGAGTTCGAGCCAGCCTGGTCTACAAAGGGAGTTCAGGACAGCCAAGGCTACACAGAGAAACTCTGTCTCAAAAAACCAAAAAATAAAAATAAAAGAAATGTTTCTACTTAGTAAAACAAGAAGAGTAAAATACATAATTTAAGCATATATTCATTATAATTATTTAAAGCTAAATTGATAAGATTAACTTTAAATTTGTATGACCATATATCTCTAAATCCATAAATTCCAATAGTACACTTAAAGAACTGTTTTCAGCAATCGTCATTAGCAAGAAATCTTTTCATAAAAATGAACATTAAGAAAGTTGAAAGAGATATGGTTTTTAAATGTTGGGGTTTGTTAGTCAAAGTGAGTGATTGATTCATACCACATGTAATAAATATCTTTAATTCTCGAGTGTTCATGCTTCTATAATTTATTTATTTTCTTCAAGAAGTTTGGAGACTTGTTTAAATCGCTTATTTTAATTATAAATGTGGTTATATTGGTTGATAGTAGTAAGAAACTCTGAAAGTGCACTTTAAGTGACCTAGGTACTTGGACAAACATTATAAAGTATGCGTACATAAATTTAAAAAGCTACAAAGCCACTAGATTGTATCATCTTCTGAGACCACTAGCAAACAAGTCATCCATGTTTGATCAAAATACCAGTGTTGGTTATGATGGTAAATCGCACATGAGGATGGTAGAAAACAGATTGCTGGGAAAGTGGGCACTACTCACTATGTAGCAGTCTTCTTACTGAGTGTCTACTGTGGATGTGTATCGGCTGATTTTCTCACTGCTGTGATTGACATACCTGATAAGAAGCACCTTAGTGGAGGGAGGATTCATACTGCCCGAGGGTCTAAGTCCATCATGGCTGGTAAGTCGCGGCTGCAGGAAGCTCTATTATCAAGGGCACTTGCTGTGGATCAGTAAGCAGAGAGGCGAGCGACCAGGAGAAAAATTGCAAAGCCCATCTCCTGGCGTTTTAGTGAGGCTCCACCTCCTAAAGGTTCCACACACTTCCAAACTAAGTGTCACTGGCTAGACAGAGAGTATCGTGTGGACACTTCACATTCAGACTGTAGCAGCCTGCCAAGAGGTTCATCACAGATCAACTCTGGTCAACTTAACATTTGCTAGGGCTTCACTGCATTGAATAGAAATGGGTGCAGGGTGCTCTTACCAGGGAAGATTTCTGTTGCTGTAACAAAACACCCAATACTGGGTAATTTATAATGAAGTTTCTTTGACTCACAGTTCCAGAGACTAAGACACTCAAGGGATCCCTGAGGAAGAAGCAGAAAGCCAGTCATAGAGTACGTAAAAGGGCAGCTGAGATATTATCTGGGACAGGTGACTCCTATTGTCAACATTTGAAACATTCTTGGCAAGCTGGGCCAGGCTAATTATTCACAACCCAACCATCATTTGAGCTAGCCTATGTAGCAGTATATTAAGCTTGATGAAAAACTCTCTATTGGCCATGATATACAGAATCTCCTGTCACATTTGTGACATTTTGTGTCAGCAGTCTTGTGACATCAGGCTAACGATATAATGCGTAAGCCCAATTGTGGCTGAGGAATGATTGTTACTTTCTTTAAGTCATTCCCCGATTTCTCTCTTGCAGGTGTGTGACTCAGATACCATGCTTGACCCTGCCTCATCTGTGGAGATGGTGAAGGTCTTAGAAGAAGACCCTATGGTTGGAGGTGTTGGGGGAGATGTCCAGGTAATGTGGCTTCATTATTTTTATGTGAGACAATTTTAATAACACCTTGTATTAATTCAATATTTATTGGTCTAATATTCTGTGGTCTTGGTGCTAGACACATGGGAGAATGTGTATCAGATACATTTTAATTCTGTTTTTCTTTCCTAACTTGAAATAATTTCAGATATATATGCTTAGCTCTGTGATATAACATGTGTTTATAGTGACTAAAAAGTTACAAATATATAAATAAATAATGATTTCCACCAGGTACCCACAGGCCACAGCTTATCTAGTATTCTACTAAAATCTGATATTGTAGTTACTAACAGAAGTAATGAAATAGAAATATACTCAAGAGTGGCTGACATGTTATCTATCTTTGCATTTAAAAGCTGGCCACTAGGTGGTTGGCTAAAAATACAGAATGAAGAATTTGGAGAGTGATTGAATTACAAAAGTATTTGCTGCCTCTGGAGAGAACCTGGGTTCGGTGTCCAGCACTCACATGATGGCTCACAACCATACATGACTCCAAACCCAAGGACTATGATGCATTTTCTGTTCTCAGTTGGCACTGCATGCATATAATGTACATGCATACCAGCAGGAAAAACACTCATACACATAAAATTTATATATTCTGAAAAACAAGGGAGAAAAAGAAATGGCAACTCATATTTCCACCAATAAGAAGAAACAGACACATGTAGACACACAGTTAGACCAGCACCATTTGTTGAAGATGCTGTTGTTTTTCCATTGAATGGATTTGGCTTCTTTGCCAAAAATCAAGTGACCAAATGTGTGCGGATTCATCTCTGGGTCTTCCGTTCGATTCCATTGATCCACTAGCCTATTGCTGTGCCAGTACCATGCTGTTTTAATTACTGTTGCTCTATAGTACAGCTTGAAATCAGGTATGGAGATTCCTCCAGAGGATTTTTTATTGTATAGGATTGTTTTTGCTATTCTGGGCTTTTTGTGTCTCCATATGAAGTTGAGAATTGTTCTTTCAATATCTTCAAAATATTTTGTAGGTATTCTGATAGGGATTGCATTGAATCTGTAAATTGCTTTTGGTAAGATGGCCATTTTTACTATGTTAATTCTCCCAATCCACGAACAAGGTAGATCCCACCATCTTCTGATGTCATTTTCAATCTCTTTCTTCAGAGATTTAAAGTTTTTTTCAAATAAGTCCTTCACTTGTGGTATATACTCACTTATATCAAGACACTAGTCCAAGGGGTACGCCCCCATGAAAAACTTTACCTACCAGGAAAGTGGGTCAGATGGGAGGACATCCTATTGAAACTTTAGGTGTGAGAAGCCTGGGAGAATGAGGAAATAGAAGGATCCAGAGGGTCCTGGAAAACTACAGGCCGGTCTGGGCCCTGGGGTCCTCCTCAAACTATGGCACCAGCCAAGGAAAATATAGTCAGTAAACTTCGAACCCCTACCCTGTCTAGCCGATAGACAGGACATTCTCCACCGTTAAGTGGAGAAGGAGATCTGACTTTCACACAAACTCTGGTGCCCCATATTGGACCATGTCCCTTGGATGGGGAGGCCTGGTGGCACTCAGAGGAAAGATAATAGGTCACCAAGAAGAGACTCGATACCCTAGGAGCATATACAGGGGGAGGAGGTCCCCCTCAGTCACAGACATAGGAGAAGGGAGTAGGGGGGAAGTGGGAAGGAGGAAAGAAAGGGAGGATACAAGGGATGGGCTAATAATTGAGATGTAATATGAATAAATTAATAAAAAAATAAAATAAAAACAAGCTGAAAAAAAAGAAGAAACAGACGCAAAATTAATAAGTTGCTCATCATTTATTAGTAACTGAAACACAATTATTAATGACATGATACCGAGGCATTTTGGACAGAAATGTGCCTATATGAAAATATGCAGACATTAAATCAGAGTCCCTCAAAAGTATGGAATTTGATTTTAATACCAGAGGAGAAGCACACACAAAAAATGAACCTCAAAATGGATTTTGATGCTGCTGTGTGACCCATGTATGCATGCATGTTAATAAAGACAATAATGACATATTGTTCTTTGGAAGAGCAAAGAAATTGCTTGGTGACTAAAGACCAAAGAGGCATACAACATTCTGATAGAAACTGAGTAAAACAAAGACAAAAGGGAGAATTCAGATTTATCTCCAAGGAAGCTTTGTAACACTCAACAACCTTTATATAAATCATTATTTTAGAATTCATCATTCCAGGGAGTCTTTTTATCACTGGAATTATAAGAATGGAGAAAGAAAATGAACAGATCAGGACTGGAAACTTTGCATCTTTCAAGTCTTAGATGGTAATTTATAAAAATGCATCTGGAAAAATCCAGGGATTGATGATCAGTGCTTAAAAATATAACTCAACATTGTAGTCTCACAGCATGAACAACACAAAGAAGTAGATAAAAATAATGTCATAGGAAAAAATCCTCACTAATATACAGACATATACACCCAACAAAACAAGCTCCTTTCTTTCTTTCTTTCTTTCTTTCTTTCTTTCTTTCTTTCTTTCTTT
>OU015748.1:89382696-89398939 GCA_907169655.1 Acomys percivali
CACACACACACACACACACACACACACACACACACACACACACACACCTTAGCTCCCCAAGGGGCTGTACAGTATTGGGGCATGGCATCTTGCCACCACAGGAAACATATCACTGCTGCTGGGACTTGAACAAAGACATTTGATGGGTTGATTTTTTTGATTCTGCCAAAGTCAATTGATATGTCAGTAAGGAAAAAAAAATCAGATTAAGCCCGGACTTTTTAGGAACGTGGGATGACTTCTTTGTTTATGCACTTTTCCTCCTACTGTGCATCCGCCTGACAGTGTTTGTTCTATATACCTCACTAGCAATGCTTTATGTGGGTCATCAAGGATGAAAAGGATTCGGAAAACTCAAGGGAACATTCTCTCAGCCTACACAACCTAACTTATGGACTGTTTTGATAGCTGGTTTATTTTTCTTTCTATCTTTTTTTTTCTTTAAGTAAAAATGTTTGTCTTTAAATCTACCAAATAAAATGCCAAAGGAAAATTTAAAGGCCACTGGCTATGCTGTATTTTGATATAATTGTACTGTGTTTTTAAATTTTATAAGCCAATTTTTAAAAGCAAATTTCACACCATAGTCTGTATTTTACTTCTCTGACAAAATACACATGTTCTTTTTTTTTTATAATAAAATAGGTTCTAAAAATCCATGCTATAAAAATTAACCTGCCCAAAATGTGAAACTTAGTTGACTGATGTTCATAGAGATTAAAATGTTTCTCTCTTTCTCTACTTTCTAAAATTGAATAGTTTGTTTCTAAAAACAAAAGTAAACTTTGAATACTCTAGCATTTTATTTCTTTTCAAAAGGGCCAAGATACCTGTCAACTTTTAAGTAAAAATACATACTCACTTGTGTACAGGAACAACTCATTAAAGTTGAGGCCAAGGGGGTAGAAAAGTGCAATTTTTGAATATGATTTTTTTCAAAAGGGAATGTGAGTCTTTGAAAGAAAACACTGGGCTCCTTGTACTGGATACACATGAATATCAAAGATGGGTCAGCTATAGCGATGATGGCAGTGTTTGCGAAGGCCTAGGAAAATGAAAGCTGGTGAAAGTTTATCTGTGTGATTGGGACAAATACAATGCAATTCATCAAAAGTTTTACTCTGTGGCCTGTATGTGACAGACCTTACCATATACACATTAAGTGTGTTTTCCCTGTTTAGTGTCTGAGTCTGCCAATTCACACTGCATGTTAGTGATGTTTACTTGGTGAACAGCAACTAATATAAAACACAATTCAGAACGGACACATTTATGTCCAAGTGTCATCTTTACTTCTCAGGAAAGGTATTTTTTTTCTGAATTATACAGGTAAGCTTTTCATCTCTTCCATACTTGGCCTTCCTCAAGATCTCCACAAGTAGATATGATGTCAAGATGTAATTAGTATTTTTAAGAACTGGTACAGATAAACAGTGATAAACCAGTTCCTCCGAACTTGAACAATTCAGTTATTATTGGGCCTCAATTCTTCAATTTGCCTCTTCACATGATTTATCTTGCCTGGTGGCTGGTGCTGTGTGGGCGTGCTGAACACACATGTAGAACACAAGAATAGTTAGCTGCATAGAAGCACCACACTGAAGCAGAGACACAGAGTGTTGGTCTTCTGCTTCCTCAGTCTTCAGGCTTCTGTGACACTTTCACCAAAAGAGAAGCTGCACATTCTACCTTGTGAGTGCAAAGAGGTTTGATCACATTCTGAGAAGCTCCAACTCTCCCTGCATGGAGAACTAGTGGGAGACAAACGCACCATGACAGTAAATGACACTAAAACTTGAGTTTGCCTTTTTAACTATTTATGTTCTAAGTTAAGCTTTGATAACGTTCAATGTCAAATTTTCTCATTCTTATAAAAAGTTGAATTAATTGCCTTGTATTTATTTTAGCAATTATTCAATGTATTTCCATTATAGGATGTATAGTATAATTGATGTTTTTGTAAATAAAATATTTTTGATAAGATTATTGTCTCTTTTTTTCTAAGGGAAGAGAGTTTTGTTTTCCTGAGTGTAATAGTGTAATTTTAAAACTGGGGTATGGAGAAATGTGTGACCTGAGATAATATATCAGCTAATGCTTCTTATACTGGGTAGAAATGTCCAAAATTGGTGTGGTTTGGAAATCTGGAAATCCTCGGAGAGACAGAGACATAAAAACCATATCAACTAAATATATCTTTGTCTCTGAATTCTTCCTTCATGCATCCTCCAAGGTTGCCCAAATTAGAGAAAAATTTTTATTATATTGATTCATCATAGCAGGAAAAAAATCACATAGTGAAGAAAACAATAAGCAAGCTTATCATTGCATTATTCATAAAATAACAAAACTAATTAAAATTGAATATCATGGGCAACAGTTAAATGGTTAATGTTATGTAGAAGTTAAATGGACCATTGTCAACCACTAAACACAGTGTTATCAGAGACTGTGTGAGGATGTTGGAGAAAGTCACACTTGAAATATGCATGACCATTTTGTACAGTGGCATCCCGGTTTTGTAACGACCAGTGTTTAAATGTGGTTATATCTAATTATGGCAATATGCATAATTTATATTCTGTATACATACACTTTTTGTATTCTTCTAGTATGATAAACATGTATTGTCTTTACACAAAGGAAAAGGATAATAAATATCATTTTTTTAAAAGTAGGTTGGGATATCGAATAGCATTTTCTGGCTTGAGGAATTTTTATGGCTAATTGTTCTATTTTCCTAGTTATCATTAAAATTCATCTATTTTTAAAAGCTTTATTATTTATTTTTGGTTTCTAAGAATCCTTAATGTATTTGGCAATGTAACCATGTAACTGGATTCACTGAGTCTTATGGCCTTAGTAGGAACCAGAGATATGAATGATTTCACTCCCAGGAGTTCACTGCTAAAGTCTCCTGGTGCTATAGTAAGGGTTGGCAATATTGTGATGTGGAGAGACAGTCTACATTTCTGATGTTGATGGACTGATGGTATATGATGAAAATGCTCACCTCTGCGATCTCAGCACCAAAAAGAAAAAAACCATGCACAGGTGATATGTAAATGATCCTATGAGGCTGTGTTGTGTGTATGTGTGTGTATATTTACATGTAAATATATACATATATATGACTATATAAACACAAATATTATATATATATATAATTTGAGAAATATATAATTTGCCTCACAGTTTAAAGGAATATTCCACCATATGGCAGGAGCATGAGGCAAATGATCACACTGTATCTGCTGTTAAGAAGTAAAAAGAGATGAATTCTAGTGATTAGCCTGATTTTCCCTTTGTATCCTGTTCAGAACCTATAGGATGGCAATGCACACATTCAGGGTCAGTTTTCATTTATCAGTTAAACATTCCCAGAAATACACTTGGAAACACATTTTTAAAACCATGGTGAGTCCAGATGACATTAAGTTAATATCAAAAATCCATTATCACACCATGTCCCAGGTAATTTCTTCCTTTGAGTGTTTGAACTCTGTTCTAGAGTTTCATTAAAAGTAGAGTAGTCTCCTATGGACTGTGTAAGTATCCAGTATGCCCTAATAGCCAGAATAAAACTCAATACTGACAACTTTGCATCTGACAACATAAGAGTTTCAGAATATCCAGAGCACTGGGACAACAGGAGAAAGAATGTGCTGTTGATGCCCAGTGGACTTGAGTTCTCAGTCTATGTCAATGGGTCCAGTTCTTATTTGAGACTCCAATTGCTTCAGTTAAAAGAGTATATAATGACTTCCCAGCTGCCACCTCTGTAGGGATGTTATAGATATTTAAAAATAATAACTGAAAGAAAAAAACAATTGGAATTCATAGAAACTCTTCAGATTTGTGTTCCTGTTGTTATTTACGAACATTAGGAGACCCTCATATTTTCCCCATGGTAGAGGAATATATGGTCTTCCTGTACACTTCTCTCCAGTCTTCTAATGACTGTCGTTGACCAAGCTTTTAGCACATTGTGCTCATCATCAGAGACATCTGCCTCTCATCCTCTCTTGCAGTTCTTTCTTTCTTTATGAAACAGTCAGTTGGAGGGCGTGTCACCCACCTGCTTAGATGTGTTTATGTGCTATTTTGCTTAGGATAACCTGTTCCATAAGGCCCAATACATCCCCCAGTGTCTCTGTACATGACTGCTAATGAATGTGACTGAATTCACATATATTTGGGGTAATGCCAGATATCATCAATACTCCATACAGATTTTTAACATATGGTTACACCGTTTCCCTCTATTCCCTTTCCTTCCTGACACTTCATACCTTCAACTCTACATTATCTATCCCCACTCCTCATGCTGCTTCGTTTCCTTTATTGTTGTTACATATATGGATATATGTATACATATATGGGTATATCCTACAGTCTCTTCATCATTGCATATGCATGATATCATGGCTAATCACTTGGCATTATATATCCAATTAGAGCCATACATATATAATTCTTTTTGGAGAAGACTACTTTTCCCATTCTCAGCACATCTTAGTTATGTGTAATTCTTTGTCTAAGACTGAGCCCCATGAATCCCCCCTTTTCCATGTTAGTATGTCTGTTAGTATGGCCCTTGATTGGGTTATTTAGGCATTCATACTGTTGAGACCTTATGGTAGAAGCTGCTCTGTCATTTCTAGGAGACATAAGCCAATAGCATATTTCACAGGCCTCTGGCTCTTATAAATCTTTCCATGTCTACTACTTCTGCCATGTCTCCTATTGTAGATTGATTCATTGCGGCTGGAAGCCTCATGGCTGGTTCGTCTCTTCATGTTGCCAGTATTTGGCTTCTTGTAAAGGTAGAGGCCCTTTCTTAAGCAGAAGTTGTCCAGGCTTGCCCTCTGTCCACACAATGAGATATTGTGTATATATATCCAGAAATAATTTGAATATAACTGATGTTGGACCTGATTGATGAATGCTGAAGCCTAAGACAGACCACTTAGGGGGAAAAGTTTAAACTCATTTATTCTTTACATGATATAAAATAAGGTCCCTTCTTCTTCATGTTATTTATTGTCATGAATTAAGCACTATCCCATAACAGAATCAAGGAAATTCTTTTAAAATGCATGGCTTGATTTTGGATAGAATATGAAACTAGAGCCTTTTCCATTTAGAATGCTTTCATCACACTCATGGGCATGTGTATTAAGCTCTTAATCTGCCTTTGTTATCTGGTAGCATTTTTTTTTCTGTCTGAATATGGGGCTTAAATTCTAAGGAAGGGAAACACCACTTCTGTCCGTACTGAAGTTACTGCTTTCCAAACATGTAGCCCCTGTTGAAAGAAGTCTCACTCCATATAGACAAGGATCTAGGCACTGGGTTGTGATGTGTAAGTAGAGTTTTGGCAAAAGGATGTGTAGAAATCAGGGAGCCCAAAGGAAGCTGAGAACTTCTAGTGACCTTCCGGGGTGATGACTGAGGGAGGAGGCTGCTGACATTGCTGTGATCCCAGCAGGTGGCCACTTCCAAACTGTTCACAATGACTTCTGGGCATATAGAGATGCTATCTCACCGTATGGACAGAAGCCCAGTCTGGATGAGGTTTGTTCAATAAAATGTCTCCATGGGAATGACATTATCTGGCAAGGGGCAAATCCAATGATGCTGTAGGTATTTCTCATCTTCCCTCCTCGTGCTTGAGTCATTTCCTTCATAGACAAGATAAGGAGTCGCCCGCAAAATTACAACTGGTTAAGAATTCATGTATAAAGGCTCAATTATTTCTCTAGTGTTGATGTAACCCAGCTGAGTTTCCGGAGTCAGATAAACATGGGCCTCTTCAGCAATGTCCTTCTTCTTTCCTTCTTCGTACCATTGAGAATGGGAACAGACAACAGGCCAACTCTTTCATTCTAATCCCATTGATAAACTAAAGTGGTTTATGGTTTTCTACTAAAGTTGGTAGATCGAAGGGCATGTTAAATTCAGAGTGCCAATAGTTAGTAATCACTCCACTCCAGCCACTTCCAAGTCATGAGATTTTTGGTTAATTAACTTTATAAGGCTTCAAATACCTTATCCAATTACTTTAGGGCTTTAGTGGCTTTAGGTCTCTTCAAACACTCAAAGGACAATTAATGCCATGATTTTTTGCTTTGCGAAGAAAAACAAAGCTATTTGAAGATGTTTGCTGTACTGTTCACTTGCCTAATGGGTGAGGATGTCAAGGCTGAAAAGTTTGTTCCAACGTTGAGTTGGTCTGGACTGTGGGAGTATTTTTTTATTTGCCATTTACCATGTTTCCAAATAAAATGACTTTCTGAAAAAAATATTTTCTGTATCAGATGTCCTATTATTTTAGTCCTCAATTAGCTTGCCTATTTTGCCTCTTTTGGATGTCTGGCACAGTAAGTCATCCATAAATGTTACTTTCTTTCTGTTCCTAGAACTTAAGATGTTATTGAGTTTCATTGGGGTTCATGCTAGAGGAAACTAAGAAGTATTAGCTTACATGAAGAGTATAATTTATCTTCTGCACAATGAAGAAGACAGTTTGATTAGCCTACCTGAGCTTAATGCCCTTTACAGGAAAGCATAGCTATGAAGCATGATGCCCCTCTTCCACGTGGTGTCCATGGAGCTCAGAAGATAGATGACAAGAGGAGACAGACAGAGTGTCAGTCACACACACTGATCACATATAAGTCAACAGAAACAAACCTAGCAAAGCAGTATCACTGTGAGCACTGAAACCTACTGCATCTTCCACGAAATACTTTAGATCACTCCAAATCCTGCAAGTTGCTGTCTCAGCCCCTTCTTGTGTGGGTAGGTGGAGGGGTGCTGGATGCTGTTCAGTTTGCCCAGCATGGCCTTGGCTTACCTTTATTTGCTGGCACACCCTTAAGAATACCTGTCTTCGCAAAATACACCCCTGCAGTTCCTTGATGCTATGCTATGTTTGCTTAGGCTGTCAACTTTGCTTGTTTGTTTTTATTTTTGTGGCTGTCACTGCATTGTCACATCTATAGTGAGCTTATCTCCTTACAATGTTGTTTGCACTTGGGCTTTATTTCCTCTCCTTTAATACCCCAATAATCGGAGTGAGAACTCAGGAAACTTACAGTACACAATCCAGAACTGAGAGCTTTATCATTTTTTTTTAAAAATTATTATTCCTAAAGTCCAGATACAAACCACCCATGTCAATTCTGAATGTTTATCATATGCCATATATCTGTTTCTCAGGAAACATCTCATGAGGCATGCTTCACCTTTGTTTTTACAGATGGTTTAGTCCAAAGTGCTTCCACGAAAAACACCTGTAATTTAGTGAATGGGGGCAATAATAGGTAGGAAGAAAAAAAGCTGCAGGAAGATGCATTTAGAATGGAGGCCCTAGTCTATTGCCCAAGGTGTCTGGAGATGAAAAAGCCCTACTGATTGACTTTGTTCAAACAAAGGACTAAGGGACTAATTCTCTATAACCCCACAGGCTATATCAACTAGTAATTACATTAAAATTATTGCAGGGCTATGATAAGGGCAGAGGGAAGAACTTAGGCATAGGTATTTCCCTACAGACCAGGGAAATTCCTGGGGAATAACTCAACTGTCAACAAAGCAGTAGGGATGAGCAACTGTGTCCTAAGGCAGAGAAGCGGGCATGGCGTCTACTTGCACTTGATCATTTACATTTCAGGTTCCCGGCTGGAAACTTTAGTCAAAATATCTTGCTCAGGGTACAGGAACCTCAGCATCTTCTGGGTTGTGTCTTTCTTACAACCTGGTAGCAATTTTGGTAAGAGCTGTTACAAGAAATATCAAAGCCAGCCACTCATAAGAAATACTCCTTTTCTTCACATTTCTTCTTTCCATTCTCAGGCAGAATTTCCTCCCCTTCGTTAGCAAATTGTCACTTTTACAAGCTTTCCCATGCTGTCCCTGGCAAGGGTGAACTTCCCCAAACATTGGAAAATTCATAACTACCAGGCCTTTTTCATTGTTTCCTGAATTGCTTCACAGCCATTATTTTTTCTACTTTACTTTTCTCAAGAGTTTCTATTATGACACCAAGTTTTATTGTCTCCCAAGGACAACATGCCTGGTACCAACTTTCCACAACATCTAACATCTTGTCTCCAAGCCTCTGATACAGTCTGCAGGGGGTGCATCACTATAATGCTTAGCTATATGTACTTTCATGGAAAATCTGGGGCAGAAGATAGCTCAAACAAAGTTTGGTACACATTTGCACAATGGCTTCTTTTTTTCTTCAAAATCATAGTGGAGGACAATTTGTGCCCTCTGGATAGAACATTTGTGTTGAGAACAAATGCCATCATCAGTAGTTTTAATGCCAGAGGGGTCTGAGATACTGGTGCTGCTATTAGCGTCTCTCTTTGTCCAAGCATCCTCTTGAATTTCAGGAGAATGCCCTGAGGATCATTAACAACAACAACTATACTGCTGCTGCTACTGCTGCTGCTGCTGCTACTACTACTACTAATGAATTGGGATCATGAGTTGGACTTAAATTTTTCTTTCCTAAGGAAAAATCATAATAATCTTACCACATAAAGTAAATACAAGTGAGGATGGCTCAGAAGTGCAACACACTAAACCTGAATATATATTTTCATGCTAAGGCAAGAAAATCCTTTGTTAAAAAAGTCAATCAATCAGTTACCATCTCTTTTTTCTTTTTCAGGAGAAAAAGCCAGAAGAGATCGCTTTTCCCAAGCAAGATAAACCATTCTACTAAAGATAAGTTGGTATGACTCTATAGATAGATAAGGTAAAATAGTTAGAGAAATTCTTAAAAAACCTCAGGGACAGAATATGGCATTTAAAGATGTTTTTATTATTTTAAAGATTCACTGACAATGATACAGGTTAACTCCCGGCAACACCAGCCTTCCTTAAATAAGATTATGAGCATCAAAGAACCTCATTATGGAGATGGCTTCAAATATGGCAAACCAGCCATTGGACAAAATGTCATTTCTGCCACAGACAGAATTCTGCCTAAAACTGGGCAAGCGTGGATGCAGGTGAGTCAAAGGCCAAACCCAGCAAGACAGGGTAAGCAAGTCCTCAATAGTTCCTGCCTTACAAATCTGTCTGTCAGGTATATTGGGCCAGAAAACTGAAGATGATGCTCCAAAATTATAGAGAGTTTTGGGTGACTGTTCAGGCAGCAAACTATCTCTGTCATGTTCTCATTTTGGGAACTGCTAATGTGCACTCCCTGTATACTAAAATAATTAATTTTATTTCTTCTCAAGTCTCTGCTCTGATGGAGTTGAAGACAAGATAGTTTAGTTTTACAATTAAGCTTAGTTGTTTAGGGTTTAAGTTGTTTTTAGGTCTACATAGATGTTTTAAGTTAATAAAGATGAGATATAGTAGATATTCATTTATATTCAGAATTTTAGAAGCACCAAGATAGGAAAGATGTTTTCTTCAAGGTTGCCAAATACAAATAGCCAAACCACTATGAATGTAACATTTATATAAATCCTGATTATTCAGTGATTCTTCTTGCTGTAGGCAGTTTATTGTATATATGGGTAATAATATACATGTATATGTAAAAAAAAAAAGACAAGTTGAATTTGGAGTTAATAGCAGCATGATTAGAATAACACCTACCTGCTACCCATACAACATGTCTTTTATGGAATGAAAAAAATTTTACATTCATTTGTCAGGTGTGATAATTGCAGTTTTACACAGTGGAGTAACAATCTCAGACAGAGCCCATAGATTTTTACCTCCAGTCTCCATTCTAATTACATTTTGCATAACTATCTTAACAATACTGTGAACAGCAAAGTGAATCAGACACATTCTTCAGTCTTGCTTAGGTCTCTCCTACTACATTAGTGTGTGTGTGTGTGTGTGTGTGTGTGTGTGTGTGTGTGTGTGTTTAGTTCTGTATTTTATTCCAGTCAATTTAGAATCTCATTATAAGAATCCTTTATGTTGTCGGCTTATAAACACACATCTCTGTCAGTCACCTTTTGGTGACACTTGCAACAATTCTGGCTACCATGTGCAAAAGAACACTTGAAGGAGCAAGGGGACAAATTAAGAGGCTCTTGCAGCAATCTAGCCTGCAAATGATAAATGGCAAAATAGATTATTTTTATCCAAAATACAAAGGCAGAGTAACCAATATGCTGTGAAATACCGGATAGAGTTGTTAAGATAAAGAGAAGGCTTAGAGGCATTGAAGGTTTGGTGCTTAGATCTTGGTGCTACTGGGAGGTGGTGGAAACTTTAGGAGTTGTGTCAAGTGTGAGGGTTTAGGGCACTGGGGGCTGCTATTGAAAAAGATTGGATCATGGCTCTCTTTCTTTCTTTCTTTCTTTCTTTCTTTCTTTCTTTCTTTCTTTCTTTCTCTCTTCTGACTAATTAATTAATTTGTTTATTTTATTTCTTGATTGGGACTCCCCCCCCCTCATGTATTGTTGTGGTAGAGGTTCAAAGCAGCAATAGACTGAAGGCTTAGAAAAATGTAAACTAGACTTTACTATCCTATATAGTTTGTCAAGGTGATGGAAATCAGACAAAAAAATCACCATTCTAAATCATACCAGAAAAGTCCTCTCTGTCCAATTGCTCTCAAAAGCCATTTAGAGGGAAGCATTCTCCCAAAGGTGCTCTGTCTTACCTCTAAAGCCATCTGAAGGGCATTGCAGGGGGACTTGCTCAGCTCAGTGATGAGTGTTGCTGCAGGTCACGCATTTCTCAGGCAGGGCACAGGAGAAAAGCCTGGAGTCCAAGATGCCGGAACCTGGTCGTGGAGAGCCACATGCTTTGCAACAGAGCAATTGATTGGGGTTATTAGAGTTGGGCACTTCATAAAATGCTCACTGAAGATACTTTGCTTTGGAAAATGTGGTGTAGGATTCTTGCTGGACTAAAACTAAAATCACAGTCAGGAAGCAAATCTTCGTCCTGGCAAGCACACCTTAGTTATCCAGCAACAAAGTGAAAATGAGTGGGGAAATGTTATTGGTTTTGAATCCTATGTATGTCAATGAAAGGTGTTTAGAGGTGTTTATAATTGGCATTGCAGATCAGGAGGGGCAGGAGAGGAAGTGAGGAAAAGGAAAAGTGGGGTGACAAAGGAGAGAGGGAATTAGGAGCAAGAATGTAAGAAAGGAGTGAACCTTGCTCTTCCCTAAGTAAATGTCCAGATAATTTAGAAGCTAAAAACCCACCCAAGAAATTGATCATTATTTGGTAATCATGAGGAATTTTAAGAGCTCTTTGGCTTTCTTATAATACTTCATGATAGTTTTTTTTTATTATAATAGTTTTATTATGGGATTTGGGAAGGTCCTTTTGGGGAAGCAACATCAAAATAGCAATCATAAAATCATATAGCATCACTTTAAGCACAAAACTTCAAGCTCAGACAATCAAAAGAGCTTGCAAGGGATGTTTTTAAAGTTGCAGACTATATTGCACAGGGTATGTTGAAATCATGCTGCAGTTTTTATGGGGAGGTGGAGACAAAAACAGGTCAACTGAGTGAAGTAATCTCCAAAAATCCTTCGCTCATGCTTGAGTATGCTCAAAACCACTCTCATGGGTTCAAGGCTGTTTCCTAGGCCTGAGGCACAAAGTGTGTAGCTCAGACATGAACTGTGTGTTTGGGCCAGAATTTCAGAAACTGTAAAAAAAAAATCAACTCTGAGCATACTAAGGCACTTGCTCAAGCCTGAGTTATGAAAAGGGAGGTGTTGACAGCGAAGGACAAGTGACCTAAGGGAAGAACAGAGGACACCACTTCAGGTAAAAGGGGCTTTCCGAAAGGCACCCATCAGGTTCCAGTTTTGGAATAAAAATAGATTCACATTAGAAAAGACCAAATCAAGAAGCCACTTGCCATACACATGGCTTCCTAGCAGCCTAGTAGAGAACAGGGCAACCTGGGATGCCTAATTAAGCACCCGAGCTTCTCCTAAAAACAAGGAGGGTAGCTGGCAATCTGCCCCAGTGAAAAGCTTGTTCTCAAACGTTAGGCTCCCCCAGGGCTTACTATTCTGGTTTTTATCTAAGCCTGGCTGGGCCCCCCATGTAGCAGCTTTACAGACTGCTTCTGAATCAGTTCTGTCATGCAGTATTTACCATGCCAGTTTTAAGAAGAGAGCGGGGGGGGGGGGGGGGGGGGGGGGACGAGGACTAAAAGAGCAAAACAAGAAACTTCTGGAGCCCAGAAAAGCTTGGCTCAGGTCTATGCACATAAAAATAAATAAATAACAAGGAAGGAAAAAAAAGTGCGTGTTCTTATAAAATACAGAGTCACAGCTTTTATTTATCATCAAAACATCATTGTCAAAGCTCAGGCACAGCTGTGGCTGAACGAATCCGTGAGATAACCATTAGGTGAGTGAGCACCTGGGCTGATTATGGGGCTTGTGCTTGCCTTGGCTTTTCATTTCAACACCTAGGCTAAATACCCAAGTGGGGCAGCCTGACCACTCACAGTCTCAGGACACCGAGATGATGGTTCACCCTCAGTTCAGCAACATGTTCCATCGTGGGTGTCCAACCTCTCCTCTCAACCCATTCTCAGAACAGCCTATGTCTGCCCACCCCACCCTGCCTCAGTCAGTCTTCCAAATCCAAGGGGAAAAAAGAAGGCAAAATGTAACTATCCATTCCGTTTAAAACTGCAGTTAGCCCAGGCTTCAAACAGCAAAGGCCGGGTTCCCAGATCCCAGCTCTTGACCTTTGCTGCAACTCAATCTCCTGACCTGCAAGGGTTTTAAATCAGAATGCCTCCACCGTGTTTGGAGAGTGCCACGCAAATCTCCCAACAGAATTGTATTTCACTTTCACACCAGCCCATTGGGATGAATTGTGAGGCGCTGTCATCTGTGTCACTCCCTCGCCTGTGGATTTAAATGGCATGATGCCAGCTCCTCAATGGCTTGTGGGTTTTACGATTAAACCCTATTTAGATGTTCAGTGTAGAGGTTTTGAGTGCAAGCTGTGAGAATCAGATTGCCTAGGTTAAATTTCAGCTTGTCTATTTAAAAATTGTGTAACCTCAGTCTCGTCATTCAAACTCCCCAGAATCTGTCTCCTCATCTAATCAGCGGAGATAAAAGAACAAACACTTGTTGAATTTTTGTTGTCTGAAATGTACTCAAAGCCCTGTGTGCTTTCAAATCTAATCTTCACAATATTCCTATGGGACAGGTAATCTTATCATAATCGTCACCCCTAGTTTAATGATAACAATAGGGCACAGGGCTATTAAATGACACTCCTTAGGTGAAGTGAGTAGTGTATTGAGCAGGGATTTCCAACCCAACAAGTTCACCTCTATGTCTAAGCTCTGAGTCTATCCATCACGTTCCATTGGTCTTCTATTACAGTGTCTCACACTGGGTGAAAAAGGATGTTACCTACAACCTCAGAGGGGCACGCCAACGCTTATGTGAGTGTGGAATGAAGCACATTAGAGTGATGACTAGATGACAATTCTTGATGTACTCTTGATTGCGATGATGACTGAGAATGATGACACTATGACGGGTATGAGGATTTGACAATGGTACCAACAAAGGCATCTGAGAAAATGTCCTCCATTTTTCTCAGTCTCTCTTATTAACTTGAGGGAAGAATCTCTAAATATTTTTATCACCCTGAACAGAAGCCCCAAGTTGCAGGCACCTCAGAGTGGGGAGCTGCTGACAGAGTGAAGCTGCAGCAAAGGAACTGAGCAAGAGACAGGCCTAAGGGAGAAAACGGAAGAGGAGAAATGATAGAATTATATTATGATTTCAAAAAAGTAATCACACACACACACACACACACACACACACTCACACAAGAGAGAGAACGAGAGAGAGAGAGAGAGAGAGAGAGAGAGAGAGAGAGAGAGAGAGAGAGAGAGAGAGAATGAATTAGCCCTGGAGGCAGTGTAGAGTATAGGGAAAAGAAAGAACAGAGTCAGGGCCTGGAGACATAGACCTCAGTTGGTAGAGTGCTTGCCTAAAACGAAGGCAAACCCCTTGCTATCCATCCACATTACCACATAATCCAGATGGGTGGCATGTGCTTTTATTTGAACCACTTGTAAGGTGGGAATAGGAGAAAGGTCCAGGTCATCCTTACTCTACAATGAGTTTGTGGCCAACCTGGTGCCTGTGAGGTTTTGTCTGAACATCATCATCATCATCATCAACAACAACAACAACAACAACAACAAGAGTTTCTCTACTGCCATTTCTCAGATTTGACCTAAGCATCAATACACATGCCAACTAATTCCCATGCTGGTATTTTAAAGTTTTATCAGCTAAGAATCTGAGCTATAAGCCGGGGAGGATGTGGAACAAGGGAACGCCTCACTTGCTGTTGGGAGCATAGACTCCTGTAGCCACTCTAAAAATCAATATGGTGGTTTCTCAGAAAACAAGACCCAGCTATACCATTCCTGATACATACCCAAAGGACCCTCCATCCTACCACAAGGACACTTGCTCAACTGTGTTCATAGCAGTGCTATTCATAATAGCCGGAAATTGGAAACAATATAAATGTCCCTCAATCAAAGAATGAATAAAGAAAACGTGGTACATTTACACAGTGGTGTATTTCAAACCACAGCATCATGAAATTTGCAAGCAAATGGATGGAACTAGAAAAAAATATCCCGAGTGAGGTAACCCAGATACAGAAAGACAAGCATGGTTTGTACTCACTTACAAATGTGTATTAGCTGTAAAGCAAAAGAAATCCCACTGCAATCCACAGACACAGAGAGGCTAAGTAACTAGGAGTACTCAAAAGGGGACTCATGAATCTCCCTGAGAAGGGGAAATAGAATAGACATCATAGGTGGACTCGGGGCAGGTGGAGATGGGAACAGGAGGTATCAGATGGGGGGAGGATTGGGAAAATACTGGGAGAAACAAGCAGAACTGGGAGCATATCTTAGGGATGAGCTAGAAACCTAGTGCAATGGAAACTCCCAGGAATCTATAAGGGTAACCCTAGCAAAGACTCCTACTAATGGGGAAAATAAACCTTGAACTGGCCATCCCTTGTAGCCAGGCAAGGCTTCCAGTAGAGGGACACCAAGCCAGCCACATAACCTTCAACCTATCATTTTTCTAGCCTACAAGATGTGCTGGAGTAAAGGTGGCACAAAAGTTGTGAGAGTGGCCAACTAATGACTGGGGCAGCTCGAGACCCACGCCAAGAAAGGGAGCCCACCCCTTGCCTGGAGAGATAGGAGTCAGAGGCTGTATAGTCCAGAGACCAAGGATAGAACCAAACAGGACCAGCAAAAACAAAACCAACCAAGCAAATGAAAAGAAAAGTTAAAGAAATGATTCCTAATGATATTCTGCTGTGCTCGTAGATAGGAGCCTAGTATAATTGTCATCAGAGAGGCTACATCCAGCAACTGATGGAAACAGAAGCAGAAACCCACAGCCAAACATTAGGTTAAGCTGGGGAATCCTGCAGAAGAGGGAGAGGAAGGAGCCAGAGGGGTCAAGGGCACCAACAAGAAAACCCACAGAATCAACTAACCTGGACTTATTAGGGGCTCACAGAGACTGAACGACAGCCAGGAGCCTGCATGGGTCTGGCCTAGGCTCTGCACACATGTTATGGTTTTGTATCTGTCTCCTCTTATGGATCTCCTGACAGTGGAGTGGGGGCTAGTGCTGACTCTTTTGCCTGCTTGTGGGACCCTTTCTTCCTACTGGACCGCCTTGTCCAGCCTTGATATGAGAGGAGGTGCTTAGTTATATTGCAACTTGATATACCGTGTTGTTATCCCTGGAAGGCTTGCTTTTTTCTGAAGTGGAAGGAAGAAGAGTGGGTGGCGAGGTGAGGATGGGGGCTGAGGAGGTTGGGGTGTGAGAAGGGAAGGCAAGCTTTAGTCTTGATGTAATAGAGAAGAGAAGAACAAATTCATACTATGAGCTACAGAAAGCCTAAGAGAAAAGCTAGTGAATCACAAATGAAGATTTTTTTTTTCTGAGTTAGGATTAATCTCTGGCATACATTGCTATGTGACTGCAGTGGTATTCAGGGATTGTGTATGCAAAGTAATTAAAACAAACTGCATAGAGTTCCTGAAGTAGGAATTACACTCACTTCCCCACAGCATTCTCTCATCTGACAAACATTTATTGACAATGTCGTAGATACTAGGCTTGGCTGCCTGGCAACCCCAAACACACACACACACACACACACACACACACACACACACACACACACA
>OU015748.1:89398949-89414964 GCA_907169655.1 Acomys percivali
TGTCCAGGAAGCCATTAAACAAGGACACACACTCATAATTCCTAACAGTTGGGGCTCTGTCCTTTGAAACACCCCTCAGCTCCTCTTTTCCTCTCTAGGTAAAAATAGCTCAGTTGCCAAGAAACCTCTAAGTGGTGAAACGTGCCCCCACTAACTAGACACATAAATTTGTTATTAAATCCAACTGTAGAGGCTGGCTCTTCAAAGCTGCAACTTACAATTACAGAATATACAGTGGCTATATCATAATGTCATGAAATATGCCTTTGTATCTTGATAATAAAAGTAAAGGGCACACTTACTACAAAATTTCTGGCATCATATGTTGTTCTTATCAGATGTCAGAATCTTGGCACACCCTGGCTCCCTGGGGGCTGTACAGTTCAATGTAGGTTCACAACACTGTTGTACAGGAAACTGTTGGCATTTGTAAGCAAGCTGCATCCAAGGCATAAGACAATTATTTCTACAGTTGCTTCTGTTGTAAGTTGAGTCATATCACCCAGCAGCATAGATGCAAGTGCTGACAACCACTCCTATATTTCATAGTGTTCACCTTATTTGAAAATGGGAAAAAGATGAACATAAGAAGAAACCACTCAAAGTAGGCAGAAGGTTGACCCAACTCAGGCAATGTCATTAAGGAAAAAAATAAAAAGCAACAACAACAGCAAAGGACACAGAGGAAAGATGGTTGTGTGATGGCACTGGCTGGAGCTGGATTCTACAAGTTAAGGACTGCAAAGCCTTACTAGCAACCAGGAGATGCTAGGAAGAGACAATGTAATACCCTCCACAAATCTACCAGGGAGTACACGGCCCTAGACTTCCAGTTTCTAGAATTATATGACAAAGACAGTTCACTTGTTTTAAATCATCTAGGTGTGTATCACTTGTTGTGGTTGTTTTTTTTCACTATAACCAATCTTTCCAAGTTTTATTCCAAAAATTATTTGTTGAGATTAAGATGTTTATCTTTGTCTATCTTTACAATAAAGCATCCAACTGGACAGACATGACAAGAACCCAATTCAGTATATAATGTCCTATTTCCCCGATGGGCAAGTTTGTAATATCCTCTCCTGAGGTCACCGTGATAATTAAACTTGACTCAATTTGAGATAGAGAAAACAAATATCTCCTCTAGCTTAAAGGTTATATACTAGTTTATCTAGCTAATTTTACTTACTCATCTTATACCCCTGGTGCTTTATAAAGAGTTCAATGAATAAATTAATGAATGAGTGACCATATTAACTTAAGGCAATGGCTTTACCTGGGTGGCCTCGTACCTATTTATCATCATCTTTATCAAACTGTGTTTCAATCATTGCTGTCTTTCTACAGGAGAACACTTAGAAAACGTCCAGTCATATTTTGTAACCTTTCCAGACATCACTTCATTTTCTTGACAAGAAGGAGTGCTTTACTACCTTCTAGCTTCTTCAAGGTGTGACTTGTATGAAATATATGTTTAGTCGCTTAGAAATAGCTCTATGAGGTTGCATAGAACCTGTTTTATGTTTACATCTGCCTTCATTTCTGTTTCTCACTTGGTGGTGGTCCAAGTGATACCACATGATTTTTCTGAACACTGCATTTACATCACACTGCGCAAGTCAAGACATTCAGGAAAACTGCCTACCTCTCTTTACCCCTTCATATAATGAAAAACAAATGAGAGAGAATGGAGGGCTGGATCTGCTTAAAAGATCTTTGGATACAAATGAGTGGGACCTGACTGGATTTTGTCTGAGACAAGTAGACAAACTGAATATGAACTATGATAGAATCAGAACACCTAGATTGAATTTCATTCACTTTATTAATAATTTGTCATTGGGGGAACGCTGTAGCTATAGATATGTAGTCCAGTGAAAAATGTTAAATTACCAAAAGAAAATGATGAATTTACCAACATATTGTTAAATTCAATGTTGGGAGTAATAGATATTTTTATCTGTCTCAAGATATAGTCACAGCAAAACAAAACAACAACAGAAAAACAATAAAATAAAATAAAGTCTGGCAAGTTGTTGGAGTGATGGCCTGCATTAAGAGTGCTCACTTCTCCCAGGTTGCGTTTCCAGTACCCATATTACCAAGCTCACAACGATCTGTAACTCCAGCTTAAGAGGATCCAACACCTTCTTCTGGTCCCTCTAAGCACACATATACAAGATAACACCCACACACCCACCCACACACACACAATTTAAAACGCCTCAGAAATGGGTAAATAAACAATAAAACTACAAACATTTTAGAATAGGAGAAATTCTTCTACATGTGGGGATTGGGGAGTAGCTGCTTAGACACCAAGTTCACTATTCAGAAAAGTGGAAAGCAATAGCTAACTGAACATAAGAGAAGTTCTGGTATGAGAAAGTCACCCCGTGACAAGAATGACGAAGCAAACTGCACAATAGAAGAAGAAGAAGAAGAGCTTTGTAAACTATGTCTGCAAAGGACTTGTATCTAGACCACACAAAGAACATTCAGTACTTAATGGTAAAAAAAGAAAAAATTTCATTAAAGTAAAGGCAAAAGATATGATAGATGAGGAACAATGTCACTGGAAAAAAGAATATTTACCTACTGAATAAGCTTGGAACATTGTTCAATGCCTCTGTCACCGAAGTAATATAAATTACTTATCACAAGGTCAATAAACATCTTCGTGACAAACCAGAGTAAAATCATGACACTACACATAAAATGCTGGTGAGAATACAGAAATTGGGGCTTCCACACCAAGCTGATGGCAATATTAAGTGCTACACCCACTTCGTAAAACCACACTGAAGCTGAAATAAAAAATAAAAATAAACAGAGAAAAAAATCTCCAAGCAAAACAAAACACTAAATCATCCCAGTCATCTGCCTAATCAACCTCACAGTTCCAAGAAATAGAACATGGCCTCACAAAATTTTGTACACAGTGCTAACAGCTTTATGTTTAAGAATTTCAAACTGGAAACGAGTCAAACTGAGCTTCAGAAAATATGTGATGAAACAAAGTGGTATATCTATGCAGTGGAATATTATTCAGCAATAAAAACAAATAAGTCATTGATATACATAATTCAGAGGAATCTCAAGAGAAATGTACTAAGCATAAAAATCATTATCAAAACGCCTTGTGCATTTCTTTTTTTAAATTAATTAATTTATTTAAGTAATTTATTCAGATTATATCTCATTTGTTATCCCCTCACTTGTTTCTTCCTATTCCTCCTCCCTCCCTCTTTCACCCTATTCCCTCCCCTAGGTCTATGACAGAAGGGGACCTTGTCCCCCACTATAAGATTACAGCCTACCAAGTCTCTTCCTGGTAACCTGCTTACTCTTCCTCTGGGTGTCACCAGGTCTCCCCACCAAGGGAAAGTGGTCTAATAGGGGGCACCTGAGTTCATGTCCAAGTCAGTCCCTGATCTCCAAACAATTGTGGAGAATGTGCTGTCCATTGGCTAGATCTGGATAGGGGTTCTAGGTTTTCTGCATGCATTGTCCTTGGTTGGTACTCATTTATAATTGGACACTAGACCAATAGAGATTATCCCATGAAAGTCTTCACTTAGCTGGAGATTGGGATGGATACTGGGACTTCCTCTTGGGACTCTAGGTGAGAGAGGTAAGGAAAAATGGGGAAATAGAAGGATCCAGAGGGTTCTAGAAACCTACAAGTCCATCAAGGCTGGTGGATCTGGACCCAGGCGGGTCAGCTCAAACTACAGGGCCTTGTGCATTTCTATAGCCTTCAATGAATAAACAAATTACAGAGATAAAAACGGTCATGAAGATGCCAAGAAATCCTTGAGTTTTAAAAGAAGTTTCATATCTATTTCACTTTGTCTTTCTAAAAAAAAAAAAGAAAAAAAAACCTCTATGAGCATGTATTAAAGGTTAATGATTCTATTGTACAATTAGTAAGAATGAAGGAGAAAGAAGCCAGATTTCTTTACCTTAACTTTCATGGGTGCTTTGATTTATTAGTGTTATTATCAATATTTTTTTTTTGCCAAATTAGTACATTTATGTTTCAGAGACTGGGTAACTACTCACCAGACCAATGTTTATTCCTTCCTGCGTTCACAGATAACATTTTTTACTTCCTCTTGTCCTTCAATGTGTCTGAAAATTAGAGTTCTAGACAACCATGAAGTTGAATAAATTCTGGATGCACTCATGGATCTGATTCCTGGTAAGATCATACATGCACTTTATATTTCCAGCAGCCATCTGTGATGGCTCTCCACCAATGGAATAAGCCAATAAAAGTATAAAAAGGCAGGTTTACTTGAGAACTGAAGCTCCCAGGCAAGTTCAATAGCCTCAGGGACAAGGCTAAACGAAGTTGCACCCTGGCTATGGGTGTGGAGGTGAGGAATGGGTGGTGGGGAAGTGTTTAAGGATTGCAGATGAAGGAAGATGACATGTATGCCACCTGCTGGGTGGCGGGGGGCAGGTTGGGGTGTTCCCAGGAATGCTAAGAACGTGCAGAGGCTTTCCTTTGAGGGGGCAAGGTTGGAGAAAGCTGTGGGATTTAACAGACCATGTGGCAGAGAGGGAGGGCAACAGGAGATGCCAAGTGAACAATCTGTATGCTATTTCTTATTATTATTATAATCGTTATTATTCTTATATCATCATCATCTATTATTATTATTTTGCTTATTTACTTTACATCCCAATCACAACTTTCCCTCCCTCCTTTCTCCTAGTCCTTGCCTGTATGTTATTCTTAACTACCATTTTCTACAACCCATTTATCGCCTGGTTCTCTCTTTTTCCAGAACAGCCTGCACCCTTTTAACTTGTAATGTCATGAAAGCCAATGGCCTCCAGGGACCCATAGTTCAAGGATCACATCATGTGGACATTGTGCTCTATAATCCTTTCAAAGTATTCCTAGAGTATACTGTCTAGAAGTTCACACAGAGTCAGCAATTAGTGTTGCATATTGTGCTATTTGGTTAAGATGAAAGAAAATTGTGCTATCTGGTTCTATCCAAACCACATTACCATACCATAAGAACATAGCATAAAGTTGAGATTGAAATGGATGAAAACACATGGGATTCCTAACATCTACCTTTACTGTCAGATCATTTTTCCTGTCCCAGAAGGTACTACACAGGTTACTAGAGCACAAACGCTATCAACAATATGAATTAGCTGTGAACTCTGTAAACTGCAGCACCAATTATGCAAAAATGTGTTCCCAGGCACCAGTGGCATGACTGTTATAGAGGGAAAAAAAATCTCTTATTTTCTGATTGTATTGCAGCCTGGCCCCACTGGAGGAAATCCATGCCTGGTACTGTAAACTCAATAAAACTAAAATGAAACAACAACAACAAAAAAACCAAACCAAAGCAACAACACAACAAAAGAAACCTTATCCCCAAGGAAAGGATAAGCCCTAGCAAGGAATTTTTTACTCTTACTTAGCTAAAAGAACATAGCATCAAACTTTCTTCTGAGTACTTATGCTTGTGCTCATAGACAAAAATTTCTCTCAGTTTTAATCAGAGACGCCTCTGAAGTGAATGGCAGTGGATGAAAAGACTCATAAATAGCAATGATGCTAAGAATAAGTGACAATTAAGGACTCAGCCCTAAAGAATATTTTTATACCTCCCCCCTAAGGCTCAGAGAACACCATGGAAGGAGGTGCTGAAAGAATGTAAGGGTGAAAAGATAGGGAGGCTGTGGACATCATCTTTGAAATATAACACAGTTTGCAATTGTGAACTCAAAGCAGCTGCAGTTGCTGGACTCCAACTCACTGAGTCTATTCCTGGAAGCCAGACTGAGAGCCAGAGTCCGGAGTCGATGCAAAAGCAAATGAATTTTTTAAAATTTTATTTTATTAATTTATTCATATTACATCTCAATGGTTATCTCCTCCCTTGTATCCTCCCATTCCTCCCTCCCTCCCATTTTCCCCTTACTCCACTACCCTATGACTGTGACTGAGGGGGACTTCCTCCCCCTGTATATGCTCATAGGGTATCAAGTCTCTTCTTAGTAGCCTGCTATCCTTCCTCTGAGTGCCACCAGGTCTCCCCATTCAGGGGACGTGGTCAAATATGAGGCCCCAGAGTACGTGTGAAAGTCAGACCCCACTCTCCACTCAACTGGGACAGAGGGGAGGACATCCTATTGGGATTCTAGATGAGAGAAGCATTGGAGAATGGCAAAGTTGAAGGATCCAGAGGATCCTAGAAACCTATAAGAAGAAATTTATGATAGGCAGATTTGGGCCCAGGGGTCCCGCTCAAACTGTGGCACCAGCCGTAAACTTCAAACCCCTACCCAGACCTAGCCAATGGACAGCAAATGAATTTTATTGAGGCGACGCGCTGGGGTCCACCAAGCTCAGAAGAGTTGGAAGACTCTGAAGAGCAGAAGCATGAGCTTTTTATACCCTCACAGAAGCAGAACTAGCAGGGGATGTTTAGTACAAACATGATTGGTTAGTTGACCTTTAAAACTATTGGCTAAGTTAATGGCGCCAGCAGGAGACAAAGGCTTGGGGAAGGAGAAAGGCGTTGGCAGGAAGAAAAGGCATGGTTTTCTGAGTGAGCTAACAATAGTTGGGGACTTTCTCAACTAGAAGGAGTAAGCACATTTCTGAGGTAGTGCAAATTTAAACACAAGCTGACCGTCCTTAGATAAGGCTGAGCTCTTCACAGTTATTTGTGCCTGGCCAGTGTAAGACTGTCCCTACCACCTGTCAGCTTTGGGTGGGGAGGAGACTGAGCTATTGGCTACTAATAGATTCTATGAGAAAACAAAAATACTCTTTTTGGTTATGCAATTATCAGCGAGCCCACCAAAATCCAATGGGTAATTACAATTTTACAGTCAGGTGAATGGCACTTGTTAGACTTAGGAAGTCACAAAAGAAACAGTCATAAGTATGAGAAAAAATGTTTACCCATCTTATTTTCCCGACAACAGTGGGAGAGGGTTACAAAGGAGGAGGATAACCAAATGTTTTTCATACGTGAAGTTGTTAAAGAACACAATTAATTAAAAAAGACATAGAAGTTTATTTTCTGTGTAATATTTTCAAATAGTTTGTCTTATAGCATATCCTGATTATATCTAGACTCAACTTCCATCTCATCCCTACAAGCATCCTCAATATGCCCCCACTTTCTTTCCCTGTCATTCCTTTAATTTTACAATTTTATAAATATTACACTGAGTTCAATTAGTGTTGTCTGTTGGAATTCCAACTATTCATTTTGGCTTTATCTCATGCAGGTAGTGTGCAGGTGACCACAGTTGCAGCGAGTTAAGTGTGATATCCATATTATGCCAAAGAAGAGCATTTCATATATTATATCAAAAGAGAGAATTTCTCAGCACTTCTCTCTGTAATCTGTCCCATATTCTTTCTTTTTCCTCTTCCTCAGGAACACAATAAATTTTTTACATATTAATCCAAAATTACAAGTTTGATAGACTAAATGATAAAATTTGCAGTGATTTTTGAGTGCTCAACATGAATTTGAATATTCATTTGGCATTGACACAGCGCACATACGCAAAGTCAGTGTGCTAGCTCATGACCTTCCTTCCCTTCCGGAGTCAGACCACTTGCGCTCCAGCCCTTATCTCCTTCAGTTGACTGCGTTTTCAGAGCTGCCAGTGGAGCCCACACAAGCACTTCACACTAATTTATTAGTCCTTAAATCCAGGCAAAGTGAAAACTCTAAAAGAATCCCTGTGTCTTTTATTTATTTTCTGTGCAATCTGACATAATATTTTTGACCCCAGTTTTCTATTACACCAAGTAGGTCTATAAAACAGAATGTGAGTGTGTGTGTGTGTGTGTGTGTGTGTGTGTGTGTGTGAGAGAGAGAGAGAGAGAGAGAGAGAGAGAGAGAGAGAGAGAGAGAGGGAGGGAGAGACAGAGAGACAGAGAGACAGAGACAGAGACAGAGAGACAGAGAGAGACAGAGAGACAGAGAGAGACAGAGAGACAGAGAGAAACAGAGAGAGACAGAGAGAGACAGAGACAGAGAGAGACAGAGAAAGAGACAGAGAGGAATATGTATGTGTACATATGTGTGCATGTGCAGTTTACAAAGTTGTGGTGAAACAGCACTCACATGGTGCCTACATCTAAGTAGAGAATGTGCTCAGAAAATGGCAGCTTCTGTTCAGTGCAGCCAGGTCAACGTGAAGGAGGCTTCCATTCCACTGTAGCATACACGCCTCAGAGTCAAACATGAAGAAGTCTATGTATTCAGCCCAGAAGGCTGCAAAACTCCTCTGTCTGTGCTTGAACCGCACACCCTCCCCCAGTTTCCCTTCTAGGCCTCTGTAGAGAGAATATGGATACAAACAGTTTGGGTGGTCTTTTTTTTTTTTCATCAGGAAGGCAGAAGCAAACTGTTGATTCTGGACATGACAGGCTGAGGAAGTGGATGGTATGTCTTAACTTCTTCCTAATTTATACAGACTTTCGGCTTTAAAGGACAAATTAATAGCAGTTTAAGATGGCTTCAGTTCTGTGCTGTGTGTTAAATTTCCACGCTGGTAAATGAAACAACTTTGGGGTTCTGTAAACTCAGTTCAGTGTCTACGCAGCACTACACCTAGCCAGAATGAGGGAGATGCAGCAGAACAGCTGCTCATGTGAACAGGATTACCAATTGCAGTTGACAGCCAGCCCAGCATGACTCACCAGTGTGAGGCTGCCAAGAGGATAACTCGATCTGGGGCTGAATGAACAGGGCTGCAGTGTCCAGACCAGAGTGGGGGCTACTCCCCTGTCTGCCTGTGAATCAGACCACACCTACTGTTTTGCTAACCCCCAACCCTCCATCTTACGGTGCTATACACACATTGAATCAGTGTCAGCTATCAGAATCATCCCATAATACTTATATTAGAAACAGTGCTCTTTATATTATTTCTATTACAGAATTCATAACTTAAGTTGCCTGTGGGTGTGGGTATTGACATTTTGAGAAGGATAAATAAATCTTCTTTTGTGTATCTGGTAGTATAAACAAAGTTTCCTGGTTCCACATTTTTCAAGGCAATAGATCTGAGTCTAAAGCCATATATATCATCTAAATGGTGGAAATCTCCCTCAACAGACCTAAATTCCAATCCTGCCTAAATCCTTATGAACAGAGGGAATAAGGCTATTGCTACTCGATGCTCAGTTCTATATTTGGGGCCAAGGTGTTTCCATGTTGCCTCTGTCCAACTTCAGCCTACCAGACACAAACTCATAGGCATCATAATGTAGATCATCACTCTCTCACTGTCTCCTAACCGTCCTGTGAGCACAGCATCCTACGAGTTATGTCTTCAGAAGCTAGCTAAGTGAAGAACAGAGTAATGGATGGATGGAAAGAGTCCCAGCCTTGCTTGGAGAAAATACAGCAGAATTTGAACAGCGATAAGGGATCAGGCCTTAGGGATTAGAGAAAAATCTCATTTTGTGTCAGCAGAGACGAAGCACATGAGTGCATGCATGGATAAGGAGGTGGCTATAAAACCTAACAAATTATCTTCCCTCTCCCTCTTCTAGCCCCAGCTATTAATCTGAACAAAGGAAGGATATAACAGCCAAATGGGCAATGAGAGACGCCAAGGGCGATTTTCACAGAGATTTGTTGGCAAATAGCATGTCTGGCTAGAACTCACTTTCTCTCAAAATTAGCAAAAACAAAGCAAAGTAGAACAGTTGTCCAAACATCAAAAAACGGGGAACCAACAAATACATAGAAAGTGTAAAGATAAGTTATTTTGAAGGCTTATAGGAAGACCTTACTTTTTAAAAGTAGGCTTTACATATATTATCCATTCATTCTTTCTTTCCCACTTTGTGTGTGTGTGTGTGTGTGTGTGTGTGTGTGTGTGTGTGTGTGTGTGTGTGTGTGAGAGAGACCACGTGTTTGTGGATGTCAGAGGACAACTTGCTGGAGCTGATTCTCTTCTTCCAGCATGTGTTTTCCAGAATTTAAACTCAGGAAGAGCCGACTCATTGGTTTCAGAACCTACTTTTAAAATGTATTATTTTTCTTTTGTAGGCAGCACAGAAAAGTTATAGCACAAGTTAATTGTTATTTCATTTTCTTTTATTGCATATACTACTTATATAAAACAATCACTTTTATTTTTACTTGTATACAATGTTATTTGATCACTTTCTTTTTTAAAACTAAATTTATTTATTTGTTCACTTTACATCCAGGTAACAGTCCCCTCCCTCCTCTCCTCCTGGTACTACCCTCCCACCCTCTTTCCCTTTTCCCCTCTCCTCTTCACCTCATAAAAGGGAATGTCCCCCTCCTGCCATACCAATCTACCCCAGCACATGAAGTCACATATCAGGACTAAGGGCATCCTGCTCCACTGAGGCCAGACAAGGCAGTGCAGCTAGGGGAAAGTGATCCAAAAGCAGGCAACAGAGTCCATATCAGAGACAGCCCCGACTCCACTTGTTAGGGGACCCACATGACGACCAAGGTGCCCAACAGTTACATATGTGTCGGGGGCCTACGTCCTGTCCATGCATGGTCTTTGGTTTGTTCTTCAGTCTCTGTAAGGCCCTTTAGGCCTAGGTTAATTGACTTTGTTGGTCTTCTGTGAAGATCTTGTGTCCCCCCACCCCCGTCCACGCAGGACTTTCTATCCCGCCCCCCCATTACTTTTCCATAGGATTCCCATAGCTCCACCTCATGTTCAGCTATGGGTCTCAGCATTTGTTTTGATGGAGCCATTCAAAGCACAGTTATGGTAGGCTCCTGTCTGCAGGCATAGCAGAGTATCATTAATACTGTAAGAGTTTGGCTATCACCCGTGGGATGGGTCTTAGGTTGGACCAGGCATTGGTTGGCCATTCCTTCCATTTATACTCCATCTTTATCCCTGCACATCTTGTTGGCGGGGTAAAAATTTTGGTCCACTGGAAGTCCTGCCTGGCTAGGACGTGGCCACTTTAGTCTCCATGTCCCCTCTTCACGGAGTCTCTCCTAGAGACACCCCCATAACCTCCCAGGAGCCTATCCTGAAGCAGGTTTCCGTCTTGTCCCAGAGATGGCCTCCTTGGTTTCCCTTCTCTCTCCCCTCCAATCCCTGCCCTTCCCACATCTGATAACCACCCTCGTTCCCCTCCCCACACTCTCTTCCATCCAGTTCGCTCTCTTCATCTACTTCTGACATCTATTCTATTTCCCCTTCTGAAGGGAATCCAGCATGCTTCTTTGGGTCCTCCTGGTTACTTATCTTCTTTGGGTCTGCGGATTGCAGCTTGGTAATCCTATACTATATGGCTAATACCCACTTATAAGTAAGTACATACCATGGGTGTCTTTCTGGGTCTGGGTTACCTCACTCAGGATGATTTTCTCTGCTTCCATTTTTTATCCTTCTCTATCACTGCTTGCCTACTTCGTTTTTCTAAATATAGTCAGAACAAGATTTAATGTCTCAGGGATGAAGAAAATAATACTAGAGAAATGTTGTGAAGCTCCATGGCTTCAGAATGCCTATTCTAACTATAGAAGGCCACTGGGAGGTAGACTTTATGTCTGGTTAACTTTAGTGCATAGCGTTTTTATTCGCAGGCTTCTGTAATAAAGTTTATTTTAAGATGATATCTATATATGGAACACTAGACTAAAGAAAATGTCTCAGAAAACAAGTGACCATTACAGGGTAGAGACCCTGAAATTGTCATGCTATTCCGAGTGTAAATAGTGTTTGGTTTTTTTGGGGGGCAGGTTGTTGATTGGTTTTTGTTATTGTTGTTGTTTGTTTCTTGCTGATCATCTTTTTCAAAATAACGATTGTTTCAAGAATTAATATACATCTTATCTTTTTATATTTCCAAGAAATTATGTCACACTCTGTGCTTTAAATCCACCTTGGCCATAATTCTAGACTCATGCTTCGGAGGCATTTGCCTGCACATGGGCTATTGTGAGTAAATAATGGCATGTAGTAAGAATTGGCTCTAATTTAATGACGTAATTTGCTTATGTGTGCAGTAGAGTACTAAAGTAAACACCAATTCAACATAAAACCAGAAGCTAAAAACTCCATGCCCTGTTCATTGATGATTCATATTCAAGATATTGACAAAAAAAAAACCAACATAAGTACAGAAAAAGTCTACAAAAAATGAGGATGTTAGAATTTAGCATGAATTCTTCAAGGGAAAAAATTTAAAAAATGGAATTCTTACTGTGCAGAATAGAGGAAGGATTGGCAGAAAATATATAGAGTCTCCTGGGACCTTCTTAAGGATTCTTATTAGTTAAATATTCTTCTGGGTTCCATATAACCACATGTCTACTTAAAATATTTCCATATATCATTTTTATGAATGTTAATATAGTTATGTATGTCTCTCCCATTCACATGATCATGTATCAATTATGATATGTACCAGGTAGGCAGAACATCATTACAGGTATAGAACAGTACATACATGATTTGTTGAACAAACAATTGCCAAACAATCTGAAAACTAAGAGCACACCTCACATTCAAATATTCACTCAGAGGAAGGACAGCAGGTCACTGAGAAGAGACTTGATACCCTATGAGCATATACAGGGGGAGGTAATCCCTCTCAGGAACAGTCATAGGGGAGGGGAATAAGGGGAAAATGGGAGGGAGGGAAGAATGGGAGGATACAAGGAATGGGATAACCATCGAGATGTAACAAGAATAAATTAATAAAATAAAAAAAAATATTCAAAACTTATCAATTCCTTTCCAGATTATGGTGGAATTAACTGGCTTCCTATGCCAAAAAGGTATAAAACTAAAACTGAAAAAAAATGCCTGAAATAATTATTTATAGACATTGGATAATAGGTAGCTAAGGGCTGTGATATCTGACAGATAAGAAACAAGACAGTTCAACTCTCTTATTTTTTCTTTCTGCCTATAACTATGTTCAGACATTGCATACTTATTTATATTTAAGTTGAGCACAAAGATGATGTTGGGACTCACAGCAGGACTCTCGGCAAAGTGCTGAGAGTGATGGAAGAGTGGGAGGATGGAAAGACCTAGAATGTTCAGGAAGTCCAAAAGGAGACTATCAAGGCTGGAGGATCTGGACCCAGGAGGTCTGCACAAACTGTTGCATCAACCAAGGACAATGCATGCAGTGAACCTCAGCCCCCTGTGCAGATATAGCCAATGGACAGCTCATTCTCCATAGTTATGGGTAAAGTGGGGACTGCCTCTAACATGAACTCAGGTGCCGCCAATCTGATCACTTCCCCTTGGTGAGGAGGCCTGGCAGCACACAGAGGAAGGGGATGCAGGCTATCTGGATGAGACCTGATAGGCTGTGGTCATATGATAGAGGAAGAGGTCTCCTTCTGTAGGAGGTCTAGGGGAGGGGAATATGGCGAAAGAGGGAGGGATGGTGGGAACAGGAAAATACAAGTGAGGGGATAACAATCAGGTTGTAATCTGAATAAATTACAATAAAATAAAAAAAGAATATTTTCCACTAAGAAAATCCAAACGTAGCTACCATGTAGGGGGAATTTAAATAGTCCTCTTACTACAACTGAAAATTTGAATGTATTCCAAAGATCCATATGCTAAAAGCCTAGTCCTCAGATCGTGAAACCATTGGAAGATGATGGAACCTCTAGAAGGCAGAGACAAGTTGAGCCAGTGGAAGAGTGCCCTGGAAGGAGATACTTGAATCCCGAAATCTCTCTCTGTGTCTCTATCTCCCCTGTCTTTATCTCTTCTGGTGAAGATTAACTTGCCATTTAAAAAATGCAAACAAAATGTGTGCCTAAATCAGTCCTTCATTGTTAGGTGCTTCAGAAGAATTGGGCATTATCTTCAGTTCTCTTATAGTCTAGCCGGGGAAGGGGAAAAGATGCAACTGCAAAGAAAGAAGAAGATGACCATGAAAAACAGAATCCAGATATCAGTGATGCAGCCAGAACGGGCCTGGAAGGATTTGGAAGGACTGAAGTTAAGAGCTTTAGATTTGTTTAACATTTGCTTCCCTGGAGGGCAAAAAGCCCCCAAAGAGGGCTTCTGGGGGGGGGGGCAGGAGATGTTTGGGTGTACTAGTGGGATTTTTCTGGGACTGTAAAAATGAAGAGGTAAGGTGAGCGGGATAAAGTGGGCCCCAGCTCTGCATGGGCTCCTGTGGGCAAGAAAAGATTTTTTTCTTGCTAATTCTGAATCTGATACAGAAGTCTGGAGATAACACTAAGACCAAGGCCTTGAAGCTCACACAGAGCTATCTAAGAAGCATCACAGTTTACAGTGCAAGAGGAGACTGAGAAAACAGCTCACAAGCAAGGAAGATCAGGCTAATCTCCAGGCTGCTTCTACTTTGTCATCTGCATTTTAAGCAGGGCAGTCCTGGCTCATGCAGTCTTTGCCACAGTTCTGTATGCGTACAGTTACCATTCCTGCATTCACATTGAGAAAGTTGGTGTATAGAATTGTCCCAGGTTTCACAGATATTAAATGTGGAGCCTTTGATTGCCCAGGGATGGGAGGTGAGCACAGAGAGCAGGAACGCCACTGAAATCTCAGCAAGTTTATGCCAGTCTTTCAAAGGGAAGTTCTGTTCTGTCTGAGCAGAAACTACTCCTGTAAAAAGATAGAAAGTGTATCTCATTTAGGGTTTGGAAAACCTGGAGAAAATTCACCTGGAGTCATGGAAAGGAGGATAATTCCTTCCAGGGACTCTTTACCACAGTCTGTCTGGATGGGCTAGATCAGAAGGTCTCAATGTTCTTAAAGGCTCCATCCTTTAATGCAGTTCTTCATTGTTGTGGTGACTCCCCAACCATAAAATTATTTTGTTGCTACTACAAAATTGTAATTTTGCTACTGCTATGAACTATAATGTAAATATTTTTGGCAATAAAGATTTGCCAAAGGGGTCATGACCTACAGGTTGAAAACTATCTGAGTAGAACCATGGAAACGTGGAAAAAATGTTTTTTAATTTTAACTTTCTTCTAATTAAATCTGGTTTTCATGATTTACTTGTAATATCTTTGTTTGGCTTTTCCATTGGAAACACACACACACACACACACACACACACACACACACACACACACACACCTTAAGGTTTATCTAGGAACTTCATTATGCTCTCAGCCACCTTCTGAAATGCAGTCGTCTGCTTTCATCAGTCACTACAAAATTTGTCTTTTTCAAGCTATTCTAAAAAGCTGAGGAAATTATTAGAGATCCTCTAATCTTTCCTGGTCATTTTAGTGATGACCTAAATTAGCCCTGGGCTGAAAGCTGCTTTATGGAAGCTCCTTGTAATCACTTTCTTGTCTCCTTGGAGAGGATACAATAAGCCCACATGCAGAGCTGTGAAAACCACACACCTTCCAGGATCCCAGGTTGGTACTTTTCACAGAACCCAGCCAGTCTTTTATCCAGAAATCCCAACAATCTAATAGGACAGAAAGAAAAGGAGGCATATTATACGATGGTTCCTCTAATGTCATAAATACCATGAGCACAGTATGATTTTTGAGCATAGCCATAGTAGAAACAATTTAAAAAAAAACCTCATTTGATGTTGGAGTATATGACTTCTCAAACCCATAAAAGTGTAAGTTCTCATTAAAGTCTTACCAAGTAGAAATTCCAACTTCTCCCCCATTCTAGTGTTTTCTTAGGCCTCAGCTTAATCTTTTCTTTGTTCTACAATTGTTGTAAGTTGTTCCATTCATGCATTTACTGTCTGATCCCCTCTGGCACTGATTATGTTGTTGGATTTGGCACAATTTAACTTCATTGAGAAGCATGGTGAATATTTATAGCGATACATAATGCAGTTTTACTTCTTTTTCTCTAAGAATATTAGTCCTTCTGGATAGAAAGCCTAGCTGAGTTTAGTATAAAGTCACAACATTAGAGTTGCGAAGATGTATCCTTGTAGGAACTCATAGGAGCCACTGGCACATCTTCCTAGATTCTGTCTAAGGTGGTAAGATGGAAGTTTGTTAGG
>OU015748.1:89414974-89426743 GCA_907169655.1 Acomys percivali
GTGTCAGGTAACTCATTAACTGCTGCAGAACCTCTCAGAAGGGATCCCTTACTTGGATAACTACAGAACTTTCTTTGGACTCTAAAATGCTTTGATAGCACAGAACTTTTCTAAGAATTGCACTTCTGAATTGAGTTTCCTAAAACATTAAGTTCAATATAAATATGTCTTCCCTACCACCACCACCACCCCCAAACCCTGCTCTAGAAACTCAGTGTTGGGTTATTTTCCTGGTGGAGGGATACCGGACAGTTGGTTTTGGAGGGTGTGTTGGAAGTATTAGTAATGGAAAAAAAAATACATCCAAGAACTCAGTCTTTGGGAGGCTTTTGTGAGTTGGTTACCACCACCTTACGGAAAGTATCAGCAGTGCTCAGGGCTTCTGTGTCCCACACGAAAATAAACACACAGTGTCCTATTACCAATAGAATAAGTGTTCTTCATCATAAAGGGATAATATGTCATACCTTGTTTTCTTTTTCATTACTCTTTATAAAGTAACCGAAGTTCTAATTCCTGATACAATTTTGTCTTCTATCCTCATACACAAACAGATAATATTGTTCAAAGAGTAAATGCTCTAGAAAAAAGTCAATGATCAAAAACCTCACCAATGAGATTCAATTAAAATTCTTTTCTGTATGTGTGCATTGATTTACAAAAACAAAACAAAAACAAAAACAAAACAACAATTGAGATGCAGACCCTGACGGTTCTATATATAACTCGTCATCATAACCCGCCTTGGGTCTAAAATACTCTCCTATGGCACGCTGCGTCTCATTGCCTCTCAATACAAATAGCCCTGACCAGCTGTTTCTTTCCATTCCCCTCATCGCTAAGTGAGTAAATATGAGACAAATGGCTGTTTAGTCATCCTGTTGGCATCTAAATTCTACACTGGTCTCCCTCAGTTAGAAAAATATTTGGTGTATCCCAGTTCAACCTGCTGTACTCATACTTACAGTTGGAAAACATAGTCCTCTTTCTTAAAATATCTTCCAGTAAGTAATGCACTGGGGCCAGGAATACTGTGGGCCAGGGCCTAACACAGACACCTCTTCTTGTCTACTGTTCACTTAGTTTTCTTCTTGGGCTCTTCTTGAACCTCTAAAGAAGGCAATGGCCTTCCTACCAACATCTGCCTTGCCAGCAAAATTGCAACCTGTGAGTGTGTGTTTCATTTCACAGACACTGGAGCACTTCTGCTTAACTTGGCCAGACTTGACATAATGGTAGAGGGGAGGTTCCAGGCACTTCACATACCTCTCTTTGAAGCTGACAGCCTGTGTAGAATAAAGTATACTGCATTTACAGTCTCCCCCCTACCCCCACCACCGATGGTTGCAGTCACAGATAAAAATAATTAAACTTATGTGGGCACTCTTCTTTCTCCTTATCTTCTGCCAGCAGCAGTTATTCTGCGTGGTTTGCTTTCCAGTCTGTTCGAGGCCGTGGAACACCCCCCCCATCAATCCCCCACCCCACCCCCACCCCGTCTGGCTAGAAGAGGGGCTGCTTGTTTACATTGTGATGGAAGACAGGATAGGGTCGTTAAAATAAACTTTCTGGTTTCCTTCCTTTCTTTATCTAGGGGGAGACTAAAGTGGGTCTGCACAAAGGCTTCTTCATGTTGGCCGCTCTGTTTGGTGGAGGGTCTGTCATGTGAATTGATTCTTTCCTCTAAAACAAATAATTAGAGTACAGAAAGTTCTCTTTTGCTATTTTCAACCTTTCTTGGTAGTCTCTCCCAAATGGTATAAGCACAAGGACACAGCTCTTTGTCACTAAGGCTGTAGAAATTACATAGGGATTTGGATCTATTTGGAATGGGATTTCTGCTTGCTTGTTTGAAGTTCTACTCTAAAAAATATAGGAGCTCTAGAGATATAGTAAATCCCATAAAATTTAACCATGGAAAATAAAAGTTGCATATACACTTTTATTTTTTAAATATTTTACAGATTATTATTAATTATTATTATTATCATTATTACTACTACTACTATTTATGTGCATATGTGTGTGTGTGCCAATGGTAGTGGATGCCCTGATTATATAGAAGCTTGCAGAACCCAAAACAGAGTGTCAGATCTCTTGGGGCTGGAGTTACAGGGGGTTGTATACCAACTCATGTGGTACTGCGAACCCAACTTGGTTTTTCTGGAAGTGCAGAACGTGATCCTAACACAGAGCTATCTCCTTGACCCTCAAACAGTGTTTTCAAGTCAAGAAACAAAATTATATCTAATTTTCTCTAACCTCTAACCTCTGCAATATAGAAAGGCTATTAAAAGATACAGGTTATGTGTGTGGTCCTCTGTATATGCACACAGGCATGTACACATGCTCATATCCTTATGTGTATACGTGCTTGAGTGTGCATGTGAGGGGATGAGTGTGTCTCTATGTGTGTGTGTGTGTGTGTGTGTGTGTGCGCGTGCTAGTGTGATCAGTGATAGGTTTGGGAAGAGAATGAAGCTCTCTAAAGAAGATAGACATTGTTTTCAAGATTTTTTTAGAATAGAAATTTAAGGAACCTGTTGACGTGTCAGAGCTTTGTACTTGCTGCGACATGACTGACATGAAATGTTAACATTTATTTTATATTGTTCAGAATAAGAAGTTTTCAAATCATATCTGAGAGTTGTTTTTTGTTGTTTTTTTTTATTCAAGACTGGGTGTCATATAACCCAGACTGACTTTGAACTCACTGGTAGCATGAGGATAACCTTGAACTTGTATTCCTCTCCTTTCCGATGCACTAGCTTTGTATAGTTCTGGGGATCTGAATCTAGGGCTACATGCATGCAAGGAAAACGGTCGCGCATCTAAGCTACAGCCTTAGCTTTTGACAGTTGGTTTAATGGCTTTCTCCAAAGCTAGGGCTCATGGTGTCTCTACCCTGAGCACCGTCTGTAGTGTGTATACTTCTTGACTTTATGGGGCAGCATTCTAGCAAATGGCTGTCATGTCTTACTAAGCTGCCATAAAAATAGAGGATAGTGTGAGCCTTTGTTTCCAGATAAAGCTGAAAAATAGAAATATCTGATATGTATTATGCCGCAGTTGGGCAAGATTCAGCATCATTTTTTTAAGCGCATAATAAGTATGAGGAGCCATTCTAAGTATACATTTTACAGTATGCATTATACTCATGTTTTCATACACAGTGGAATTATTATATAACACATTTAATTATGTATTCCATATAATATATATGTCATCATTTCACTGTTATAGATAAGCACCCATAAAACCATCCTAAATAATGTAACTGAAACAGAGTGTCAGCTTCTGCCTCCCTTCCCTCACTCTGCTTTCTTGTAGTTTATTCTTGATGAGCAAAGAAGACATTAACAGCCCATATGACCTGCTGCTGGGCAGAGTCATCACGTAGCATTTTGATCCCGATTCCTGAGAGTTCAACTGGGAATTTCCTACCTGAATTCACACAGCTGGGTTTCTGCATCAGATCTCCTTCTTAAAACTTCTCGTCATGTCATAATCTTAAGCAGTCTCTCACTGTAAGTCCTCTTAGCCATGTGTAAATATTTTTTGCTGTGTTCAAGACTGTAATATTAACACCTTGAACTGAGGGCTAAACAGTACAATATGGAATGCATGACGTCATGGCAGTAGAATCAGCTACTCTCTGTGGTAGTGGGAGTCCGCTTGCTCCCATCTCTCATCTCAGTGTGTAGGAAAATAGACAACAAAGAATGGCTGTATGCATGTAGATTTTGTCTTTTGCCCCTTTTGTTAAATTTCATCAGGAATCCATCCCCTGGGTTGGTACAGCCAATATCTAGGGAGGATCATCTCTTCTTGGTCAAACCTTCCTGGAAATGTCCTCAAAGACATAGGCAGCAGTCTGTCCCCTAGGTGATTCCAAATCCAGCCAGGTTGGCAATAAAGATATTGCCATCATGGATGTTAACCGTCCTTTACTCCAACTTATTTTCCAGAGGTAAATGTGCTAGTGGTAAATTGGGTCCGTGCTTACATATATTTCATTGAAACTTCTTTTTTATCTTCAGTTTTACAAAAATTTCTACCTTTCTAGCTTCTATTAGCTGATTTAACTTTTATTTACATATGTGGAGTGTATATGTGTTTATACCTGACTTGGTGCATGTGTAGTGCATGGGTATGTGATTGAGTGCACTATGCACCCTCATACGTGTATGTGTGTGTGTGTGTGTGTGTGTGTGTGTGTGTGTGTGTGTGTTAGGCCACAGGTTGATATTCAGTGTATTTCTTGATCATTTTCTCTAGTTTATTTCCTAATGCAGGCTTCCTCACTAAATAGGCAGTGCTCTCAAACAAGGGGACTAGATGATCCACTTGCTCTGACTTTAATAATCAAGTTCACTGCTTATAAATGGACTTTGATGCTCAGCAGGCATCATCTGAGTTCTAGGGGTCTGAACTGCAGTCTGCATGCTTTTATGCCATCATTTTATCCATTAAGACCTCTCCTCGACCTCCAGATTTTACCCTCTGATGCAGCATCTCTGTTAGTAAGCACTTGAAACATGAATATCTGACAAGTATTCTACATGGATTTTATAACAATAACAAAACATTATAGTCTACTGAATAAAAAGACAGAAGGAAATAGAAACTGGATGGAAAGCGTAGCAGTTCACATAGATTAAAATAAACAAGTTTAGAATTGCACACTGGGGATGTCTTTGTTGCTCAGTTGAACTGGAGATGCACTGTTCTTAGTAGTATAGTGAAGGAAAACTATTGTAAAATATGAACGAGCTAAAACTTTCCTATATTGTAAATGTAAAGTGATTAGCATTAAAATTTGTAGCTGATTCAAGACCAAAACCAGTTTTCCTTTGTTCCCTTCTTTGTTTCTTTGTTTCTTTGTTTCTTTGTTTCTTTCTTTCTTTCTTTCTTTCTTTCTTTCTTTCTTTCTTTCTTTCTTTCTTTCTTTCTTTCTTTCTTTTATTCCAAACTAGGCAGGAAAGAATTGACTAGAAGGAAGCGAACTCCTCTGGAACTTGAATTCACTCTACTCCCCACAGCTCTTGTCATCCTTCAAGTAAAAGATGGAAACCCACTGAGGAAACTCTAGATTTACATGTACTTATGTAATAGCAATCTTGTTTTTCCTATGATTCATTAATGTACAAATAAATGGGTCATTGCAGAAGATGCGGTGCAGAGTGTAAGAGTCAGTGGATGATTTGATGGAAACTGCCTTCTGCCCGCTTCAAAACCTCTGTGTGTATGAATTCACAATGGTTATGACAATGCAGAAACTATGTAAAAATCCCCAACATTATCTGGGACTATAAATGTAACTTTTTGCTTGATGTAATTGTCGTCTTGGAGGCTTACTGATGAATACACTAATAAGCACCATAAAAAGTGAACACAAAGCTTGTTGGTTGAGGGGGGGAAACTGGATTTGGGAGGTCTTAGAGGAGATGGAAAATATGATTAAAACACATTTAAAATTCTCGAAAACCAAATAAAATAAATTATAAGTTAATATTAAATATATGTTTTATAATGATTATTCTGAAATGATATTTGTAAACTTTCTAAAATAATTGTCCAGTGGGTCTTTAGTGCTCACTGCTGAAACACAACTGTAAGATGCTCTCCAAAAAGGAAGCTCCTGAAGGCAGACACCATGTTTGTCAATGAACTCGCTGCTTTGCCGTATAGTAAATGTTTAGTTTCAACAGCTAACATTTATAGCAAATTAAGAAAAATCTAAAGATTCTTTGTCAATTAACCTCATTAGGAGGGTTTTTAAAAAGGTTTACAGCAGTCACCAAATATGGAAAGATAAGAAAGCCCCTTATCTTTCCATATTTAGTGACTGGTGTTGCCATGAATATTCATCCTTTATGCTAATTTACATAGTCATAGATGTCAACAGAATGGGCATGTAGAGAAAAATGAAACGTATCCCTTGGAAAATGCAGAGCTTGATGTATTCTGTGTCTGTAGTAAAGCAATGATATAAAATATCTTTTTCCATGTCGGTGTTGAGACACTTGGTTCATTTGTACTTCATTACCTAGGCCCATTCCCAGAATAACTCAGTAAGGCTATTACTGTTGCTCAAAAATAGAAAGGGGAAAAAATAGCTATATTATACATGCCAGACCTGTGAAGGCTCAGGGATTGCTGCCGAAGAGGGCTTAGAAAGAATGTAAGAGGCAGAGGTGTTGAATGAAAACAAGGCAGCAGTGTCCTCCTTCCAGAACATGTGAAGTCACAGGGGTTATGAAGATACACAAGCCCAAGGTGTCCTTAATCCAGACCTAATCTGGCTTGGAAAATGAAGGGGGATATAAACTCCAACACTTGGCCAGGAGCTATTGGTGGTTAGTCGTGGCAAAGAGAGTTTTAGAGTCAATTGTCTTTAAGAATGTTGCCATAATTCAACAATGCCTACAGATTTGTAAACACAGAGAGTGCTAATTAGACTTGATAGGTGGAAGAAAAAAAAAAGTTGGGTGAGTAGGGAAGCAGAGCCAAATCGGGGAGGAGTTAGGGAAAGGATGAAGACAGTCACAGGTCACAATTGAATTGCATACACTCCTCAAATATATAAATAAAGTTGAAAAATGCATATGTAAATAATAAAAAATACTGGTGACAATTGAGAGAAACGAGAAGTTTCTCACATTTCTTTTAGAACTGCGACGTGGGTCCACTCCCATCTTAAAGAGTGCGTAGCCGTTTCTTTAGATAATGAAAGCTGCATTTATCACATGAGCAAAAACTTAAACTGCTTGGAATTTATCTTAGAGCCATGGAAACTTTAAGTCCTACCTTAAAAAGTACAGACAAATGTAACATGGCCCAAGCTAATGTTTACCAGTGGGTGAATGGTTATATAAACAGCGGTACATACTAGAGAGAAAATTCAGCCTAGGATACAGGGGGATCTATTGGTACCCTGGTACACTGTGTTGTGTTTGTATGTTGTATGTTGTCCCACCTCTTTTCTACAGTAGTCTGGTAATTATACAACTACAGATACAGGGAATGGATTAAGGGGATAAGGAAGTGTAGGAGGAATTGGCCCTGGAGGAAGGCGGCTCAGGAGGAAATAACCACTATCTTGTCTGCTGTTGCAAGTCACATAAGTCTGCACAAATGATAGAACAGGCTTCTGGTCAACAAAGATGGCAGTGAAATCTGAGCTCCTTGTAAGACTTTAGCTCAATTTGTTACCTGGTTGTCTTCCTTTGCTGTGTTGCCATGACTACACGTAATTTGAGGAAAAGCTTTATTTCAGTGTACACTTCCAGATCACAGTCTATCACTGTGGGAAGTCAGGGCAGGAACTGAAGCAGAAACCAGGAAGAATGCTGGCCACCGGAACAATCTCTGGATCATATAAATCTAGCTTTCTTAGATAGCTGAGACCCATGTTTCTAAGGGTGGCATTGCCACAGTGGGTTGGATCCTTTTACATCAGTTAGTGGCCAAGACAGGACCCAACAGACATGCCCACAGGCTACCATGACCAGGGCAATTCTTGGCTGAAGTTTCTTTTTTCTAGTTGGTCCTTGGTTATGCCAAGTTGACAATGAGAATTAACAAGGGTACCAGTCTACTTATTGTGTTACAGCTGCATATTGGAGAGATCTGGGGACCCCACTGTTTCACTTCATATACTTCCATGGGCACCTGCAATCACCTCAAAATAAACAGTGTTTCTAAAAGAAGAAAAAAAAGAAACAATATAAGAATTTGAGTATAGCTTTTGATTCTCTTGTATTTTTTCTATAAATTGGATAGTTGAAGTCAAGCTTGGCTTCTTTGAATAGAGAGAAACTGTATATTTCATACACTGCCAGTTTTGTTATCATAGGAGAATTCTAAATTATTAAAATATATCTTAGGGATTTTTTTTAAGTTAACTTCTGGAAGATCAGGTCTCATTTAATTAGTTAAATCTTCTAAAATTTGAGCTCCAGTTCAAGATGAAGATAAATATATGTGTACTTCATACCAACTATTCAAGTCTTGTAACAAGCAATTTCTATTGAGGGTTTTCCATGAATACTTTTTCTGGGATCTGTAATTTTACTGTCTACCTGATTCATACAGCTCTCCCCCATTGGTAATTACAGATACTAGTGACGTTATTTTTAAATCATGGTTTCTCATTTATATATAGGACATTTCACCTAAAAATGTGGTTCTTCTATTGACTTAACTTCATTTATTTACAGTTAGGGAAGGACATGGGTGATCCTTTCACACAGAGAATCATTATAAAAAATGCCTTTTTATATGTAGGCTGGTACAGGAACAGAGCATTGCTGCATCTTATACATGCGAAGCATAAGCTGAGCTTTCCCAAGGACCTAGACGCTGTATTCATGGACACTTAACACTACCAATGCCCTCAAACAATTGTGTTTGATCATAGGAATCAGCACACACAATAGATAGCAATGGCTCTCTTGTACTAATAAAAAAGTATGCCATTGCCCTTGATATGTTTCTTTATTACTCAGGATGACTACATAAAAACATGATCTCCAATTTATAGATTAAATTAAGGACTTTATCCAGGGCTGTCAATTTTATAGAGCAGAGGGCGACTACAAATTCAGATGTTAGTATATTAGTATATTATTTTTACAACCCTTAATTTCCTGGGCAGAAGTAAACACAATGAGTATTTTCGAAGGCTAATAACCTTGATTTATATATTTTAGTTCCACTTCCCCATTCCTCAAACCTGACTTCTGTGTTTTCTCCTTTACATCTGCCATGTTCTCTTGGGCTCTCTATTAGTTGGTAAGTATTTGAACTTCACTCAGTTTGAAATCTGAACCCAGGAAGAGATTGCCACAGAGAATATGTTTCACAGGACTGCCATCAAGCAAAAGTTCACCCTATGGTAAGTATACTTCCTGGTTGAGGTGGGTATAGGGCCTGACTCTTTCCTAAAGCTGAGGGTCATCACATCATATCCATTTGGCCTGTTGTGGCCCTTGTCATAGACTGTACAGATTCACAATGCAGAGATGTAGTTTCTAATTTTTCATATAGTTGAAGACAAGTGGTTACATTCATATATTGCACTCAGAATTGAAGACTAAAAAAGAGGTTTATAGTTTAAGAACCTCCCAGCCTGATGGGAAGCATATGAATTCCTATATACTTCATTTCTTTTAAAAGGCCATATGTAGTATTTCTTTTTCTTCTTCACTTCCTTCATTCCCTCCTTCCTTCCTTTGCATACACACACAAATATATATCCCATAACATTATCCATAATGTAACATAATTACATTAATAAAATACATACACTATAATTATATATACACACACGTGTGTATATGTGTGTGTACACACTTATGTGCTCAGCATAGAGAGGCTCATGTGCAGAGCTTTCAAAGGGTGTGTGTGGTGTGGTGTATGCATTCATATATATGAGTGCACACACTCATATGCTCACCATGCAGAAGGTCCTGTGCACATCTTGCAAAGCTCAACAGAGAATGCCATGTGTGATCTTCTATAGTACTCCCTGGAAGCAAGGTTCTATTCTCTTAGCTTAGCTCCCACAGTAATAGGAGACAGGGGCATGGTTGGGCATATATGTCTTTTTATGCGGGTGCTGAGATCTAAAGTTAGGTTTTCATGCTAATCTATCAAGTGCTTTTACATAGTAAGTCATCACCCCAGTTCTAGAAATGCCTTTTGGGCTAAATGAGAGTCCTGGGTAAGCATCATCAAGAAATTCATTTAAGTTTTATGCTGTTTTAATTTGAGATAGGGTCTCACGGTGTAGCACAGACTACCTTATAACTCACAGTAGTTTCCCTGACTCAGTCTCATGCATGTGCACTCCTTATTTATATTTTAAACATTGCTCTGTTATTAATGTGTTTGCATATGTGAGTCACATACATATAAAGATCAGAGGACAACTTCCAGGGGTTGATTCTCCTTTTCTGCTTTCAGGGATGGAGGTGAGGCATCATCAGCCTTGCAGCGCTTTGATTAGTGAAGATTCTCCCTTCTCTATCTGCCTCTGCCTATCTGTCTGTTTCTGCCTTGCTCTCTGTCTCTCTCTCTCCCTCTCTCCATGCCTTGCTCTTTTCCTGCTGAATTCACTTAGTGCTGGCAGTAAGTAGCCAGATATAGAGCTACCTAACGGAACATGAGTAGCCTCTTCAGTGCAGATCCTCACAACAACAACAACAACAACAACAACAACAACAACAACAACAACAACAGATTCTCCCTGCCTGAGCACTCAGTGATTTCCAGTGCCTCGTCAGTTAAGGGTGGGACTATTGTCTAGCTTGATATTGTTTACATCTTGTACAATCATTGTGAGTTCATAGTTGCAGCTGTTCTGTTATGTCTAGGGAAAAGGTGACATTTTAACTCTGGCTCTTACGGTCTTTCTTCCTTGTCTTCTATGATGATGCTGGAGCCTTGGGAAAAGGGGGATATAGGTATTTAATGTAGAGATGAGCATTGCACACTAGCTTATTCTCTACACCTTGAGCAGTGTGTGTGTCTGTGTTAATCACCATCTACTGAAAAAAGACTTTGTGTTTGTGTGTGTGTGTGTGTGTGTGTGTGTGAAGTGCAGGTGTGTACTTGCCATAGTGTGCATATGGAGGTGAAAAGAAATGTTTGGGGGTCAGATGCCTCCTGTTATGGTAGGCTCTAAGAATGGAGCTCAAATTAGGCTTGTGCTTGTCACAGAACCATCTCATACACCTTCTATTTGGCAGTTTAAATTACTCTATATGGTACTGTTTTGCATTTATTTCACATATAAAATATCCCTCTGTCCATTACTTTTATTGTGTGTAAAATGAAGCAAATTAGGGAGTTTCTATCATATTTCCAGGTTAGGAGCAGACAAAATATAATCCACGTGATGTTCTTGGGCACTGCCACATGTACTTTATACGACTTTGGATTGTCAGCTCCAGCAGTGTCCTTGTCATCTGGACCGATGATTAACATTCAGCAGAGAGAAAGCAGGCTTTAGACAAAGCAAGAAGCTCACGCAAAGGCAAAAAGACAGGAAAGAGCAACTCTGTGAAAAAAAAAACTGAGAAGTTTCTTACTTCTCTCGTGGCTGTTTGATCAGCCTAAGAGACAGAATGTTTGGCTAGCAACTAACTCAATTGTTTTCTTTCAGACAGAGGGTTATTAAGTGCCCATTTTACTGAGGAGACTATGCATCTCAAATGAGTATCCAATAGTGAGATTCAGTATGCGTCATGGATGTCTCCTCCCGTGAGAATGAAGACAGAACAGTGGCTGCACTGTGCCGGGGACAGACCTGCTCTCTGTTTGACCAGCAAGGCTTTCTCTCCTATTTTCCTTTTCAGATAAATGCATATTCTTGGGAAATCCATGGAAAGCCCCTTTCTTTGTAGGTTAGACTATTCCATGTTCTGTTGCTTACAGGGTCTCCCAGGCCACTTGCTGGAATGCAGAATCATATCCTCGCCTCGAGAGGTCTCACCCCTGAGGAGGAAAACCGACAGCAAGCAGGGGACTTCCTAGCTTACCACAAAGATTTGGTCCAGCTGTCCTGAGCCATTTACCAGTTTGCCAGCAAAGTTTCTGTGCTTCAGGGCAGCGTTCACAAATGTAACCGGATGGGCTTTGCTTTTACAAAAAATCTTGTTTGCTTTATGCCTTGGCACTGTGCTTTTGAAAGTAACAGATTCTCAAGCTTATTTCCTCCACCTCTTCTTTAGGGATAGACTCTGAAGCCACACTTTTTTTTTT
>OU015748.1:89426753-89459258 GCA_907169655.1 Acomys percivali
TTCTTCTTCTTCTTCTTCTTCTTCTTCTTCTTCTTCTTCTTCTTCTTGTCTTCAAAGAGTTTAGTGGAGCAGAGCCAAAAGATCTGCCTCATGTCTTCAGGGCTATGTTGGAACTGGCGCTATTCATTTAAGGATTCATTTTTATCTTAATTCATGTGTACATATATATGTATGCGTCTGTGTGAATATATGCCATGATTGGGGTACCTAGGGAGGTCAGAGGAGGATGCCAGATCCCCTGGGGCTGGACTTGCAGGCATTTAGCTGTGGGCTGCTATACTTGGATGTTGGGAACTAAATCAGTATTTACAGAAGAGCAGCAAGTGTAAGTAAGTACTGTGTTATGTCAGCAGCCCCAGGTTCAGTTTTTGAGAAAGTCGGCTTTTGTGTTTTGTTGTCCTTTCCATGAGTCATTTAGTGACCTCATGTTGCTGATAAGATAGTATTTAAATTTGCTAGCAGAGTTTTCCAGAGACCTAAGGGTCTGACTCTTGCAGTACAGAACAGTGTGCCAGTTTTTCTGTGGTAGAAGATCAATAAACACTTGAAAGCTTGTGGTGATGAACGTTTATTTGCAGTTCTGAGATTCCGACTCTAAAATCAAAGCATGGGCAGGGATTCCTTCTTTCTGCTACCTTTGGGATCCCCTGTCTTTTCCACTGTCTGCAACAGTGATTCTCAACGTGTGGATAATGACTCCTTTTGGGGTGAGGCTGATGGGTTTTCTACATCTTTACTAGTAATAATGTGATAGCTTGGAACATGACAATAAATTTAAATAGCTCATCTTCTGTAAGCTGCTTGTTTTCCCTCGCTTCTGATTCACCTGGAAAAACAAAACAGCAGCAGCAAACAGATAATACCAAATAATGCCAGTGTTTGAGTGAAATCGATAAAGACATTTGTACACAGAATGAAGATGACCATGGCTCAAGAAACACTCAATAGCATTTAAATTTCTAACCAGAATTTCTGTCATTTTAAAGCTTTGATTTTAAGCGTTAGTTAAGCTGAGTTTGATTCTCCCCGAAATGCTGAATGTCACACCTGATGTGAGCGGGATGGCCGTCATCCTCTTTTACTTGTCATATTTTACAAAGATAGTTCAGATTCTTAGAAATTCATTGACATGAAACGACGCAATTTGGAAACCATTTCACTCTATTGTGAGTGAACACACACAAACGTCACTTGGAATTTTCAGTACTGCTGTTGTCGTTTTTGCCTAAGGTTACAGTTATGCCTACGTTTGCCTTGTCCCCTTCTACTAAGTGTTACAACTATTGGAAATAGATTATTTTGTCTTCTACTCATCACTTTTAGAAATTTAGTTTAATACACTCTTTAGAAATTTGTCTGGGATAGTGTTGGGATTAGGCATTTATGGGAATGAAAGAACACATGATGTTCTGATTATGTATGTAAAGGTTCCCCTGCTCTTATTCTCAGTTACATTTCTTTTACATGCCTCCAACAACTAACTTTGTTCACCTGGGTCTTTCTTGGCTTCAGCGGCAAGAGTCCTCAGGAAGATACCCCACTTCCTCCTAATCCTGGGCAAACTCAGATGATTGGTCAGTGTTGTTCTTGAGTACTCCAGCAGTTCCTAACAGATAAGCTCAAATGCATTCAGTATCTCTCACTTATCAAACTCCAGAGGCAGCATGGCTTAAGGTAAACTGGAAATCTTCCAGAAAACTGAGATGTGAGCAAAGCACCCTTATGTGGGTAAACTGCTAAAATGTCGGCATCCCTGCCTGAAAGATAAGCTAGCCTGAGAATGGTGAACTAAAAATAAGCAGGAATGAGTCTACTTTATATTAATCCCTGATTTTATGAAACAAAAATGAAAGCCTTAAAAACCAAGTCTTTATGAAGGCTGCCAAGGCACTCCCTGTGATTGTTGTTGCTTAATAACTATGAATCTTTGTTCACTTATAAATGAAACTAAAATTTAAAAAGAATCTGTTGGACACTCAGAAGTCCTTAATATAAATTAGATAGATAAAAAAAAATACATGAACGTTTACCCCACCTACTATGCTTTGAACACTCTAGAAGAATTTTTTTTTTTTGGAGGGCCACAAACCCAGCTCTACATCTTTTCCATGTTTGGTTTCTAACTTTGGTTTTGATATTGAGTATCTTTTTAAAAAATTTAATTTATTATGATTTATTCAGTTTACATTCTGAATGCTATCACTTTGCTTGTATGATCCCATTCCCACCTTCCCTTCCTCTTCCAAATTCTTCCCCTACCCTAGACCTCTGACAGAAGGGGACCTTCTTCCTCACCATATGCCCACAGCCTGTCAGGTCTCATCTGGATAGTCTCCTTCCTCTCCCTCTGTGCCCATTGGGCATCCCCACAGAGAGGAAATGATCAAATTGGGGGCACCAGAGTCCATGTCAGAGGCACTCCCAGCTCCCTACACAACTACGGAAAGTGAGATGTCCATTGGCTATATCTAAACAGGGGGTCTAGGTTTATTGCATGCATTGTCCTTGGTTGGTGCAGCAGTTTGTACAGCCTCCCATGGGGTCTCATGTAGCCCGCCTTGGCCATCACACTTGCTGTGTAGCTGAGCTCAGCTTTGAGCTCTGGTTCTTCTAAAGACAGGGTCTATCACTATGTGGCCCAGGCTAGATTGGATCAGTTATGTAGCTCAGGGAGATTGTAAATTCATATTCCTACTGCCTTCACCTCTCAGATGTGGGGATTATAGCCATGCATCACCACACCCAGAATTATGCTTATGTTTAAAAATAATATACCCAGTAGATGACATTGGATTAGAAATTGAAACCTTGGTTTCTCTTCTAGTTATGTAAGCCTGTAGAGTTTATTTAACATCATTTTTATCTCAGATTTCCCATCAATAATATAATATAAGAAGGCTTGACAGCTAATTACTAGGCTGTGGTATATGGCTAGGATTTGATTACCTGCAGAGTGCTTTATGGAAGGTGAAATTGCTTTAAGGATTAAAAGCTCATGTTTAGGCACCACTGAGAAAGAGGCCCAGATTCTGGCTCTGCTACTTAAAGATGCTATAACCCCAGGGCAATTATTAACCTCTTCATGGCTAAATTTCTTTACTAATAATCATGAGATTAGAGTTGCTCCTATTTTTCTCATGGTTGTTTACATCAAATACAGACAATAACATAATTTATTCCCAGAGATTATTTTAGAAATGTAAACAACTGCAAACCATCATCCTTAGCAGCTCTGGCTTTTAAAATGTACATACATGATAATGAATTTTTAAAATGTACATAAATGATAATGAAGTTCTTCAGTTGTGAAAGTTGAATTCTTCTAGAGTTTGAATTTTACTGCTCCTCCACATTTCCCACATTTTCAGTAAAGCAATGATTAACTTTTCTATCAGCCTTCCCAGACTACTCACAACTGCCATGCTCCTGGAATGGTGTTTTCCTGTGTTTTCATCACACCAAGGAGCCAGGATCTCTCTGCTAAGGACGTTTATCTCCTGGAATCTTAGCTCATTCTCTCCCAATAATTCTTTTCTTTCCTGTAACAGAACAAAGAGAGAGAAATGCCTTCTTGTGGCTTTCCCCTACCTGACCACCCACCAGGTCCCCTTGTCTCTTTCCCCAGAAGCCAGAGTTTACAATTCAGCGAGAAGTCAAATCAGAGCATCCATGTTAATCTCTAAGTGCTGTTACGTTTCTTGGTAATGGCCATTTAATTATACACGGAGCAGCTTCTAATTTCTAAAAAAAAAAAAAAAAAAAAAAAAAACCCTTTCCTTTTACCCAGGACAAATGTTTGACAGCACATTAAAAGTGAATTTAATTTGGCACTTAAGGCAACATAAGGGATGTTTTGTATGTGTGAGCAGCTACATATGGTCACTTACTGTGGCACAGAGTGATCTCTCCAATTTCATGTGATCTTCAAATCAAGTTCATTAATGGAAAAATTTTGTCCGTATTCTCTGCTAGGACCAGCTATATATGCCTGAGAGGAGAGACAAGTCAGCATCAGCACCAAACTGAGCCACGTCACTCAGTAAGCTGCATGTAAAAACAGAACTGAACATAGCAAGCAAATGCTTTAATATCCTATGGCATTAGACCATGTTCGGATTGAAGTTTTTCAGTATGGAATTAAGAGAGCTGGCAGCAGATTACACAAAGGACTTTAGTAGTCAGGATTGCCAAGGTGAAAATTATTCTCCCCGAGCAAGTAATATCATAGCTGTCCCATTGGTGTCACTTTAAGGCAAAGGAATCTGTAAGAAACTATCTCTGAAGTGATATTTGATAGTATACATGTTAACTAACATTTTTATTTTATTTTATTTTATTTTATTTTGTGGAAATTTTAGTTTTCATTTTTAAAAGATCTTAAAATAGGCACCTACTTTTGTAGGTGTAAAGAACATATGTAAGTATAAATACAATAAATATAATTGAAGATATATTTAATTTAGATAAACACTAGAGATCAAAAATATTTTTAAATTTTTCAAAATTATAATTTATTCAAATTACATCCCAATTGTAATCCTCTCACTTATTTTCCTGTTCTCACCCTACTCTCTTTTCCAGTCTATTCTGCTCCCCTAGATCTCTGATGGGTGGGAGTCCTCCTCCCCCAATGTCTAACCACAGTCTATCAGCTCTCATCTGAATAGCCTGTATCCCTTTCCTCTGTGTTCTCACAGGGCCTCTCCACCAAGGAGCAGTGATCAAATCTCAGGTATCAGAGTTCCTGTCAGAGGTAGTCCCCTGCTCTCTCCTACTTACCCATGTGGAAAATGAGATGTCCTGTCCATTGGCTATATCTGAACAGGGTCTAGATCCTCTGTTTGCAGTGTCCTTGGTTGGTATTTTTTCTCATATGTCTAATTATCTTGACCTTAGGTCTGAGGAATCCTGGGTAAATACTTGCGGATGAACACAGAATAGGACAGTGGTTTAAGGATGGGGACTTTGTATTGGTCATCCTTAAATTTTACTTGAACCCCCACAGTAAATAATCATCAGACTTCACTTTTAGAAACAGTTGTTTTTCCTAGATAGGATGGAATCAGGGGCTGTAATTGTAGAGCTACTATGATGACTCATGAGTGGAGCTAAGTCTGTATTTTACTCAGATTCAAGTAATGCCATTCGCTAACTATGACAGGCTGTTTCACATAACTGCTCCCCAGTTTTCTCTTCTCAAAAAATGGGAATAATGGTAGTGTGGGTCTCCAAGGGCTGTTGCAAGAGAAACTGAGATCACGTGTTCACAGAGTCAGGCAGAAGGAGACATCTGTGAGACAGAGCCCCTCAGGATCACAGTCTGGGAAATCAGCTGTGACAGGGGAAAGGTTCTCAATGTCTATCCCACTACAATCAGCCAGCACAGTGTTTGGACAGTAGAATTCAATAAACCTTAGCTGGTGTGAAGGCAGTTCTTAAACTTACCTTGGAATCATACCAAAATGCACTTTGCTGGGAGAGGATGGGACTAAGGTTTCAGGAAGTGGTCATCCAGGCTGGAAAGTTAGACATTAAGAGCAGATCAGCTTGTATTGGTGGTGATGTAGTGCACATGAGGTGGGCAGATACAAGGACGGGCCCACAGATATTGAGAAGCCAGAACAGGGCAGGGTCTGAAAGATAACAATTTAGTGGGAAAAGGTATTCCATTTCTCATTTTAGGGAGGTATGGTCTACTGGGGATGGAACTTAGGGCTACTGGAATGCTAATGAAATGGCCTACCCTGAAATACATCATTAGACCTAGAACAAGCTTTTCTGTTTTGTGCAAAGTAGGGCCCCTGGAAGAGATGTCCCCTCCAAACGATAATCTCATCAAATCAGTCATGGTGGCAAAAAGTTCTGTGTATCATTTTATTTGGGTGTCGTCACTAGCATAAATGCTAACATTTTTGAAGAAAAGACTGCCAGAAAAAGGACAAGTGCAAATACCATTCTATAGATGACCTAGAAAGTCATTGCCCATGCTTTGGTGACCGTGTCTAAGAGAAAACACTCCCTGAAAACAACCAAGCAGATATTAGTACTTTGAGGACCTTAGGTAAGATCTTGATACCTGTATTTAGAGACAACGGTAACAAGTCTATTTAACAGATATCAGAAAAAGAAAAAAAATTACCTTGTTAAGTATAATATTTAACACGATGTCATATTAAATAATTTGCTCCTGAGCACATGGGCACTGGAATTAAAAGCAACTAGGTCTAGGGCATTGCTGGTGGTTGATTGGAAGAGACACACAAGGATGAGGAACTCACAGGACTTTTTTTTTATATGAAGGATATGCAGGTGAACTAATATATAAGAAATGCCAAGCACAGAGCATCAAAGGAAGGCATGGATCTGGTTTTAAAGGGCATGGTGTGACTGAACTTACTCTTCAGGATTACAGAAAGAAATGCACGCTTTCTGGTAAGCCCTGTGATTTAGGTCGTCTTTCGAGGTACTTAAAGCACAGAATGCTTCATAATGATTCCTAACCTTCCAGGCCCTTGAGAGGTGCTGTAAGATTAAAGGCTGCATACTTGTGTTCTCTGCGTAGGCAGCAGGATCAGCTACGAGACACCGTTTCTAACAAGCTTACTGTTTTTAATCTTTCAAAGTTCCATGGTGGTTTTCCTTCTGTTGCCCATCCTAGCGGTTATCTTGTAGGGAAAATGAGGTTCTGGACACTACTCAGGAAACTTACAAATGAGCTATATCATTAATTTAGAATTGAGATAACATTGACTGGAGAATAAACAAATTCCTATTGTTTATAGCTATAGCTTGGATTTCCTCCAGTGCTGTGTGTTAAGATCTTGGTACCCAGAACACCAGTGTGAGACCCTATGGACCTTTAGGAATCAGGACCATGTGAGAAGTTCTTAGGTCATTTAGGATATGTTTGTGAAGGGGAGTGTGGATGTCTGGACCCTTATCTCTTGTTTCTTCATCTGAGTGAACAGTTTGCTTCACTATACAATCCTTATAGTTGCCACTTAGCATGCTCATCAGAGGCTCAAAGCAATGGGTCCACCTGCATGTGCAGTGGAACCCTTGTCTCTTAGTGTGAGTTTCCACGATTACAGTGGCAGGATGCTGACTAGTACATTCACATTAAAGACAACTGGTTAAAGCATAAAGTTACAGCTAAAGCAGCAATGCATTGTCCTGAGATAAAGTTGTTTTTCATCTAGAACTATTGAAAATAACAAAAACATAGGCCTGAAAATAACTAAAATAATGAAATGAATATGTTAATAACAAAAGCATCTTCTCATCATATTTTTCCATTATTTGTTGACCCAACATATTGAGGGCTTACTATGTTCACGTCCATCTATGTTGTCCTTACACAGGCCTTGTATTACTGATATTTTATGCATGGACAAAGCTTCCTTGTAGTGTTTAGAAGGCATTATGTAGCAGCAGACATTCCAAGTCTCTGGCTCTTACAATCTTTCGACAGTCTTTCCCATGATTTCCCCTGAGTCTGTGTGTAGGGATTAAATTGCTGGTGTATAAGTTGGGATTGGTCACATGATAGTTACTTATTCACTGTACTATGATCAATTTTGGATTTCTGTAATAGCCTGCTTCTCCACCATTCCACAGAATTCCCCAAGCTCCACTCAGTGTTTGCCTGTGGGTCGTCTCTGTATCAGTTTCCAACAGCTTCTGGGTGCAGTCCCTCTGACATTTGTGCTAGGCCCCACTCTGCAAGTATAACAGAATGTCATCAATAGTGTCAGGGTTGGGCTTCCTCTCATGGCATGGGTTTCAAGTTGAGCTGGTCTCTTTATCAGGTTTACTATATCTGATTTTATGCTGAGTTCTTTGATCTACTTGGCAATTAGTTTTATACAGTGTTATAGATATAGATGTATTTGTATTTTTCTACATGCAGACATCCAGTTAGATCAGCACCATTTGCTGAAAATGCTTTCTTTCTCATTTCTCCTATTTTATAGTTTAGTCCTTTTGTCAAAACTCAAGTGTTCATAGGCATGTGGGTTTATTTCTGTGTCTTTTACTCAATTATATTGGTCAAGTTGTCTGGTTCTATGCCAATACCATGCAGTTTTTATTACTATTGCTCTATAGTATAGCTTGAAGGGATGAAGATATCTCCAGAATTCTTTATTGTACAGTATTGTGTTAGTTATCTTGGGTTTTTTTGTTTTACCACATGAAGTTTAATATTGTTCTTTCAAGGTTTGTAAAGAATTGTGTTGGGATTTTGATGGGGAATGCATTAATTTGTAGATTGCTTTGGTAGGCTGGCCATTTTTCTCAGGCCAATTCTACTAATCCTTGAACATGGGAGATCATTCCCATGGATCTTCTTCAGTTTCTTTCTTCAAAAATTTGAAGTTCTCTCATACAGGTCTTACACTTGTTGATTAGAGTTACACCAAGATGTTGTATGCTATTTGTGGCTATTGTGAATGGTATTGTTTCTATAATTTCTTTCTCAACTTATATAGTGTTTGTATGTAGGAGGCCTACTGGTTATTATGAGTTAAGTTTGTGTCCAGCCTCTTTGCTGAATGTGTTTATCAGCTATAGGGGTTCCTGGTAGAATTATTGTGGTCACCTATGTATACCATCATATCATCTACAAATAGCAATACTTTAACTTATTCATTTATGATTTGCATCCCCTTGATTTCTCTTAGTTGTCTTATTTCTCTAACTAAAACTTCAAGTCCTATATTGAACAGATACAGAGAGAGTGGACAATTTTGACTTGTCCCTGAATTTAGTGAAATTGCTTTACTCCATTTAATTTGCTGTTTGTTATCAGCTTGCTATATATTGCCTTTATTGTGTTTTGGTATCCCACATCTCTCCAAGACTTTTATCATGATGTGGTGTTTGATTTTGCCAAAGGCTTTTTCAGCATCATCTAATGAAGTGATCATGTGGGTTATTTTTTCTTTCAGTTTATTTACATTGTGGATTACATTGATGGATTTCTGTGTGTTGAACCATTTCTGCATGAGATGAAGACTAGTTGATCATAGTGGTTTTTAATATGTTCTTAGAATCATTTTGCAAGTATTTTATTGAGTATTTTTGCATCAATGTTAATAAGGGTAATTGGGCTGAAATTCTCTTTCTTTATTGAGTTATTTTGGGATTAATGTATCAGAGTGACAGTGCTACCACTGTTATTTTGTGGAATACTTTGAGGAGCATTGGTATTAGTTTGCCTTTGAAAGTCTGGCAGAATTCTGTGTGAAAAGCTCAGAGCTTTTTTTGGTTAGGAGAGCTTTAATGACTGCTTCTATTTTCTTAGGGTTATAGGTCTATTTAGATTGTTTACCTGATCTTGATTTGGCTTTGTTAAGTGGTATCTATCAAGAAAATCACCCATTTCATTTAGATTTTCCAATTTTGTGGAGTACAGACTTTTGAAGTAAGACCTAATGATTCTTTGGATTTCTTCATCATCTATTGTAATATGACCCTTTTCACTTCTGATTTTATTAATTTGGACATCCTCCTTCTGACTTTTATTTAGTTTGGCTAAGAATTTGTCTATCTTGTTGATTTTCTCAAAAGAAACAACTCTTTGTTTTATTGATTTTTTGTATTGTTCTTATTTATTCTATTTTATTAATCTCAGCTCTGATTTTGATTATTACCTGCAGCCTACTCCTCTTGGGTATGTTTGCTTCTTTTTGTTCCAGAACTTTTAGGTCAGCCTTTAGGTGGCTAGTATGAGATATCACTAATTTCTTTATGAATACACTTAGTGCTGTGAACTTTCTGCTTAAATCCGCTTTCCATTTGTCCCATAAGCTTAGATATGTAGTACATTCATTTTCATTGAATTCTAGAATAGCTTTCATTTCTTTATTTCTTTCTTCGCCCAGTGGTCACTGAGTAATAAGTTGCTAAGTTTTCATGAGTTTGTAGGCTGGAAAATGGAGTTCAGGGGACAGAGTGAAGTTTTCCATTGTTGGGTGTGCTTTAGCGGGGGCTTGGGAGGCAGGGAATTCAGAAGGTGTTACCTGGCCACTCTTTATCAATGAAAATATTGAGGGAAGATACTGGATCCTAAGGGGACTTTAACTATTGTGACCATATTTTACTTCTTTTTCTTGTTCCCAGAACATTTGTTTAGTTTTATTGAGGGTGTTTTCCAGATGATTTCCATCCCCTTCCTTGGGCAAGTTGTTGTCATGAGTCATAAGTACGACAATGATGAGTAACTGCCAATGGCTGAAAGTTCCACCCTAGTTCATCTCTGATTGACAGAGGGACTCTCCCCACTCCCTGCAGAGCAACAAAGTGAGAAAATGTCTTGGATCAAGCACTCTAACAAGTTAGATAACTTTAGCTTCATACAGAATCTGGTTTGTCTCAGAAAGCCACTGGAAAATTGTATTACCTCTCTGCTACGGTTGGTCTTCAGCTGCAGAGCAGAGAGAAGAAGGTGAATACATAAGTAACTGATGAACTTCCAGGCTAACAAGTTTGTATCTTCTGCAAGCAACACCAGAAGGGCTCGTATACATTTCTGTAATTTTGAACCAGGGTTTGGACTTTTGCAAATCTATCTTACAGTGACTACTATGTAAGCAAATTAAAATTGCTAGGCATTCTAGAAAGCACTGAGTATTGAGTTCAAGCCTAAACATAATTTGTTGTGTTTTTACAAGAGCATGAATACTATAAAAAGCAGAGGATGTCTCAGAATGAAATATTCTCACTCTAAGGCCAATTGTCCTTTAACTGGTTCCCCCAGTGTGACCCCTGGAACATCTGTATCAGCATTACTTAGTAACATGTTAGTAGAAGGTTAGAAACTTGGGATAAAAATCTGAACTCCATGACAAATTGCATGAATCATAAAATCTGAGAGTATTCTCCAAACTTTCTTTCTCTAGTTAAGTTAGATCCCCATTGAAATTTGAGAGCTAATGTGATCTTTAACCCTTTCATTTCAACAGGCTTGAGATTTCCTCAACAAAAGCTATTGCTTTTTGAGCCCCTGAACTACATGCTAGCTTGTCGGTTGTACCTGGTTTTCTTGACAGCAGTGTCACAATAAAGCACTTGTTACGGTGCTGGTACTTTCTGCATGCCTGTGACAAACTATATGACACAAATAAGGTAAGACAGGAAAGATTTATTTTGTTCACAGTTTTCAAAGTTTCTTCACTTGTGGCAGGGAGGGCATGGTAGTGTACACATGCAAAGAATGCAGGTAGGATGGGTCCCGAAATATGCATCTCAAACACACCTCCAGTGATGTACTTGTTCTACCTCCACACCACTCACAGTATCCACCACCCAATAGTCTGTTCAACTTTTGCACATGCCCATCAGTTAAATTCTTGATTAGGTTTAATTCTCTGTAGAAATGTACTCACAGAGTCACCCAGAGGTGTTCTCGATGAATGTTCTCTCTGGCCTTTAATCCAAATAAGTTGAAAAATCAAATTCAATTATGACAATCACATAAAACACATGGTGTAATGCAGTCAATCCCCAAAGGATTCAGAAAGCCAAGTGGCGGCATTTTGCAATAATGGCATAGCTGATAGATTTCCATGCCAGGATTAATGTCTGAACTCCAGTTTGTAGCCATCTGTTTTGCCGGGAAGATCTTCTGGGGTTATTCTGAGATCTGTAACTAATTATCAATATCTGCAAAGTCGGATGTTTTGAGAGGAAGATGCACGTGCTTGTCACACTTTGATTAAGGGCAGAGAATGAGCATTATGATCATTTAATGTCTACATAGCATTCACCTTTTTAAATGACCATAGTCCAGTAAATGGTAATAAAAATCAGTAATAGTGGGAGTGATGACTTATACTTTTATTCTCAACATTTGGGAAGAAGAAGCAGGTGGATCTCTGTCAGCTCATGGCCAGCCTAGTCTAAGTGAGTTCCAGGCCAGCCAGGACTACTTACTGAGATTCTGTCTCAAAAAAAAAATTAAAGATTTTTGAGATGGAAAGAGGGCTCAGTAATTAAGATCACTGACTCTTCTTTCAGAGGACCTGAGTTCAATTCCCATCACAAGTTGCCTCACAACTATCTGCAACTCCAGCCTCAGAGAATTTGATGCCCTTTTCTGGCCTCTATGGGTCCTTTAGCCACACAGTACACAGACATAGTTGCAAGTAAAATACCTATATCCATAAAATGGTACACATGAAACAATGAAAAATCTTTTCTAAAAAATGGTAACCCTTTGCAGTTTTATTTAAAATTTCTGAACTGACCCCTCTAAAATGCTTCTGTAAGAATTAATATTACAGTTTTCTCATGATCAATGAGTGAACCTGAGAAAATGCATCTTGATATCTGTTGATAAATTCCCAACTGGAGATTTCAGCCCTGGATTATGTTTAAGCCTTTTCCATTAGATTCGATGTTGCCTTTTGGGCATTTTAATTTCATGTCATAGTGAAATGCAGGAGTATTCTGATAACCAAGAGAAGATTTAGGGGATGGTCAGTTCAGGTCATATTTTACTCATGGCCAAACTGAGGTTGCACACAGTGGAAGATCCCTATTTTGTGACTTCTCATAAAATACTGCCCTCATTAAGAGCCACCACTGACAGGGAGTTTGATGACAGGTCACCATCAATACGATTCCAGCATTTATATTTTTCTTGCTCACTCTCACTGACAGAAAAATTTACCAGCAAATGTATAAATATGGATCATGGCCAGCCAAGATCCTGGTACCTACAGGTAAGAGTGTTTCAGAACCAAGGCATTCTGCACAAACTTTCCCTCATGAGCCCAACTCCAGGTAGGCATAGAGAGAAACAAGAGGCAAGATGACACTAGGATCTGACAGCTGCACCTGTCCAGCTTCTGGATGCTAGCAAATAATGGGTTTTCAGGTACTGGACCACTCAGCCTACACTTCTGCTTTCTGCACAGTTGCTGCCATCAGCAGGTAAGGTATTCTCACACCCTCGCTATATCCTTGCCTACCTAGTTTCCCTAGTTCCCATGCGGATCAGTAAGCAGTGCCTAGACCAGCATCTCCAGGCAGACACTCCTAATTCCAGAGGAGCAAGTCCCACTGCAAAACCCAGACCAGCACTAAAATCCAAGGTTAACAAACCCCATAATATTAGACCCCCAGTGAGAACAACCCTCAAAATTGTCCAGGCACAGGATTCAAAAGAATTATCATAAGTATGTTTGAACATCTTAAAGAAGATGTGAACATACTCCGAGAAAACAAATAGAGATGAATGATATATGCCAATACAAAAGATAAGGATGAGAACTCAATAGAGAAATAGGATTATTGAATAAAAGCCAACATAAAATGATACTGCAAATAAAATTCCCAATAGAAAGTGCCAAAAATGGAATAGATCATGTGGAAAAAAGAGTGTCATAGATGGGAGACAAAGCAAAGAAATGGGGTCAGTCAGTAGAGGTCAATGATAAATTTGTGAAAAATCCAAGAAAGGAGCGTGGTCTTTATCACAGCAGTAAGATCCAAATAAGGACAATGAGAGACTGTGGGAGGTTATAGATTAAGTGGCAATAGGGGCAGTGGAGTGGAAGACAAAATGTGCTGGGGAGTGGGTTAACCAAAACTAAGAATCTCTTTAAAAGCTTTATGGAAACCCAGAAGTTAGTAAGCTCATTTCAAAATATAGCTTTAAAGATAGAGCCCAAGTGGAATTACCCTGTGTGGGTAGATGCCAGTAGTACTCCAAGAAGACACAGACCAGGGAGTCTACCATGAAAATGTGTTTTTCAGAAGTGTGATAGAGAAGCTACGCCCATCATCTGTCAACAATATGGTTGTCTAAACAAGACATGAACAAAGACATCTGTAGACATGCTAGCATGAAAGGGGGAAATCTCACAGGCCCTCACCACTAAGCAAAGGACTACAGCCAAATAAGAAATGCTAAGAGTGGAAGCAATATGCTTTCTCAGAGATGGAGATCCCTAATTTTTATCCAATACCAACTAGTCAGAACTGAAATCATATATACTCAAATAATGCTAATTTGACTGACTGATATATATATATGTTATATATATCATATATTCGTGTGTACTGTCATCTATATCTATTTATCTACTATCTATCATCTATCTATTTAAAATGAAAAAGTTCATGAATTTGAGAGAATAAGGGATAACATACAAGAATTGCAGGAGGAAAGGGAAGGGGAAATGTTTAAATTATATTTAAAATTTTAAAAATTGAATATGAGAAATTGCAAAGGTCTGTATGTGGCTGTCTTGAGAACAGGGATTATTGATATTTAGATGAACTTAAGGACCAAACAAAAAATCTAATGACTGAAAGCTCAAACAATACGGAATTAGAAACTGCTTACCTCCAAATTACCAGGAGAGTTTTATTAATCATTATGTAAATATACACATTTCAACATGTGTGTGTGAGTATGTGCGCACTTACATATACACACATGAAATCACTTGAAGGTGGCTCTAGTGGACTGAGTCACAGTTGAAGAAACCATGGCGTGTATGAATTCAGTCATTTCCTTGTCAAAAGATAGATTTATGGTTCTCTCTCAGGTTTTGATGTCAGAATGTCTGATTCTTTTAAAAAATTTTACATGTGGGAAATTTCAGTCAGGGCTGGGAGAGAGAGAATGCACTTAATTTACTTTTAAAGAGGGAAAATTATCTCCATTGCCATCTTTAGAAATTCTTTCATGTTTTGCTAAGATCCTTTTCCTGTAACTTCAGGCAATGATCAAACAGTAAAATTCCAGTGACAAGGATCTGAAAACTAGCACCATGGTTGAGCTGCCCAAACATCTGTTTGATTGTATAAAACATGCTTAGTCTTAGGCATGAGTCCATAGCAAAAAGCCCTCAGATGAAGAAAAACCTAACCGTCTTACTCATGACACTTAATTTCCAGGAAGATGATGGCTCTGGTTCAACTTAGGTAATGGAAACACCCCTTATTACTACATCTTCCAAGGAAAAGAGTAACCCCTCACTCAGTCTGCTCTCCACTGAACTTTCTCAATAAAGACAGCACATTTTCATTAGCATATGTTAATGATAGCAGGTAATGGGCTCATTATGACATTTCTGTGCATGCATATAATGGACTTGTTCATATTCACCCTCTCTTCCACTCAGTCTTTTATCCACTCCCCCATTCTGTTTCCATATCTGTAATAGTCACTCTTGTACTTTGATCTCCTTTTATAATCCACCTACATTGAGCTTTTGAGAGAAAAATATACAATGCTTCCCATTGTTAGGCCAGTTTATCCCAAGTAACACAATAGCTTTCAGTTTTTCTGTGATGAACAGGTTTAATTTGTTTTGTGACTAAATAAAACTCTACCATGAACATGTACCACAAGTGCTTTATCTATTAAGCCATGGAGGGCTATCTTGGGTGGATTCTGTAGCTTGTCTATTTTCATGGTAAACATGGGTTTGAAGGTATCTATATAGAAAATTACTGGGTTACTTTGCGTATATATATCCAAAAATGGCATACCTGGATCTTAGCCTCATCTCACTTGTTATTGCAGAAAATAATTTAGTTTTTTTCTAGATTAGTCTAATGTGTAGGGTGGTGGTTTTTTTCTAAGATATGAATCTTCTGTTTTTATTTTTTCATGGCTTTTATTATTTAGCATATATATACTGGGTATAAAGTCCAGACACAATAATAAAATTTCAGATCTTAGTACCCTATGCTCATTAAAAAATAGAAAATTCAGGTAAACATTTAATAATGAAACTTCAGAGCTAAACTGACCCAGGGATCTGGACTTAATGGATATCTACAGCTGAAAAATATCCATTCTACTCACAAGCCTATGGAACTTGCCTCAAAGTTGGTCATATTTTTAGGCCATAAACTACATAAGCCACACAAAATTCACAAACACACAGGGACTGAACAATAAGCATTTGAGTAGTAAATGGGTCATTAAAAATGGGGAGGAAATTAAAAACTCCAAAAAACAAATTAAAATACCCCTTACCAGAATCTTTGAGAACCCAGCAAGAACTTCTACTTTCTTCAAGATAAAAAAATTAACAACATTGGACACAAAATTAATCAAGATTCCTTAACGATTCTACTTTATTAGAGATTTATTAACTGCATATAACTCCCTTACAACTTGATTACCATAAATAGGAGGGAATTTAGTCTGTCTGAAACTTTCAGTTGGAGAGTTTCCTTGTATGCATTTAAGGTTATTATTTGAAAACATATGAATTCCTATAATGACATTGGTTTGGTGCTGGCTGATTTCAGCACAGTTATTTCCTTATTCATCAGATGCTATGCTTTTGCTTGTGTATGAAATTGATTGTGCTTGTTTCTTTTTCTATTCTATTTGTTCATCTATAGTTCCTGTGGAATCTTTTCTTACCTAAACTCTTGTGATTCATCGCTTTTCCCCCACACATGTGTCTGATTCCTCTACACATCTTTACTTGTGGCTGAGTGATCATAAACTCTCTTAGTTTGTACATAATAGAATCTCTGTATTTCTTCATTCTCCAATAGGTTTTTAAAACAGATACTAATATAATAATAAAGTAATCTTTTAATATGGGTGTTCTCCTGAGTTTTAAATGGAATTCCTTTTTGTTTTTAGGAGACAGTAACAGAGGTAAAATGACTACAAAAGAATAATATCTGAAAATGGGAGTAAAAAGTTGGAGAGACACTCTGGTCATGGGTGTTGGAAGTGCTGGTTGCGGAAAAAGGACAGGAAATGGATTCCACTCTACAACCTCCAATAGGGAAACAATCTTTCTAGTCCTTGACTTAATATCTTGGTGAAAATGGTTCTATGCTTCCAGCCTCCAAATGTGAAAAAGAATAGTCTAAACTAGATTAAGCCACTATTTGTTTGGTGGTGCTTTCCCTCTACGAGTCAATGAAAAAGAGCTAATACACCAATCCTTTCTTTGTCAACTAACTAGAACACTTGAGAATTTAAGCGCTATGCCTGAAAGTGTTTTCTAGGCAGAGTAATATGCTCTTAGGATGGAGACTCCAAAGGGCTTTGTCTAAATTCTTTTATTTTACAGATGTGAGAATATAGTTCACTTTCTGGTGACTCATAGGACATACTTCTTATAAGAAAATAGCTCTCCTGATTGACAGCATGTAGAAAGTCACTTTTCCTTCATTCCTACCCCTTAAACATTAGTGAAAAAAATTAAAGCAGATTTTCTCAAGCACAAGAGTTGGCTATAAATCTTCCATAAAAGGAAAATTCAAAAAATTCATTTTCTTGCAAAAATAATGGTATGGCCAATATGAGCTCAGACATTACTATCCTCTGCATCCAAAAATTTTTATCTTCCCCTTTTTAGACTCCTGATAGTCATAAGAGGCCTGTGTTTTGAAGTCAAGCTCCCTTTCTGGAGCATTGCAAACAGTTCCAGAGCAAAGTGAGGTCTTCATCCAGAGTGTCAGTTTCTTCTTGCAAGCTATTGAAGTGTGAGAACATTGTTGTTGATACATAGGAATTCTCTCTGAGCCCACCCCTTGGGTCTGGCTGTTTCAAGGCTTTTAAAATTAATTGAATCATATCTTCAGAATATTCAAATGAACCTGGAAACAATTGTTTTCCCTCTTCCTCTCCTTCTTTAAAAATTAGTCATGGAGTGGCTGTCATACACAGTGACAAGGCATCTTATATTCTGCTGGTTTGGGAGGGAAATCACAGCAGTAGCAGGCATACAACTATTGAAAAGATAACATTTGAAAATGCTGTGAGAACTCTAACACCATGCATACAAAGGACCCAGACTCGCCAGTGAGTGATCAAATGAGCACTCTCACTGCTCTGTGGCATGGCAGAACGTTGAGCAAGCACTCAGGAGGAAAGGAGAGAAAAGGCTCTAGACTGGACTGCACTCAGTAGGATCTAACAAGAAAGCACTATGCACGTTCTGATGACTCTGATTTTTAAAAATATATTTTATTAATTTATTCATATTACATCTCAATTGTTATCCCATCCCTTGCATCCTCCCATTCCTCCCTCCCTCCCATTTTTCCCTTACTCCACTACTCTATGACTGTGACTGAGGGGAACCTCCTCCCCTGTAAATGCTTATAGGGTATCAAGTCTCTTCTTGGTAGCCTGCTATCCTTCCTCTGAGTGCCACCAGGCCTCACCATCCAGGGGATGTGGTCAAATATGGGGCACCAGAGTTCACGTGAAAGTCAGACTCCACTCCTGTCCATTGGTTAGATCTGGGTAGGGGTTTGAACTTTACTGCACATATTATCCTTGGCTGGTGCCATAATTTGAGCAGGACCCCTAGGCCCAGATCCGCCCATTATAGTGTTCTTCTTGTAAGTTTCTAGGGCCCTCTGGATCCTCCTATTTCCCCATTCTCCCATGCTTCTCTCACCTAGAGTCCCAATAGGATGTTCTCCCCTCTGTCCTACTTTCCTGGTAAGTGAAGGGACATGCCCCTTGGGCTAGTGTCCAGATATAGGTGAGTATATACCATTTGAGTCTTTCTGCTTCTGAGTTAACTCATTCATTGTGATCATTTCTAGTTCAATCCATTTGTCCACAAATTTCAGGAATTCCTTGTTTTTAATAGCTGAGTAGTATTCCATAGTGTAAATGTACCACAGTTTCTTTATCCATTCTTCTACTGAGGAACACTTAGGCTGTTTCCATGTTCTGGCTATTATGAATAAGGCTGCTATGAACATGGTTGAGCAAATGTTCTTGTTGTGTGCTAGAGCATCATCTGGGTAAATTCCAAAGAGTGGAATAGCTGGATCTTGAGGAAGCCCTATTCCCAGTTTTCTGAGATAGCATCAGATAGATTTCCAAAGTAGTTGTACAAGTTTGCATTCCCACCAGCAATGAAGGAGTGTTCCTCTCTCTCCACATCCTCTCCAGCATGTGGTGTCACTTGAATTTTTGATCTTATCCATTCCGATGCATGTAAGATGGCACAGCAATAGACTGGTTGATCAGCAAAAGCGAATTCAAAACCTAGATATGAATCCACACACATATGGTCACTTGATTTTTGACAAAGAAGCCAAATCTATTCAATGGAAAAAAGATAGCATCGTCAACAAATGGTGCTGGTCTAGGTGGATGTCTACATGTAAAAAAATGTAATTGGACCCATATTTGTCACCATGCACAAAACTCAAGTCCAAGTGAATCAAAGACCTCAACATAACACCAGAGACACTAAATCAGTTAGAAAAAAAAATGAGGAAGAGCCTAGAACACATTGGCACAGGAGACAACTTCCTGAACAGAACACCAATAGCCCATAAGGTCAACAATTAATAAATGGGACCTCATGAGGCTGAGAAGCTTCTGTAAGGCAGGTGACACTGTCAAGAGAACAAGACTACAGCTTACAGACTGGGAAAAGATCTTCACCAACCCTACATCTGACAAAGGTCTAATATCCAAAATATATAAAGAACTCAAGAAATTAAACACCATCAAAATAAATAATCCAATTGAGAAATGCGGCTCAGAATTAAACAGAGAATTCTCAACAGAGGAATAGCGAATGGCTGAGAAACACTTAAAAGAAATGTTCAATCTCCTTAGTCATCAGGGAAATGCAAATCATGACTAATTTTTTTTGATCTTTTAAACCACATATCAGACAATTTACTTTACTCTTTTTTTTAAACATGTGCTAGTGTGGAAAAAGGAAAGTTTGTCCCTAAATCCAGAGGATACTGGCTTGATTTCTAGGATCTACATAGTGGCTCAAAACCATGTGAGAGTTCCCGAGGATCTGATTCTTTTTTATTTTATTTTATTTTTATTAATTTATTCATATTACATCTCAATGGTTATCCCATCCCTTGTATCTTCCCATTCCTCCCTCCCTCCCATTTTTCCCTTACTCCCCTCCCCTATGACTGTGACTGAGGGGGACTTCCTCCCCCTTTATATGCTCATAAGGTATCAAGTCTCCTCTTGGTAGCCTGCTATCCATGACTCTAATTTTTTATTCTGACATATTTGAATGATTTAGGCAGTTTGCAACCTGTAGGTTGTAATGCCTTGGGGTAGGGGGAGGAACAACCCTGTTAGAAACGTTGAGTTCCACTGGGTTAATGGATTAGAGAAGTCCTATGGCACATGGAGGGTGGTCACTCTTTGTCTTTAGATGGAAAGTTTGTGTGTCCCACGTACTTTGTTTTGACCCTGGGAGTCATGTAAATGCCTCTTGGCATTTAGTCTCAGTATTCCTTTACTCTAGACTGCAGCGTTTTAGTGACAACTCACCTGTCTAAGCTCCTCCTCTCCAGTACAGAAACGTATGGTAGAGCCTGACATCACCACAAGCATTAGTATGCCAACAATAGCAAAGTACTTCCCTGAACTGGCCATGGTCTTTGTACACTGCCAGCAAGGCAGAAAACAAACCAAATCAAAACCAAACAACAACAGGAACCAATTAACCAAACAAAAACCCACCACCACCACCACCACCAACCACCACCACAGCAAACCCCCTCCAAAATATGGGGCATATCATTTCCATCTGGTGTCCAATTCTGTTGTGAAAAAGTATTAAGATATTCCCAGCGGAATCAAGGATGGTAAGACTTTCAGACATACAAACCATACTATACACAATTTAGAAACAAAACTGTGTCCTAGAGCTTAAGGTTGCATGACTTTTTTTTTTTTTTTTTTTTTAAGAGAAAGCTCAGGTGACATAGGGTAAGCAGGTTTTATGGTTGACTAACAGAAACACAACTTGAATAGTTTCAGAAGGCCCAAGGGGGAAAGGAACGAGCTCAAATTGCCCTTTATAAAACTCTACTCATTATCTTCCACACACCAGGCCAGGCTCCAGACGACTTCAAATCTCTTTACATTGCAAACTTAACATATGATGTCACTGGTACCATTTTTAAGGCTGACAATCATAGCATTACACTTAAAACTGCACAGGCTGTCAGCAGGGTAGTGGAAGGGGAAGGCAGTTCTGGATTTAAAAAAAGAAACATGATTTTTTTTGTAAGAAGGCACTCTAAACTATAAGGAAGTCGATGTAACAGAGTGAACACCAGAGAGAAAATTTTGGTAGATAAATTAGCAAAAATAGCCAGGACTGAGTGATGGAAGCCTGGGTAAGATGCCCTGAGGGTTTGGGCTTTTGCCTTCAGTAAGAGAAGTGCTTAAGGATTTTGGAGATTTGAGTGATTGAAGGGTGCTGAAATCCAAGCCTTTGATCTTTCTATGAACTCATTTCTTGTCCATTGTCAGCATTGGGTCATGAGGCACCATTTGCAAGTAAGTGCATAGGTAGAGGTATATTTTGTTGATATCCCCTTCCTGTTCATAGTGATAATATGATTTCTCCCTTTGAAATTGAAGCATTAATACTCCATGCCTGCACAGTATTCACGGGAAGTGTTTATAAGCCTTGTGGGATATAGAGGTGATGGGAAATTAAGAAATAAGAACAAACTTGAGCAGGATTGATTTTCCCTCCTGAGACTTACTATACAAATGGAAAGATCCTCCTCTGTGGCAGTGAGTAGGCTGGAAATGGACATTTGGGAAGAGAGGTTATCAGTGCTTAAAAATTCCCTCTCTAGGAGAAAATCTGTATATAGAAAGTGCTAGAGTTTAGCAGGGTGCACACACAATCTTTTCCCTTCCCTCTAGCACACACAAAAAAAGCCAAAAAAAAAAAAAAAAAAAAGATTCTAGAAAGTACAGAAGAAAAGACAGGGCTCTCGTTGGCTCGCCTACCTCCCCCTGCACTTTCTTTTTTTGAGACTGGGAAAAGATGCCTAGTGTATGGTGTTCTTGATGCCTAGGAGAAACAATGTGCACATTTTCTGTGCTTAAACTATGGACTTCACGCTATGAACAGCCAAGAGAAAATAATCTAGGTATTAGTTCTAGCCCATGATAGAACAGCATCCCTCAGAATCGCTTGTCTTTTCATGGAGAAAGTGTAAGCATCCTGCAAGAGCGCAAGAGTTGTTGCTGCAATTCCACCCTGGCAACCTTACCGCATTATTGCCTTAGCTGTGGCTAGAAGGAACACCTCCACATAAAGAAGGCTTGCTCTGATCTCCCTTGCAAGTCTAGTCATGCCATTATACCTCTGCCATATTATCTCCCCTAATGTAGTGCATCTTAAATGCCCCCAGTGACTGAAATGCATGGGACACTGGGGCACATCACAATACCTAACTCAAGTTTTGGTAGCTAAAGTTACCCAACCATGCTCAGCCAAGGTAAACTTCTAGGTCTTCTCACAGATCTTTATTCTGGGGAAAACCTTTCTCCCAGAACTCAAAAGCCCATGTGATTAGATGTGAGGGTCAGAGGCCACTTCCTCTTTTCCTTTCATTTCTTAGCTGCCCTGGTGTGACAAGTCCTGGTCTTGCCACACACCTGATACTTGTCATATGGCCAGAGTAAGGAACCTGGAAGCCATGAGCTAAATAGTTGAAATCATAGCATTCTTTATTTTAAGCCTCTTATTTCAGGCATTTTGTTGTAGTAATGGAAAACTAATCAATATTGAAACAATGAGAAATTATTGAGGCAGCCACATAGCACCTGCCACCAAGCCCGACATCTTGAGTTTGATCCCGGGGACTTATATAGAAGAGGAAGCGAACCAATCAATCCCTGAAAGCTCTTCTCTGACCTTTGTGTGTGCCCAAGAATTCATGTCCGTGCACACACACACCACACACACACACACACACACACACACACACACGCACGCACGCACGCACGCACCTCTACAAAATGAATAAGTAAAACATAAATTAAAAAAATAGGAACCATGAGAAGTGTTGGGGGTCTGCAAAACTGAAGGATTAGATGGGGAAGCAGTGTCTGTTAGGTCTAGGATTTGCTCCCCAGCTGAGGATGTTGCCATTCCCTGTCTCTCCCAAGAGAGGACTGCTTGCTTTCTAAGTAAAGTGCAGGGGGGAATAGACTGGCGGCTTGACCAAAACAGAATGATGTCTACTGAACTGGCCTACTTTTGTAGGGATGAAAATTTGAAAGTAAACAAAATAAAGAGTGTGCTAATATGTAAGACACCTAAAGGTGAAATGGCCCACATTTTCTTATTTGATCATAACTACTTCTCACTTTTTCTTCATAACTTTCTCCCTTTTGTGGAAGATGAGTCAGTCACAAGGTTCAGCAAGGAAGAGCCCATCCACATGCCTCTGTTGAATGGAGAGAAAGAGTTAGCAGAAGTGTTTTGACCAATGCTGTTGTATTTTCAGCTTAAGTCCATCTTATTAGTCTATTTTCTTTGGTTCATGCAAATAAAGGAACAATATATGGGGTTTGAAGGATTAAACTGTAAATAATTTCAAAATATTCCCCCAGAGTTGCTGCTAAAACAATGCTCAGACTAGATAGGTGGGCTAATCATTTTTTCTTGTTCACTCTTGCCTTCTGTTGTTTGGTGTCCATTACATAATGTTTGTATCAGGGGGTTTGTGTTTGTATGGTTCACATTTAACCTTCTCCAATTTTAGATGCAAAAGGGGACCTCAGAAAACACTGAGGTTTAAAAAAACCTGAGCTCAGCCCTCGAAGAAAGGAGTCTGGAAGAGCTGTCAAGCTGGGAAAGCATTAAGAAGAATCTCTGTATAATGGCATATAGCATCATCTTTCCCCAAGGATGGGGGAAATGGAAAATATATTAGTTTTTCTCTGAGTAGCTCTTGGCAATGTACCATGAATGCACTTCATTAAAAAAAAATTCTCAGTACCTCAGTTCCACAGGCTGGAATATGTAATACATATGTTGAGGGCCTAAGCGGGGGGGAGGAGGGGTTTATGTAGGAGTGACCCCTGGGAAACCCTATTAGAAAGACATTTGTAGAAGTAGACATGGGCCTTCAAAATCCAGATTCGTTGAATTCCCATGATTCGGTTTTATCTTCTTCCTCTATCCTCATCCTTCTCCCACCTCAATTGATGGGCGATAGTTTATACTCTTTACCAGACTTTGGAAATGTGCAGTCTGAAAATCACTTAGTTTATATGCCCCGGCACCAATATTTGATGCTGAGTTTTGAACCATGCATCTGCACCACAGTCACAGGGTATGGTGTTGGGAGATCCGAGGTTGGAAGAAAATGAATACTGAGTAGGTCATGCATCCAAAACCAGGACTTAAATGCTCTCATACCACCAACCTCATTTTCTCCACAGCCATTGCACTCCAGGAAAAAAGTGCAACTAAAGGTGTGTGAGCTGGTAGGTGGAAGACCCAATTCTTGAAGCTATCGTATTGCCCTTACCTTGGAGCAGAAGCTGTGGGTACTTACTCCATATCTTTTCCCTTCACTGGTAAACTCACATCCTGCCTCAGACACCACAGGCACAGCAGCAACTTAAGTTGGGTCCTGGAGAACACCTTTCATAAAAGCAGATAGACCATGTTAGGTGGTGGCAATATTGAAGTTCTTAATTTACCATCTGTCCTGGAGGAAGCTGAGGCTCATGTCAGATTGCCTCCATGGGCTCAAACAGAGATTACTGACAACAGGTGTATTGTCATCTCAAAATCAACACATATTTCAACTGCTTGACTCACTCCATCTTTCCAGAGAAACCCAGGCAAGGAAGTACTATGGATCCATACTTTTCCAGAACATCATGTAATTGAACCTTTCACACAAATTTATATATGCTTCTTTGTTACATCCTTACTCTTCATCTCTGCTCCTTCTTCTGGAACTTTCTGCCTCTGTGCTTCATGTGGCCATGATTTTCTGCTTCTAGCTGTTCCCCTTCCTTCATTTTTCTCTCTGGCGACATATTGATTTTATTTTCACTCAGGTATTGGAAAGATACTAATGAAATAAAAACAAATTAGTCTCAGAGAGCAGTGATTAAAAGCTTTGCACTGTTAAATAAATTTGCATTTTAAAATAACCAGTTTGTATGAGATTCTATGAGAACCCCAGGGTTTTCAGTTTGATACAACTTATGGCCTTGAGAATTTTGGATATGTGATAATTAAGGGAGCAGAGAAAAGAGACAGCACCTCCACCAGGAAGCTAATATCACCATTTTCCCCAAGAAATGTTTTTTTCCTCCTCCAGAATCTTTCCAAGATGTCCCTTTAGACTCCTTTAGACTATTTTCTTATAATATCCTCCAATTTTCAAAGCATGAATAATTGAAAGCTATTTCATAGACAATAAAGTGGAAATGTTTGAAGTAAGAAGTGAATATTGAGAGTCACACTTGAGGAGAGCTAGCAGGAATGCCCACACTGACTGCTGGACCACCAATCATTCCACCATGCCATGTTTGGCTCTTACTTGCTTTTCTTCTGTTCCTGTTGACATTTTCTCCTCATGTTTTATTTTATATTCACCTTGCCTCCTTTAGGGCTTCTTCCTTACCTCATAAGTGACAAGTATGCTGATCAGCACAAGATACAACATCTCTGATCTAACAGAAAGATAGTCTTACCCATGTTTAAACAGATTCAACAAGAAGAAACACTCAGAAAAGGGTGGGTGGCACTTAGGGACCTCTGCTTTCCATTGCTGGGAAGGACAAGGATAATCTCTTAGGCCAATTGCAACCTCAGACCAGAAGTATTCCAGCCATACAGAGTTTTCTGTCACCGCGGCTCACATATCTCCTTTACCTCATGCCTTGTGTCCTTATTAATTTTGGCTTATTTTCTTACTCAAGGTGGATAGAAAGCAAGGAATTGCTGCTCCCCACCTGGAGGGCTAGACCATAACTGTGTCCTAAGGGAGAGTGGCACATTTCCAACAGGACCATCAGCAGCCAAAGCATTATAATACCCACAGCTTTTTGCAGGGAGGGAATAAATCATGTCTCACACCTGGCCTTGTCTGTTTATTAGGAGTTATTTGCAAAGCATGCAGCTCACACTCACATTTTTGTATTTAATAGCACTTTCTTTCCTGAACAAATGTTCCCTAAATCTGAGACTATAGAACCCCACGATGTGCTTTATTTATGATTACAGATCAGAGACAAGAAAACTTAGAGAGGTAAATTTTTTAAAAAGAATCCAAGGACTAATGATGCGAAGGTCATCACCACAATGTTAAATGAGTGTAGAGACCCCCACCTCGACCCTCAAAGAGCCATGGTCAAGAGCTGCAAGGAGTGTGTGAAGGAATAAAACAGGCCCCATCTCAGCATGAGGTGTAGGTGACTTCACTCTCTGTGCCTGGGGCTACTTCTTCCCAGGACCTCTTCAGTGTTCCCCAGCCTATGGTAGACCTGGAACCAGATGATATTAGAACAACTAGAGAGGGGTTGTCTCAAAGTTGGCTAAACCTGTTTGGTAGTCGTGAGGTCACACCTCTTCTTGAGGAGCTACTGGCAACTGATCGATGCTGTGGGAGGGAGTCATTTCTCTTCAGGGATGTAGGACCAGAGAGGCAACCATGCTCTGGAGATGGTCCTATACTACAGGATTTATGGCAGTACACATATGGATAACAATGGACTCAGTGGACAGTGTGTGTGTGTGTGTGTGTGTGTGTGTGTGTGTGTGTGTGTGAGAGAGAGAGAGAGAGAGAGAGAGAGAGAGAGAGAGAGAGAGAGAGAGAGAGAGAGACAGAGAGACAGAGAGACAGAGAGACAGAGAGAGTCACAAGAGAAGTTGGGAGGTGGTAGGGATTGGAGAAACAATGGGGATGGTTTTGATCCAAACACATTCTATGTATGTATAAACATTAAATAAAATATAAAAATAAATTGCCACTATGGAAATCCATATGGCATTTTCTCAGAATGATGGAAATGGATGTACCTCAAGGACCAGCTATACAACTCTCAGTCACATACCCAAAGGATGCATCATCCTACCACAGAAACACTTGGTCAACCATGTTCATTGCTGCTCTGTTCATAAAAGCTAGAAACTAGAAATAACCTAGATGTTCCTCAACAGAAGAATAGATAAAGAAAATGTGGTACATTTACCCATTGAAGTATTCCTCAGCTGATAAAAAAACATGACATCATGAAAAAGTCAGGCAAATAGGTAGAATTAGAGAAAATCGTGGGAGAGTGCCGATCTGAAAATTACCTGCCTGTATAGGTGGTCTACTTGCCTCCCTCCTTTGATGGGTTGCCAGAGATTTGGGGGCAGGCACAACAGGATGAGTGGGAAGGATGGTTGGAGGAGAAGCTTTGATTGATCTGCTGAGGATAGGTGCAGAGAGGAGAGAGATGCTGTAGTGGTCTACTGTTACAGACCTTGGGATGGGACTAGGGGCCTGAATTTTGGGGGAATGGAGGAGAGATGAAGATCAGCAGTTAGACTATCTGCTTCCACGGCTGGAGTGGACTGCTGGAACTGTGGACTGGGATAGGTTGGAGGGACATATCTGTGTGTTTAACTGGAGACTGGGGCCCTGGAGAATAAAAGGCTGGGACGGTGTTCTGCAACAGGCCTGGGTCTGATGGTTCTAAAGTGGGAATTGTATTTGGAGGCCAGAAGATTGGCATGAAGGGCTACAGTTAGCCTACCTGTGAGACAAGCCTGTGGCCAGGGAATGCCTGCTGCTTCTAGAGGCTGGAATAATGAAATGAGTCGGGGAAGAAAGGCTGGAGGTCTCCACTCCACGATCCAGTAACTCTGAGGTCAGAGAAAAAGAAGAGGCTACAGTAGGTGTTCTGCCACAGAATTTGGGATCATACAGGATGATAGCATTTGAAGGAACAGAAGGAGAAGAGAAGTTCAGAGGTCAGCCTACCTGTTTCCCCAGAGGAGCAGAGAAGAATGTTCTAAGCAGAGCACAGCAAACACTAAAACTCTGGGAGAAGAACCCACTGAGTGAAGTAAAGTGAATGAAAAGAGCCGCCTCCTTTGCAGTGAGACCGAATGGGAGTCATGATAGAAGCCTGAAGGGTAGGGTCCACCAGACTCCCTGAGCATTGCAAGGACGCTGATTTCTATTTGTCCCAAATGTACTGAGAAGCTGTTGGAGAGTCTACCAAGTGTCTATTTGAGCATTCAGCATGAAGTTCACACTCCAAATTACCCCTGTCACATGACATATCTCTCTGTATCTGGGAGTATAGGTTACTGGATATCTTTCTATCTCATTCATTTTCTTCTATTTTTTAAGGCTAAATAGTATCACATTCTCTACATGAGCCACATAGCATTTACCGATTAATCCATCCATGAACTCTTAGGTTGATTTTATATTTGATTCTTGTACATCAAACTGCAATGTATGTGAGCAAATGCGGTCACCTTGAAAGCATTTTAATATGAGGACCTTTCATGTGACTTCATCTTTATAGGGTCAGCATCACCACAGGAAACTTCCTTCTCTTTAAATATCTCTCAGTCAAGCTCATCTTGAAGTGACAGAGGCAGCCTTTTTGGATGCTAACACTTACAGGTTGTATATAGACTTTGGAAACTGCTTTCTCTTTAAGACTAGAAACTCTGGTGCATGACACAATCTTAAGAATCATAGGCCATGGCACAGAAGTATGCGGATCTAAGAAGTGTGTTACTATTGATCATTTTGTTTGTTTGTTTTTAGTTTAGGTTTTAAACAGGGAGTAATGAGGGATGCTTGCAAGAACATAAGTTCAAGAAATATAACAGGGTCTCATTAAGAAACAAAGAGTAAGAACTAGGAAGTTGGTTCTAGTTTGCTAGAAGTGTTCTAGCTTGGTTGCTGTTACTGTGATAAACACTGACCAAAACCAACTTGGAAAAGGAAACAGTTAATTTCACCTTACACTCCCAGTTAACAATTTATTAGTGAGGGAAAACAGAGAGGGAACTGTGGGCAGGAACCTGGAGGTAGACAGACCATGGCAGAATGGTGCATACTGGCACACTCTTTCTAGTTAGCTCAGCCTACTTTTTATACAATCCAGGACCTTCTGTATAAGAGTGGCACCTCTCCCAGTAGGCTTGGTTCCCCCATATCAATTATTAATAATTAAACTCTCCCATAGACATTATAACAAGGCAAGCCAATAGAGTCGATTTCTCTTCTGAATTAACTCAAGTATATGTAAAATTAAGGATATCTAACCAGCAAAATTAGAGTCTGCATTTGGTCCTTGGAAAGCTCTGCTTGAAGCACATGCTTTGGTATGTGTTTTCTCTGTCTATTCTCTTACCCCAGTAACTCGATATCAATGAAGAGAGCAATGGTTCTCAACCAACCTAATGCTGTGACCCTTTAATACAGTGTCTCATGTTGTGGTGACCCCCAACCATAAAGTTATTTTTGTTGCTCCTACATAACTGTAATTTTGCTACTGTTATGAATTGTATTATAAATATTTTTTTGAGATAGGGGTTTTCCAAATGGGTCATGACCCACAGGGTGAGGGCCATTGAAATAAGAGTATTCTGGGTCTGTAGTCCGAAGTACATTAAATGGTCTATCTTGGTCAAAGACTTGCCAGAAAAAAAATTAAGGTGACTAGAAGCCTTCAGCTGTTAAGAGTAGATCCTCATGGTCTATTTTATAATGGCTCACTAAGAAGGTAGATGGGTACAGGAAAGAGATAACATTTTTTGAACCACACAGCAATTTTAATAATTAAAGGAAGTTTATGATGATATTTTCTGAGTTTTATTTCAAATTAAAACCAGTTAAGAAGTACCCTACAGTGTTTTTCAGTCATTGCAGTCTCCTGGGCTTCTGGAGGCTGAATGTTGTTAGAACATTTAAAAATTCAGGACATATTTTTCTTAAGTCCATTTATAGATGAATTTTGCCATTTGTATATAGAGTGGGAGAGGAGAAGACCCAGTCTAGGAGGCAGAACTTTGCTTTTGTCTGGATACTGTTACTAGGTCTTATCTGGATAACCAGACCAGAGTCATCCATGGGTGTTTTGTGTGTGTATGATAGTCTTCTGGGAATGCACTCTTTTGTTCTTGGGATTTTGATGTTTATCTGATATCAGTATGTACCTCATTCTCAGACCTATAGCAAAGCACATGAGATAAGAAAGTACCAGGGCCACACACACACACACACACACACACACACACACACACACACACACATTTCATTTCTTCTCCATAGTGGTGTGATGAGGTGAGGGCCCTTCTGATTGCTAAAGATTTTCATTTTAACTAGGTTAACAGTAAATGTTTGCTTAATACTTTGTTTTGAAAACCGATAAACATATAAAGAAAGTCATGTAATTGAGAAAATCTGGCTCACGTTCTATGTCTATTTATATTGAAATAAAATGAATTATTAATGATCATCTATAATCAAGATGATTTTATACTTCTTATCACTGACAAATAAGACTCAGTCTTTTTATTTGAAAAGAATCATAAGCTCTTTTACCTTGTGCATGTCTGTTACTTTTAAACAGTCTCTTCATTTGGCAAGACATATCCACAAATGTCAATGTAAAATTTAACAAGCTATAAAAGTATGTGATACACCCATCAGGAAACCCAATAGTATAATTCCATCCCTGGGAGTCTCAGACAAGAGTAGTCATATAAGCATCCTAGGAATGAGTAAGGGAGACATCATTGGCACGCATGGTGACAATGCCAAATTTAACCGAGGCTGTTTCAAAATACTCCAGAAAAGCTATGACCCAGTTAGCCCAAAGCCCATTTTCATATGTACTTAAATGTTTTCCCACTTAGTGTTCAGTGTTTTAGGAGTGCATTTATTAAATCAGATTTTTATTTACATTTAAAGTCAAATAGATGAAGTAAGTTCTTAACTCATGATATGTGCTTTTCAATAGCAGTTAGGCACTCCAATTCCTACTCTTTGCTTAAAAAAATTGGTGGCCACCACTTAATGAGATGTTAAACAGTTCTAGAGGTAAAATGAGCTTGATCATCTTTAACAGCAGTAAATCTTAAGTCTCTAAATGGACACACTATCGTAGTATGGAAAAGCCCACCAAAATGTTGCCTCCTCTTATTGAGAGAAGATTTCTCTTTCCAGTGGAGCTCAAAGCCAATGTGGAGTCCAACAGAAACCTGTTATTTTAAACTGATAAAATCCTTCTAGGATGGTATAAAAATCAGTAAGACCTCTGTAGCTTTAACTAAATTCTATTTGACTCTCAATAACTTTTCTAAAGCATTTCTGGCATTATCATCTTTAGTAAATTATCATCTTTAGTAACTAAGTGTAGAGGGCTGGAGAAGTTAAACTGATTTCTGCTAGTCTTTAACATTTCATCAGGATGAACTATGAGAAGGTTATAAATTTTCTCAGTGCCTATAGATTCTCTACTTTAAAAATTCATATTACTACATACAATGACATAAATAGTGATGTTCAAAGTAAGTTTAGTGGGAAGTCATCACACTTACCAGAATAACCAGTTGAAGATTAGACTTTTTATTATTATTTACATAAATAAACCCAAAGTGATCTCAGTTGATATGTCAACGGATTGTATATATCAACAAACAGGAACTTGACTCGTGAAAATCATGTACCCTATATTATGTATCCCTGGCTGGACTGGAACTCATTATGAAGACCAAGATGGCCTCAAACTCATAGAAACCATCCTGTCTCTGCCTCCTCAAGAGCTGTGATTAAAAGTATGTAACAGCACAACCATCTCCTAAGGGGAGAATTTTATGAACACATATGTAGTATGTTCTACCTACAGACACATCTATACAACCTTGATGACTCTATATTAGACATCAGTTTCCTGGGTCTACTGTCTTAGCTTTCATCCAGGAACTGGCTCTTTGCTCTTGAGAAATATTATTCAACCATAGAAATTTCTTGATGTTACATAGACCAATGAGAAGACACATTCCAATTCCTTCATTTCTTCATTCTAGCCTCTTATAATTTCAGTGTGAATGAGACTTGTACATTGACCACATAGTACAACAGAAAAAAAATAGTTATATGAAGTTTCTCTTTCCCTGCTGCCTCCCCAGTCTTACGGTGAACTCTGTGAGTCTTCTTCCTGAGATACATGGCTTCTCTACATACTGTTGCTTCTTCACATGGTTCCCTCACTTGCAGATAGTGAGTTCAGACAGGGAATGAAGCTGCGCTTATCAATATCCTTAATGCCTGACCCATAGTGGATGCCTCCTAAATATATGTTGTTTGCTTGGCCAGATGAAACAGGATGAATAGGATACGTGTTGTAAAAGGAGTTACTTTGGGACACCTCCTCTGATCCCTGTGTAGAACTGCACTGCCTATTGTGTACTGAGACAGTGGCCTCCTTCCTCTCTGATATATGTTAAGTAACAGATTGAACATGGTGAGAGTTCACCAAAGAGGGAAACAAGGAAACAACTAATCATTTCTGTGCATATATCTAGTGCCTAACTGAATTTAATCCAGACTCTTTCAGTTTTGTGCTAGTGAAAATGAGGCTTGCAATGTTAAGCAATTTAAATGATGTTATATGACAATGATATATACCTTCAATTCTGTTTTCTTTTCTTTTCTTTTCTTCTTCTTCTTCTTCTTCTTCTTCTTCTTCTTCTTCTTCTTCTT
>OU015748.1:89471047-89495763 GCA_907169655.1 Acomys percivali
TCCCGCTGGACTAGTGGCTCAAGCAGAGTCACAAATGAGCACTAGTAGCACCACAAGTCACATTTAGCTGAAGCAATTTAAGTTGCTTTGAGACACAGTGCCTTGGATGTGTGTCAAACCATAACACAGCAGAATCCAACTGTTGCATTTATCCATGCTTAAAGCGACTCTTAATTTTCAAATTAAGGAACAAATTTGAGACAAAAGGCTTTAGTGGAAGTTATAAATTCAATTGTCTCTAGAAGTCAAGGCAATTACAAAATTGAATAAAATAACAAGCCTTCATTCAACATGTTTTAATCCAATTAGTTTATATTCTGTGTGAAAGCTTTATTATTTTGTGTATTTTCACATACATTTACTTCTTTTTACTATGCATATCTAGGCTATATAACATGATTTTGATATACCTATAAATGATAAAATTGTTAGTACAACCATGCAGATGAACACATATGCACACACACACACACACACACACACACACACACACACACACACACACACACCCTTTGCTTTATTATTAAGTAGAAATTGCAAACAAGGTTTTGCAGTCATTCATTTCATAATATTAACAATCTGACATTTCTAGTATTTAAATATTTACAATTTCCAAAATGCAGTATCCTTGGTTGTTTGTTTGACTTCTAAAAATTCTAGTTCCTTCTCCCTCGGTGCTTTAATAGCATTATGTGTTAACTCAGTTTAAACATGTCCTCCTTCCATGAAGTTGTAAGAAATAAAAAAGAAAAGAAAAGAAAACCATGAACAATAGTTTGAATATGGTAAGTAGTCAAGAAGAAAGAAGTGTACATGTGTGAATGAATGTATTATGAAAAATAGTTGTATGCATCTCAGAATGGCCTCATGTTGGCATTAAATCTTCACATATAGGACAAGCCAAGAACTTAGGATCACACACATGAAAACTATAGTTATTTTATCAAGGGACTAGTAAGGGCCACAAGATAGAAAAAGAGAATAAAAAGAAAGTAAGCAAAAAAGCGAAAAAAGGTAAGCAAAGCAAATCAAAGTCAGATTAATATAAAGATTGAGGCAGCACTTGTACAGAAGAAAAATATAAATTAACAATGGAGGTCATGAGCTGTTCTTATATGTTCAATTTGAAGATGCTGTTTGTAGACATAGCCCAGAAACACAGAGAATATAATAGTGAAAGCTAGCAAGTTCAGAGCTGCCAATATAGCTGCCTTCTGCCTAAGGTCAATATAATAGTTATGCATAAATAAAAAGGAAATGCAGAGAAATGTAAGATTTAAATTTGTTTTGTTGTGTTTTGTTTTATTTTTAGTTGTTAACCTCTATATTGCCTGAATTTAATAAACCAAAAAAAAAATACAGGAGAAGCAAATATGTTGAAGTTTATCAAGTGTCAAAATCACACAATCTGTCCCAAGGAACTGCTACAAAACCTGCCGATGGCTTAATGAAAATTAGTTCTCAGACTACAGTATAAAAAAATAAATTTTAGTACTCTGCAATTGGTCACATTTACAGGTCACTTAAAAAAAACTTCATGCTAGCATTAGAGGTCAAGATGTCCTCTGATTATAACAGGATTCAGGTAGGTACCGAGAAACAAAAATAAGTGTATTGTGGTAATTTATTAAAGTGTGTGTTTGAGAGGGAGAGAGAGAGAGAGAGAGAGAGAGAGCAGGAAAAAGGCTTTATAACCTTCATTACTAAAAGGCCTTGCTATGACCCTCCTAGGTTCCAAGAAGTTTCCACATGCCCCTCACAAATGAGCCTTGTCCCCATTGTCTCTCCCCATGCTCTCCTTCTCCATACAGCCCTCCCCGACCTTATCCTCATCGTTTCTGTCCTACCTGCCCCCAGTCCTCCCACAAAATCTATTCTAGCTCTCGCTTCCAGAGAGAGCCATGTGACCCCACTAAAGCCCCCATTGTTACTTAGTCTGTCTGGGCCTGTAGTGTGATTACCCTTTACTAATATTCTCTTCTAAATGAGTGCATCTCATGTTATGGCGTTTGTCTTTCTGGGTCTGGATTGCCTCCCCCAGGAAGAATTTTTCTAGTTTCATACATTTGTCTGCAAATTTCATGACATCCCCTCTGTCCTACCCAGTATACTACCTCTTAGCCCTACATAGGACCTATTTTCTTTTGCCTCGGGTACTCATTGCACCTGCAGTGATTATGCCTAAAAAAAACCTTGAGAGCATGAAGTCAGTTCATTCTTTTTTTTGTAATTGAAAAATAAAATCATTTATATTACATCTCATTTGTTATCCCACCTCATGCATCCTCCCATTCCTCCCTCCCTCCCACTTTCATCCCATTCCCCTTCCCTCTAACTGTAACTGAGGGGGACCTCCTCCCCCTGAATATGATGCTAGGGTATCAAGTCTATTCTTGATAGTCGAAGTCAGTTCATTCTTTATTCCAAGCACTAAAATAAATAATCATTCTAAGGCACTTTCCATCTTTAAAAATGATGGAATGTAAAATGAGAGACAGAGGGATAAAGAACACTAAAGGTGAAAAACTTTAGATAATACTACTGTTTTATAAGCTTACATAAATGTGTGTGTGTGTGTGTGTGTGTGTGTGTGTGTGTGTGTGTGATATAGATAAGTGTGAGCCCACACATGCCATGTCACAGCCTGTGTGTGTCAGGGAACTGCCTAGAGTTGTTTTTCTCTTTCCACCTTTATGTAGACTCTGATCCGACTCAGGTCACCAGGCTTGAACCTGCTGTACTATCTGATGTGCCTCACTCAGTTTTACAGTTGGCATCCTGAACTTTGGATACTACACAATCCATTTATTGCAGACAGAATAGAAATTGAAAGTTGCCTTTTGCCCAGATTATTCGGTTCCTTCTTTAAATAATTAATATCAGCAACATTTAACTTCAATCACCAAAGAGCATATGCTTTTAAAAATATTACTGTATTACTTTGTATATTTTACTATATTTGTTTAAATGGAGTTGCCAACTCATGGCTGATAATGTTTCTTCTAGGATCTATAGAATATCTAAAAATAACTCAAGTGCCATATCCTTTGAAACTGTAGATGTGAGGGATCCAAGAGATCTCGCAAACAAAACAGATTATTTCCATTGTGCTTGGTTGCCTCACAGAACTTGAAATAAGACTCCATTACCAAAACCACCACAATCTTCATCACAAAACTTGCAGGAGTCAGGTTGGCACTGACCTCGAAGGCTTTTATCTAAGAGCTAGCTCTCATAATATGGGAAGGTATTATGCAAACCTCTGGAGGGAGAAAAGTTATCAATAGTCCTGGTAGGAACCAAGCTGTTACGCTTATGAATAATCACAATGTCAGTCAGATAAGATAGTTCCAATACTGAAATAGTGGCACTTGTATTTTGAGTATCACCAAGAACTGTCTAAATTGCACTTATGGTTCCTTCAATAGAAGAGAAAGCATGTTGTAATACTATAAACCTAACCAAATACCTATGGCTGGATATGTCCTAAGTTCTAGAAGAGTGCCAGGTACTACACTTTTGCTAACTTAATATGTGTTCCAACTATATTCTAACTATTTTTCTTCTCGAGAACTGCCACACTGATTTCTATAGTCACAATTCAAGTTTAGAGTTCAAACATCAATGAATGAGTGTTCGCCTTACTCCACATCTCTGTAGCATGAGCAGTCACTTGTTTTATTAATCTTAGCCATTCTGACAAGTGTGATAAGATATCTCAAAGTAGTTTTGATTTGCATTTCCCCTGATGACTAAGGATGTTTAACCTATACATGAACGAACCTCTCACTTCTCATCAAAGAAGCTTCTCTTTCCTTTGAAGTATACAGAGGCCATTACAGAGGTCTGTAACTAGTCAAGATGTACAGAGTAAGTGACTGTTGGATGTGTAGTCCCAGTTACAACATCTAAAAATGCAACCTTTACACCACAGGCTCAGAGAATGTTAAAAAAGAAGCATCTAGAAGAACTGTAAAAACCTAAAGACCATGACACTGTGTCTTCTAGATATGTCAGCGAGGCTGAGGCTATGCTTCTCAACAAAATGGCTGTCTGCACAAGATTAGCATACCTACCGACATATATTAATGGATGAAGAAGACTTTAAAAGGCCCCAGATGAAGAGAAAAGTTGTTAATTTTCTCCAGAAGCACCCTCTTTAATAGAATACCCAATTTTAGTGGTCACACTGTAACCTGTGTATATATAAACAATGTTCAATGGACTTAGTGGTTGAAAACTCTGTGTGCGTGAGTGTGTATGTGTGTGTGTGTGTGTGTGTGTGTGTGATAACAATAATTATAGGACAACTAGTAGTGAATTCAAGAGGCTGTAGTAGTGTAGATGGAAGGAGTTGGATTGAGAGAAGAAGGGATAAAAATATGGAAATTATATAAATAGACTCTACTTACATATGAAATTCTTACATAAGAAATTAAAATTAATTTTTAAACAAAAGTTCAGTTAGGAACACCTACATACTTTATATAAAGTCCACTTTAAATAGGAAATATGCTATCCTTTATTCAATAACTAAAATAAAAGCTTTTAAAAGTAACATCATTAGAAATTTCTTGTCCATTTTCTCATGGTCTAGAATTAAATCACAAGCATCAGCACAAATAAACAAAAATACTCTAAACCAAACAGCAACAACAAACAAAATTTCAAGGTGATATCCATAAATCATTATTTTTAAAAATTAATTTATTCATATTACATCTCAGTTGTTATCCCATCCCTTGTATCCTCCCATTCCTCCTTACCTCTCGCTTTTACCCTAACCCTGCCCTGTGTCTGTGACTGAGGGGGACCTCCTCCCCTACTAAATGATCATAGACTATCATGTTTCATCTTGGTAGCCTGCTTATTCTTTCTCTGAGTGCCACCAGGCCTCCCCACCAAGGGGAAGTGGTCAAATATGGGGCACCAGAGTTCACATCTGAGTCAGTCCCCACTCTCTCCTCAACTCTGTAGAATGTCTTATCCATTGGCTAGATCTGAGAAGGGGTTCTATGTTTACTGAAAACCCCAAGAAAGAGTCCTCCTTCTGAGGGTCAGACACATGCACTCCATAGACGCCCTGTGAAACTATTTCTGGCTTTAGTATAACTATCTGAAAAAATGTTCTAAAATATTGGTTTCATTGGGTTTTACTATTTGTCAATTTTCTTTTTTTTTTCATCTCCAACTTCTTTTTTTTCTTTTATTAATTTATTCATATTACATCTCAATGGTTATCCCATCCCTTGTATCCTCCCATTCCTCCCTCCCTCCCATTTTCCTCTTACTCCCCTCCCCTATGACTGTGATTGAGGGGGACTTCCTCCCTTTTATATGCTCATAGGGTATCAAATCTCTTCTTGGTAGCCTGCTAGTCTCTAAACACTAGTACATTTAGACAGTTTGAGTAGTCCCTGAGTGTTATTGTTTGCAAGGAGATCTAAGCAAGAGAAAGCAATTTCAACCAAAGATGAGAAAGTACAAACAAAAAAAAAATCACAAACAACTAGTAACAATAACAACTACTGAACTGTTGCATGGAAACCATACAATGTGTTCATTACAAAATATGTGACTCCCAACATCCACAATTTAGATACTGTAGTCCTTGTTTTTCCCTGTTTGATTTCTCTCACTTTGCACTTCAACACTTTCTTAGCTAACTCTTACTTTGTTTTCCTTGTATCTCTAAGCTTGTTCTAGTCAGAGCCATTGCTGGTCTCCTACTCTATTTTCCTCCCCTGGACAGAATAACTGAAAGCTGGTTTCTCTCACTGGGAGCTGACTCACCCTTGCCCAGAAACACACACCAATATAACTGGCCTTTGATCTATTGTAGAGTCACCCCTCATCAATCTCCCAGATGATAGGCCAACCGTTACACAGTTACATTTGCCAATGTATACATTTACCTTGAATGCTCAAGAAGGGAAGAAGGAAACCCCATATGCCTGAAATACAAACACAGATACAATTGCAGAGGAGGCAATTTTTCATGACATGTCTTAGTTCAACCAATACACATACAACCGCTCACATGTGAGCACAAGCTATCTGCAAACAGGCTTATCAATCCTGTGTAAATGGGAACAGACATCTAGAGCTATTCAAAGGTAAGAGGCCTATTGGCACTGACTTTAGGTACATAGGATAAACAAATCCTGCTCAAACCAGTTCCAACTCATTTCTAGACACAAGATTAAAGCCTAAACATTTCCCTCCCAAAGAATCACTAACAAATTCTGTTAAAGTGTATACATACTTAAGTTGTTAGGTGGAGGAAACAAAGCAATGAGTTTATGTATTTTCAAAATATTCTTCACTTTAAGGCTACTTTATATTAGTTTCATTAGCTTAGTATCATTTGATCCAAATGTATATTGGTTTATTTGTTGTTAAACATGCTGGCTTCTATATACATGCACTTTAAGAATTTGTCCAAAATATTAGAATATTGGCACAATTTTTCATTATATTTCGCTTATGTATTCCATATAAATTTAACTCTATTCTATAAAACTAAACACTATAACTAATAGACATTTATTTTATTTTTATAAGTTGAAAAACTTAACTTTAATGTACCTTTAAAATATTTTTTGAACTTTAAAATTAGTAAGTAGTGTATGGTACAATGCTGAGAAAGTAGTCATTTCTTGTATTTGTTTCAAATTTCTTTCATGATGTTTTCAGAAATACTCCATACTCATAAAGACAGATAAATAACATGTCTATTTTATGTTGCATTTTGTTTACCCTAAAGAGCTAGGGATTTAAACATTCAGCCCAGAACTCTTTGTTTTTTTTTTTTTTTAATTGAAAATAGACCTTGTTCTCACATAATATATCCTGATTATGGCTTCCCCTTCTTCTACTCCCACTACTTCCTCTCAACCCTCCCATCTGGATCCACTTCCTTTTTGTCTTTCATTAGAAAACAAACAGGCTTCTAAGAGATAATGATATAATATACTTCACATAAAACTGCCACACTGATTTCATAGTGACAATTCAAGTTTATAGTTCAACTATCAATGAATGAGTGTTCACTTTACTCCACGTGTCCGCAGTAAGAGCCATTCTTTGTTTTATTAATCTTAGCCATTCTGAAAAGTATGATAAGGTATCTCAAAGTACCTTTGATTTGCATTTCCCCCGATGACCAAGGACGTTTAGCATTTCTTTAACTGTTTCTCAATCATTTGAGTTCCTTTTTTTGAGAATTCTCTATATAAATCTGTGTACCATTTTAATTAGGTTTTTTATTTTCTTTATACCTAGGTTTTAAAATGTTTTTTATACTTTTGAATACTATCCCTCTTTGAGATATGTAGTTGTTTCCATTCTGCAGGCTGCTGCTTTTTCTGGATGATGGTGTCTTTTGACATACAGATTACAGTCTCATGATGTTCTATGTATTAATTATTGGCTTTACTTCCTGTGCTAACCAAGTTCTGTTCAGAAAGTCCTTTGCTGTGCCATCATAACGAATTCAAAGCTATTCCCCCACTTTCTCTTCTATCAAGTTCAGTGGATCTGGTTTGATGTTACAGTCCTTGATCCACCTAGAGATGAGCTTTGTGCTAGGTAATGAGTATTTATCTATTCTTTTACATACAGAGATCCACTTTGATCAGCACCATATGTTTAATATGCTGCCTTTTTATTTCCTCTGTGAATTCCCAGGCTCTTCATTTCCACTTCCAGGTCTTGAGCTATTTTATTCGTTTTCTTCTACTGTTTGTGTTTTCATAAATTTCCTTAAGAAATGTACTCATTTCCTCTTTGAGGACCACTATAAAACCTGTAAAGGTTATTTTAAGGTCTTTATATTATGCATCAGCTGTGTTGCAATTCTCAGAACCTATTGGAGTAGGGTTGTATCTAATGGGTACATGTTGTCCTGCCTGTTATATGCTGGTATTTAGGCGTCTGCGTTTGGGAAGATTTTAATTCTTGGTGCTGATAGCTGGTCTTATCTTTGTTGGATGGGCATTTTTCCCTCTTGGCTTCTGTTGCCCTCTCTGGTCCTTAGCAGGTTGAGTTGGCTTGTGTAGCCTGGTAGGGAATTCCTCTGGGATCCTGATAGATGGTGTTGATTGGAGTTCTAGGTAAAATATAGGTGTTGAGAGAAAATATTTTAAAATGAGGATGGGTTAGGAGTGGACACCTAGTGGTATCCACGGGAGGAAGGAAAGAATTGTATTATGGATCTGCTTAGTCCATGGGAAATGGGGGCAGAGAATGGGTGTAAGTCCCAACAAGTAGTCTGCTACTGAGTTGGCGATGTGACTGGGGAATTGAATATTGAAGGGAGAAGAGATAATGCATATTTGAAACTTACCTACATGCTTGGCTGGCCCTCTTACTACTTTGGTAGACTTGTCTGGTGGGTTCTTGGGGAGTATATGTTGAATTTAGGGCATGGGGTAACAATATAAATGGGAGGGATGTTGGAGGAGAAGATCTGCATGATCCAGTGGAGACAGGAGCAGAGAGCATGGGGAAACTGTAGCAGGTGGTCTTCTTGGCAGAATTAAGGGTGGGCGTGAGTGAGAGGTTTGATTTAGAGGAGAGGAAAGCAAGTGAAAATCCACAGTTAGGCTACCTGCTCCTCTGGCTGGAGCAGCCTTCAGCTTCCCAGGAAATATTGACTGTATTGAGGGGGTGGGCTAAAGAATTGAGTGGGGGAAGGAAGGCCGTTTAGAGAAGTACCGTGTGGTCCACTGGAGCTGGGTACAAGCAGTGAAGGATGCCTGCAACATGTGGTCCGCTCCAGAGTTAGGGATGAGACTCAGGGATTGGATTAGGAGGACAGGAGGGAGAGATGAAGGTCTCAAGCCAGGCTACCTGCTTCCCTGGCAGGAGGGCTTAGTCCAGCATTCTAACAAAGTGATGTTTACTCCACAATAGATGTTATCATAGACTTTGATGAGAAAATAAGTTTCTATTATCTAAAATTTGCTGATCAGTAATAGCCATAGACTTTCCTAATTGTAAAACATAGGTTAAAAATAAAACAAAAAGGATCTGTGCTAGTAAAACGTTCCAGTATTTAACACTGCCAGAATATTTCACTAAAATAAAAATCCTATTTGTAACAGACACCCAAACCTTAGCAGGTTCCCAGGTCTTAGCACAACTTCTATCATGGTGAAAGTACCACTCAGGCCTTAGAACCCAGCAGGTAGGCAGCAGCACCTGCCAAAACAAGAATAAAGACCTAATCCATCCATTCCATAGCTCTGGCAAGGTCCCTAAATGGACTAGCCTTAACTTTTTGCTTCTGTCGTTCTGATTGTGGATAGCTCTTCTTTCTAACTTTAGTTTGTCAACAAAGGGTGTGGTTTTTGCATTGAAAAGCACACCCTGAACAGGCTCAGGATACATTCAGGTCCTGAACACCTAGAGTAGTTGATAGCCAACTAATAAAAAATATTTTTTTGGATAGAAACCATGTCTGAGCAGTCTTCTCTGATGGAGAACTCACAACACAATGCCTTGAAGATATGAAGGTAAGCAGAAGCCTAGGGATTCTGGGTAGCTAATCACTCTTTGTCTCTTGTATAGCAATGGTTCTGCTGTGAACTTGGATGGGCACATGCTTCATGAGAAAGGTGTAATTTCACTCCTTTCCTTAACTACTTTTCCTCTGTATGGATGAGTGAATATGTCATAGCCTATAAACTGCTACATCTCACAGGCAGTTAAACAAGGAAATTAATTCCTGTTGGATTGAGAAACAGATGAGTGCTCTTGGAAGATCTCTCAACTAGCTGTCTGCACTCTATTTATCCTGTGTAAGAATATGTATGTAGCTGAACATAATTTTTTAAAATATGAAGGCTAGAACTTGGCAAACTAAACTTATTCTAATTTTTAAAATTATAATTATCAAATAATGCTTATATATGTCTATATAATAAATGCCTTGCTTTAATATGTGCATACAGTGATCAAAATGTGCTAATTAACTTGATCTTACATTTTATTTCTAGTCACTCTTTTAAACTCTTTGCTGTTAAAAATGTGAAATACATGTTAGTACAAACACTCAAACTCAATAAAACTGAAAATGGAAAAATTTGTGCCTTTGGCCTAGGAGACACTTAATGCATGAATTCAGCCAGTACACAGACTTTAGTTTTGTCTATTTTGTATTCTGTCTATAGTTTTCTGCTTATAACTGTATGACAATGACAATACTTTCATTTGCCCATGAATTAGTTTTCTTAGATATAAGATGATGTTAGTAAGGTTGAGTAGCTAAGGCTGGATAAATAGAAATTCTTGATCATGGTCACTAATATTATTTGGCCCTTTATCCCTTTTAAAAAGAATTTACACTATTTTATTTTGCGTTTTAGAACTTCATACATTAGTGCTACATTGACTTCATTATCATCCTAATCTCTCCCCTGTCCTGTGTCCCTCTAATTCCTTCTAAATTCATAACCATTCCTTCTTTGATTATTTCTACACACATACACACCCATACACACACACACACACACACACACACACACACACACACACTGACTCACATATACTGACAATATATAGTAACAGCCTGATAAAGTCCATTTAGCATTGCTCCTATATGTATACGGAGGGTTAAATTTTTAGAATCTGTTCGATTTATTGAGCTCAACTCATTTTTCAAACGTAATTGGAACAGCACTGCAGTTGTCTGCCCGGTATTTTCATACTCAATCTTGATTTCGCATTGTAAACTTCAAATAGAAATTTAGACAGACTAATATTTGCACCTCTCCCAACAATCCTTAAAATAAGTATGTTGTCTCATTTTACAGACAACAAATACTATAGTCAGAGTTGCCCAAAACAATATAGCTACTCACTGACTGAGTGGTTATTTCAATGAAAATATTCTGATCATTGAGTGTGTATGCCTAACTGTTATGCCTAACTGCCTTTGAATCCATAGACTATAGTGTTTAAAATATCCCTTAACAACCAGGCTATTCCTCCAGGGTTGAATTCTTGAACAATGTTGGAAACAATCTTTTTGAAACAGAAGCGAGGAGTCAGTCACTTGCAGAAGGGCTGCCTCCTGACCTATGCAGCGTTGATTACATCACACAAGCAAAGTGGGTGTATTCACCCTACAGCTTCTTTCTACTCTTAATTCTATTTGGAATTTGTTTCTATTGCCAATCACTGCAGCCAATTAGCAGAAAGAACTTAATCACATCTGGAACCCAGCTGTGTATTTTCTGAGCCCAGAAGACACACCCAGGAGTTGATGGAAAAGATGACTAGCAAGCCAACATGAAATATCCTGCAATCGCTTTGAAGGAAGGCAGTGTCCTCGGCTTTAGCCTTCCCTCACTCCTAGGAAGGATTGCTTTGTGTAAAGCAAGCGAGGTGTTTGGGAAATAAAAAATAGAAAGATTCATAGCTGACTGAAACAGAATGTATGCCCTTACTTTCAGTCTCATGAAAGAGGCTTTTCAGTTTTGAGGAAAAGGGGCCACAGGAGCTGTGACACTCAGAGTAATAGCTGATACTTTCTCAGAGCTGAACTGACAGGTTGGTAGATTATGGGTATTATAGATTTGCACAAAGATAATCAAAGAGGAAGATGAGGAAAATGGACAGTCTGAAGATAACATATTACTAAAATTATTTGGCTGTATACCTGCCACAGGCAAAGCGATTGGTTGCTTCTCTAAGCACCAGCACACAGGTCTCTTGCCCTACAATAGACTTAGCAAACTAGCATTTTTGAGATTGGGAATTTACATTGTTTAAACACCTCAGATCTTCAATGAGACACTGTCTTTACCTGGGCGCCATTTGAAACACTCCTTCTGCTAGAAGTAATGGTTTGCATTTATACAGAGGAAAATAACTTCCGGTGGTAACTAGGAGGGGTATCTTTTAAATATACTTGAAGGAGCATGAAAATGAACACAAATGAAAATAGAATGTGAATGGATTGGAAGTAAGCTTATTTAGTGATTGCATACTGCTTGGATTCCAAAACTTTAATATAAAATATAACTACAAATGATCATTTTCAATGAGGCTCATCTCATCATGACAGAGTACCATTTCCTACATAGGGAAGAATGACCCACGTGCTCTAGATTCTGTCTTCTGTCAGTGATATTTTATACACACCATTTTTACTTGACTATATTCTCACCACAAGGAATCTCTATGTTTGTTTCTGAGTTGTGTTGTGGGAAGAATTGCAAGCTTTGTCCCAGGTGCAAGCAGTCTTGGCAGGCTTTGCCCCTTGGAAACACCATGGATACATTGTGACAGACTGGATGGAGCCATCCTGGGTCTGAAATTCAGGAAGCAGGGCCAGGCCATTGTGGTTCTAATCAAACATCGATGGGGGACGGGATCCCAACCCAAACTGGCCATTGCAAACCGGAGAGAGCCTGAGAGAGAGAGATGCAGGCAGAGGAGAGAGAAGAAGGCTGCAGATTTTGGAGCAGGATTTGGGGAGACTAGCCTACAGGCCAAACCAGCATGGAGGCCAGAGACAGCTGGGGATCCATCCTGTGGATTAGATACAAGAAGCAGAAAGCAATCAAGAAGTAGACACCAGAGTCCATGTCAGAAGTAATGCTTACTTCCCCTTATTATGGGACCCACAAAGAAACTGTGCTGCCCATCTACTACATCTGAGCAGAGGGTCTACAAGAGAAACCTTGTGCCTGAAAAACTAAACAAAAACAAAAACAAACAAACAAACCCGAACATGTATTAGAACTAAGAAAATAGTATTCTGTAGTGATGCCATTAAAAAAAATATATGTTCAATTGGATATGTCTGTACAAAGGAATGGATTCAACAAGAGTCACACTGATGCAGTCACAAAGTTTGTGACAAAAAAAAAATCTCATTTTTCAAACTTCCTGCTGACTTCAGGAAATGTGTTTAACGACACTTGCAAGTTTTGCAGTACCAGTTGCCTAAAGAAGCTAAAACTTCGACTTCTCAGACAGGGAGCTCCTAAATAGATGTAGAGACCTACTGCCAGCTCCATTATGGGCTCACTAGCCCTTAGTTTTAGTATATTGATCTTGTGTGTACCACAGCTTGAAAATATTAACGAGAGCCTCCCTGTAAGAACGGTGTGCCAAAGATTCACTCCCATCTCAGAAGACAGTGACGAAAGACCCTGAGTGTCTCAAAGAGATAACCACCTACAAAACATGATTTCTTAAGCAGCAAGAGAAGTTGGACTCTCCCACATCATATTATCAGGTATGAGTGTTTAATTACGGCTTCAGAAGCTTTAGGACTGGCTTACATTTTGGTGTGATACAGTGCTGTGCGTCTACATGTTTGATGGGTATGGATGTGAACAATTTTAAAAACTTCTGTCACTGTCTTAAATCTGTATAATAGAAATGATCAACTCGTACCACATGGAAAAACCTTTATGTGTGTTAGTGCACTCATCACTGTTTCCATCCCTGAGCCAAATTACCTGATAGAAACAATTTAAGGGATGAAGGGATGAAGGGATGAAGGGTTTCTTTTGGCTCCTGACTTCAAGTTTGGTGGAATAACTCATTAGCAGTGAAAAGGTGTGGTCTCACATGCACCCCACATGGCAGCATAAATAGGAAACAGAGAGCTCAGTCTGTAACCAGAGGCAGGTATGAGCTTTGTGGCCCATTCTTAGTGCACTTCCCTTACCAGACAGGCCCCATTCACTACAGGTCACACAACCTCTCAAAACAGCATCATTGACTGGGAATTGAATGCTCAAATGCAAGAGCCCATGGGCACATTTCACACTCAAGCTATAATGTTTTGCCCCTGATTCCATGGCCTCATAGCCATGACAATAAAAAATGTATTGTGTACAGCTTAAAAAGTTCCTATAGATTCTGCAGTGTTGAAATAGTTAAAAGTCAGTCTTTTTGAGGTTCAATGTAAACTCTTAGCTGTGAAGCTTTGTAAATAAAAATGTAAGTTACATACTTCCACTGTATAACAACACACAATGAATAGTCTCCTCATGTAAGGAAGGAAGAAAAGGAATGCAAAGAAATCCTGGAACAAGGTAGGGATTAAAGCCAGCTGCGTGTCTAGCATTTGGGCCATATGGTGGCTTCAGTCTTGCTTCTATGGCTGTAGGACGTACTTCCTTGATGTTCTTGTCATTTGTAAGACACCTGTTCTCTCTCTTGGGCTGGAGGCTCTACCCAGTGTCTACAGCTTGACTTGGTAGGCGTTGCACCTTCCTAGTATATGCAAACTCCTCAAGGGTCTATTGTAACTAGCATTTCACACATAGCTCACTCAGGAGACCCATGAAAGGGATGAGAATCTGCCACACATCATAGGAGTCTTCATGGGCTTTCCAATAGAAGTTCTGTGGATGCCTTAGTAACCAGCCACTTCTTTTTCTTTGAAAAAAATATTTTTTTCATACAATATATTCTGATTATGGGCTCTCCTTCCCCATCTCATTTCCCATCCGTCCTACTTCTTCACCCACCCAAGACTAGTCCTTGTCTTTCTCTTTCTTGTTAGAGTACAAACAGGCATCTAAAGTAACAACAGCAATAATAATAACAATAACAACAACAAAAAATAATAAACAAGTTAAATAGAAAATAATAGCCACGGAAAAGCACAAGAGACACAAAGAGGTTCTGAGACACTTTTGCACACACAGGAAATCCATAAAAATAATATCAGAAACTATAATATAAATAAAAGACATGTAAGGTAAAAAATATAATGCTCAGACATAGTATTGTGAGGCAAAAAAAAAAACCCTTCAAAAATAACATAGGATTCATTTTGTGTTGATAATTTATTGCTGTTTGTATGCCCAGTAAGACTCTATTGGAGAAAACTAATGTTGCCTTTGTGAGTGGTCTGCAATTGGAGATAGCTTCTCATTAGGGATAAGGAAATGTCTACTTCCACTCTAGCCCTGGGACCCTATCTGTCTTAGAACTGTGCAGGCCTTGCACATGGTGCCACGGTCTTTGTTATCATATGTGAGTCGTTGCTGTTTGTCTAGAAGGCCTTGTTTCATTGGTGTCTCTCATCCCCAGTGGCTCTCCCAGTCTTTCTGCCTCCTCTCTGGAGAGTGACAGGTTTGACAGAGGTATACCATTTAGAACTGACTGTTCCAAAGTCTCTCACTCTCTGAGCATTATCCAGTCATGGTTCTTTGCATTTGTTCCTGTTTACTGCTAGAGGAAGCTTCTCTAGTGATGGCTGAGCAAGATGCTGATATATCAGTATACAGAATGCTGTACTCCAGACATAAGCCTTCCTACCTCCATTGTGGAGAAGCAATCGATTTCCCCGTGGTAATCTGACCAGTCCCCTTTATTAACATAGTTATTCTTTTCTTAGCTTGCTGGCTTAAAGCCATCAGTAGTCCAAAGTAGCCAGGGGGAAGTCTGAGCTTCCGGTTCAATGGCATCTTTGCTGTGGTTCCTGGTAGGAACGCTTCTCACTCTGAAACCGAAACTTCTATGTCAGAAGAACTTGAGATGTGGAGACAGGAAGCAATTTTTTTCCTAGTGAGTCATGAAGGGTGATAGTGAGTATAACCATTCCCTTTTCCACCCCTTGATTCCCAGATCTGTGGATTCTGGCTATGGAAGAAACTATGCCGTATATTAGAACTTTATTCAAAGCATTACCACCTTCTGGAGAACATTGCCCCAGCCCACTAAGGTGCTGCTACCTACCTGGTATTGTACTTGTACCATCAAACGGCTTTTCCATCTTTCTATCAGGTCAGCTGTTTTAGAATTGTGGGAAACATAATAAGACTAATGGATTCCATAACCATGGGTCCACTGTCATATTTTCTGACTGCAATGTCAGTTCCTTGATCAAAGGCAATACTGAGTGGAATACAATGACAGTAGGTAAGGCATTCTTAAGTCCATGGATGGTAGTTTTGGGAGAAGCACTACGTGAAGAAAAGACAAATCCATAACCAGAATAAGTATCTACTCCAGTAGGATAAAGCATTGCTCTATCCAAGGAGGAAGTGGTCCAATGTAGTAAACCTGCCACAAAGTTGCTGGCTGCTTGCCCCAAAGTATGGTGCCATACTTAGGGCATAGTGTTGGTCTCTGCTGTTGGCACATCTGGCACTCAGCAGCAGCCATAGCTAGGTCAGCCTGGTTGAGTAGCAGTCCATATTGTTGAGCCCATGCATAACCTCCATCTCTGCCACTATGGTCACATTGTTCATTGGCCACTGGGCAACGGCATATTTAGGGAAAGAAGTTGACCATCCATAGAACAGGTTATCCTACCTCTGCTTTTTGGATTCCTCCTCAGGGAAAGTCAGATTTTGATAAGCATTTTCATGGGATGAGTATCTTCCCATCCTTCACATATTTGGAGAGATCTATTCGCATGCTTCTTCCCCAGATGTCTTTTTCACAATTTTTCCACTCATAATTTTCCCAAGTACCTGACTATCCAACAATCCATTGGCCACAGTCATGAATCAGTGAATAGCTTGGCCATTGCTCCTTGCAAACAAACTGTGTCACCATGTGTACTGACTAAAATTCTGCCCACTGTGGAAGATTTCTCTTCACAGATGTCTCTCCCATCAACTACCTCTTACGTTTCCCCTGAGCCTTGGCCACTGGATTGTCGATGTAGATAACCCATCCACAGCTGAGCACACATTCAGTGTCATTTACACTTGGGACTTTGATCAGTTACAAATCAATGTATTAACTACTACATACTTCAAAGAGAAACCCCTCTTACCAAAATTGAGAACGGCACAAGTCTACATGAACAGACAAATATTTAAAATGAGCCAGGTCCAGTGGCACATGCTTGCAATCCCAGCACTCATAGAGGCAAAGGCTGAAGAATCACTGTGAGTTTGAGGCCAGCCCAGCCTATAAAGCGAGTACAAGACAACCAGGGACACACAGAGAGACACTTTCTTGAAAAAACATATATGTGTATATATATATATATATATATATATGTGTGTGTGTGTGTGTGTGTGTGTGTGTGTGTGTGTGTGTGCGCGCGCGTGTATGTATATACACGTACACACACACACATATATATTTAAAATGTTCTTTGGCAATATCATTCTGTACAAATATAATCCAAGTGAACATAGAAGTTAATAAAATGCTTATAAGTAGTGTTTTATGCTAAGTAAGTTCGCCGCGTCTGAGAAAGAAAAAGAGAATTAGAGATGCACTTTAGATCATATCATAATTAGAGAACATCAGGAGAAGGGACATTTGGGGAGAGTCTGGGAGAGTGAAAGCAGATAAAGTATAAAAGCATGACAAGACTGTCCAGAAAGACATGTATATTCAGAGTGGGTATCGCAGCTATGTCTCTAGGTTGGCTGGGGGGCCAGTTTGCTGAGAACTTGGTAGGCAGAGCTGAGATTGACAACAGATGTTTCTAGAGAGTTAATGAGGAGCAAATCTTGCAAGAATACGGAACACAGCCCTGGCCTTTGGGTTTTCAACCTCATGTGATGGGTAATTGTATGAGGGACTTACTGTCAGTTTATTGAAAGCAACTTATAATTTAGGCAATAGCCTGTGTCTTTTGGGGCCTCCCATGGGATCCCTTTGTCCAACAACTCAATTAGATATAACCCATTGCTGGTATGAGAGCTTCATTTGAGGACAAATGTTTAGTTTGAGCTTCAACTCCCCATTATATGGTGATTTCATTTAGATTATATGCATATAATATATTAAGTGGACACTTCTACAGTATTAGGCTTCAATACTACCCCTAAATGGCCCTTATTTTTATCTGTTTCCCCTTGTATTTCTTCCTTAAGCCTCCTCTTCCTTCCTGCTTTCCACTTGCTCTTCCTATTTCAGTGACACATCCATCCATCCAGAGTTATCAATTCTATTTGCCTTTTCTGAGGAGATGTATCTATCCTTGCTAGTCCATTACACTGTACCTAGCATCTGTGGTTCTAGGGATTGTGCCCTGGGTATGGTTGGTTAAGTACCTTTTCACAAAGCAGCATTTTATGATCTACATTTGAAGAAAATAGAAAGATATCCTATGTATAGTCATAATGGGTTGAAATTTTCTTTCATCGTTTCTAAAATATGAAATATTACTTTCCAAATATGCTAGTCTTTTGTAGCACTGTGCAGGATTGTATGTTTACAAAGAATTAAGATAAATTGTATTTTTTGCCTTTACATAGCAAATACCCAAAATACAAGCTTAACTCATCATTGTCTCTACAATGTCGCCAGCCAGATTTTTAAAAATAGACTTGCATTTTCTCTAGGCTCTAATGAAAACAAACTCTTATGTATGATAATTTTTACATCTAAGAGTCAGAAAAAATTTACACAGATTTGTTCCTGGCTTGTACTTTTCTTACTCTAGACACATTATAAATTTGGGTATTAGGAACCATAAATGTTCTATTAAGATATGTAATATGCCACATACAATAAAACCTAATTTATCTTGCCTACGAGAAGTGTAGTGATTAAGATGGAGCAGAGATCGAGGGAATGGCAAATCAATAACTGGCCCAACTTGAGACTCACACTATGGGAGAGAGTAAACCCCTGACACTGTTAATAATGCTCTCACTATTATGCTTGCAGACAGGTGCCTGCCATAACTGCCTTCAAAGAGGTTTCATCCAGCAGCTGATAGAAACATATGCAAAGCCCCATGGTCAAACATTAAGCTGAGCCCAGGGAGTCTTGAGGAAGAGAGAGAGGAAGGATTGAAGGGAGCCTGAAGGGTGAAGGCCACCACAAGAAATTCTACAGTGTAAACTAATCTGGGCCCATGGGGACACACAGAGACACCAAAGAGCATGTATAGGCTGACCCAAGACCCCCTACACACCTAACAGAGGTGTAGCTTGGTCAACATATGGGTGTCCTAACAATAGGAATAGGAGCTGTCTCTGACTCTGTTGCCTGCCTCTCGGCCCCCTACTTCCTACCTGGGCTGCCCTCAGTGGGATACGATATGGTTAGTCCTGTTGCTATTTGAGGTGCCAAGGTGTGTTGATACCCCAGGGGCCCTTTTCTGAGGAGAGGAGGAAATGGGCAGAGGGATGATTGAGGGTTGACTGGGAGGGGAGGATAGAGGGGCCTGGATGTGGCTGTAAAGTGATTTTTAAAAGGACAACTAATATGCCACGTGCAATGTGTGTCATAAAGCAATAGGCTGATTTCCAGAAGTCATTTCTATACTTGGTGGATAATGATTCATTAATGATAACAGTGTAGCAACATCAAACCATAAATGTTTATTGTAAAAAATATAGAGTCCTCCAATTTGACTTCTCTGAGGTATGCTTAGTAATGGCAACATTCCATATATATGTATTTATATGTATAAGAATATATACATATTTATATGTACAGAAATATATGTATATATGTATAGGGATATATTCACATTGTATAGGGATATATATTCATACTATAGGAGTGTGTGTGTGTGTGTGTGTGTGTGTGTGTGTGTGTGTGTGTGTGTGATGGAGTGGTCCTAAAAGATAGTGACAACAGTCTTAATTGATTGTTATTTAAGTAAACACATTTAATCATACACTGTTAATATTAAAAGAGCTAGACCCTATGAATACACTATTAGGGCTCCTTGTAGCATTTAAGAATACATCTGCTGCTGCAGATCATTAGAGAGTCCTTTTCTGCATAAAATCGGTGACTTTTTCCATTCTTAGGAAGACTAAATAGAGTAAAACCTGAATTTTGGTATCCCCAGACTGACACGCCATTGAGTGGAATGGGAAATGGTTTTCTGCATGTAGTTATGAGCATTTCTCAGAATTCTCAGGAAACAGAAAAATTTGACCTGCCATGCTCAATTGGTAATTTCTTCTGCAGGCTATTTCAGTGGGGGAGTGACACTTGCCTTCTAGAACAAAATACACGTATTATAGAACTACCATGAACACAGATAAAACTCTTCCTTTTTTTCCCAGGATTTTACAGAAATTATAGAATAATCACTCATCCTCCCACCCCTGACCTAAGAAATATAAAACTACTGTTAGTTTCTCCCATTGAAATTGTGTCAGGAATTTTGGTAATGCACATGCTCTTTCCAAGTCCTAAAGGCTATCTGCCTCATGTAGTGGTGAATTTGAACACACTTTACTGGTAGTATGTCTTACCAACAGTGTCACTGCAGTGGTTAAGCTTACTTATCAACCTGACTTAAATTACAATTACCATGGAGACACATCCTTTGGTGTGTCTATCAGAGTGTTTCCAGAAGAGTTTAACGTAGGAGAGGTCTATGGGCTACAGTGCTGCACTAAGTAAAAAGCAGACAGAAAGCTAAGCTGCTCCTTTCTCTCTTCAGTCCAGTTACAAATGATTTCCTGCCACCATGATTTCCTAGCTGCATGAGACTGGATACTCAAGCTGTGAGTCCACATGATCCTCACCTCCCCCAGTTGCCCTTACCTAGTATTTTGACACACCAATTAAAAAAAAAAGTAACTAATACATGAGGAATGGTATGGGTCCAATCAACCCATTGTCCAATGTAAAAAGTAGCACTATCTCACCCCCTGTTGCTAAAACTGGAGCTCATTATATATCTTAAAGTTACTCTTCAAAATCTATCTTCTGTAAATAAATTGCATTGCTCCGTGGTTATTTGATAATCCTCTGTCCATTACTAGCCATTCAGACATAAACGAACATCACTGTCTTTAGTGATTTGTCATTGTATTTGGGGTTAAAGATACTAATTATACGATAAAAAGGCAATGCAAAAAGAGAGAGTCAGTGCCTTTTGGGGTTTTGTCTCTTTATATGAGCTTCAAGCGTTGTATTTCCTCCCGTCAGTCAACCTTTATTAAGCTTTGCCAGCATCAGAGAATGCTCATATTTACATTTGTTTAGCTCTATATGTCACTTACATTATTTGATCTTTAAGACAACATTGCTAAAAGTACTTCACCATATACATTTAAAAGATAAAGGTACATTGCAGAAGACAGGATGGAAAGAGTTGAATGATGAGGAAGAGGGTTGCAAGATGCTGTCTTCTGCACATAACATAGTGCTGTAGACAGGAACTCACAGCATCTGTGGTTATCTGCACAAGGTCAGCACAAGATCAAACTAGTTAAAAGTTCCAGCATGGCTTGAGAGGGGCTACTATCACCTCGGACCTAATTGGGAAACTATTGGTATGTTATGGCTACTGGGGGAAAGGAGTGTCCTGTGTGTGTGTGTGTGTGTGTGTGTGTGTGTGTGTGTGTGTGTGTGGTGTGTCTTGGGCGTGGTGCCCACTAATAAATAGGTTGCCTCCTCCCCAGTGCATGACATTGTACCTATGTGTGTATGAGAAGCACTAATTGGACAAAGTGGGTAAATAAGTAAATAAACAAATAAACAATGAAGTTATCATATGGACGGGTGTAAATAAATGGTTTTACAAGCTCACAGGCTCTAGACAATGAGGAAGGAGAGCCAGTGAGTAGTCAAAGTACTTGCTTTTTCAGATCTCAATAGACATTCTACATAGGTCCTGGGTGATGGTGGGTGGGTGAAAATGGAGATGACGACAGACAGTGCATAAAGCTCATAGTGATCCAAGCTTCTGGGCTTTCGTACAAGGATCAATGACCTCCCATGTCTGCCTCAAGAAAGGTCTTAATTCTTCATGCCAGTGTTTTTTTTTTTTTTTTACTTCATTTTGTGTGACACTTTGTTATATAAAGCAGAGTAATAAAATTTATTGAGGCACACAGTAGGTTCCAAATAATTACTCACTACATATATATGGATTGTCTGTGTGAGAATTTGTGCATGTAACAATTGAGGCCTATGGTGATTCTTACAGAATTTCTCTCTGGTGCTTAAGTACAGTCAAGGCAGCCCCCCTTCAGACAATGATGATGTCATTTCACCACTTGACATGAGATTGCTGTCAGTGGAATTCTCTCATATGTGGTCTTTCTTTGATAACTTCTATGAAAACAGGCAGTATTTATTTACTTATTTATTTAGTCACTTTTACAGCCTCATTCCAGCCCCTCCCTCCTCTCCTCCAAGCTCCACCCTCATGCCTTCCTCTGCCTACTCTCCCCTTTTTCTTCTTCTCAGATAAAGGGAGGCCCCCAAGGGGTACAAACCCATTCTTGTTACAGTTATTTTTTTTTATAAAACTGTGTTTCTGTTAACACGCTTTAACACAAATAACTAAAACTCTTTCATATTTGTTCAATACTAAGCTTTAAAATACAGTAACTGAGCAGTTACTAATTTATTATTTTTTAAATTAATTTTTACACACACACATATTAAACTACATACAGCAAGAAAAACCACAAAACACTCAGGAATCATATAAATATTACATTCATAGTGTTTGGCTATTTGTATTTGGCAACCTTGAAGAAAACATCTTTCCTATCTTGGTGAGTCTAAAATTCTGGATGAGAATCAATATCTATCACATCTCAAATCAACTCAAAACAACTATCTAGACCTAAAAACATCTTAACCCCTAAACAACCTGGTCTTCAACCCTATCAGTAACTTGAGAAGGAATAAAATTATATACCTGAGTGAACAGGGAGTGCAGGTTAGCAGCTTGCAAAGTGAAAAAAAGAAAAATGCCATTCTTAACCCTCTAAGCTAATCTGGCTTCCTTCCACCGCAAACCCCCACCCCTACACTTGCACTTTGTGGCTTTCCCTGCCCCACCTCCTTCTTGACGCCTCCTGGACCTCTCCTAGGCTGAATCCCCTCTTCTGCCTGGGAAGAAGTCTAGCCCTATTCTCTCCCCTACTCAGTAATTGGCTTTGAGCTGCTTTATTGGCCTATCAGGAGAGAGTTAGGGAGCAATTTTTACACAACATTGAGACAGGAGATTCTTAGAACGCTGATTGCAACCAGATTGGCGGGGGAGGGGGAAGGGAGGGAGGTAACAGAAAATGACACGATAACCTTGCCTACACAGCCTGCACCTCAAGTCACAGCAGTACTAAGCATCATCTCCCACCGAGGACAGACAAGACAGTGCAGGAGGGCCCAAGAGGCACTGAGTTATTTTTTCTTACTTTTTAAAAATTAATTTACTCATATTACATCTCAATTGTTATCCCATCCCTTGTTTCCTCCCATTCCTTCCTCCCTCCCATTTTCACCCCACTCCCCTCCCCTAGGTCTGTGACTGGAGGCACTGAGTTTTAATCACCTCTTTCATCTTCTCAGGCAGAGGACTGATGAAAGAAATATCAGATGGATCAAGACACCAGAAAGCAGACAAAAGGAATTTGGAAAAGAAAGAAAAGTCTGGTACTTTGGGAAATGTTAATATTAGGTTAAGTTAGAGAAAGGAGTGGGAAGACAAAACTTCAGATTCTAGAGGATCTACAGATAGGAGGAGAAGGCTGAAGAGGGGAGGAATGAAAAAAAAAAATAGTCGCTGCAGTTACACACTTGGAAAGCCAGAAAAACATGGGGCCCTGCATTTATTACACCTTTGGGAAATACGTACTCGGCATGGATACATGCGGTACTACCGCTTCCGGTTGCTGCTCAGATTCAGTTGAGATGTAATAAGAATAAATTGATAAAATAAAATAAAATAAAAAGATTTGTACTGTCATACCAGCCGCTTCGGAGAATCAGAGGTGAGAGAGGCTCAGCAAACATACGGAGTGTGGAATTTTGAACTCTTCCGTGTGGGCTGAAGTAAATAGCTTAGCCTGACTATCCCTTGCTCTTTACAGTGGGAACACCACCATGTCCCTCACTGTCCTCTTGTATACAGTAATGAGTGAATCCTTACGATAAAGCCCTCTCCAGGTACGAAGTGCTGGGGAGCTGGAGAGTAACACACTGGACATCTTTGTTTTCCATCAGACACCTCCCATGAGACATTTTCCTCCTTCCAGAACATGTACACTCCACAAAGGGCCCATCTGGTGACTCTGACTCCGCCAAGAGTTCAAAAACAAATTGTTCTACGGTGAACAGCTGGGAGCTAGTGTGCAAAGGTAGTTAAAGGCGTGCATCTCTGCCTGCCTGAAGGTTAAAAGATGCTCAGGAAGGAGCAATGAACTCGGTGTTTGGCCCATGGAGAATGAAACGAAGGGAAATCTCCGGCTACCTGCCCACCCCCCCTTTGCCTTCCTTCAGAGGAAAGAAAAAAAAAAAAAAAAAACCCTTGCACTTGCCTAATGGAGCCGTAACTGTTTTGATTTCCTGAGTGGTCTGGAGTTACCTAATATCTGGCTTGCTGCCCTGGATGGCTCGTTCTTAGAACTACCCAGTAAAATCATACTTAAGCCATTTTCATTAGGAGCCGAGCACTACATGATCATAAAAGGCCTCGTGAAACGCCGTGATTAGGAGAGATCAAAGGCCCAGCTTCATTAGTGTGGCCTGCGTCTCCCCTCCACGTTGCCCTTGCCATCAACTGTCTAAACCTGACTAAGCCCAGCTCTCCAAAGTTTGCACAATCTGGAAAAGATAACTGCTCCAGAGAAGTCTGGGTTTTCTTGAGAACACGTGGCTTGAAGGTTTTGTTTTGTTGGTTTTTTTTTTTTTTTTTTTTTTTTTTTTTTTTTTGGTTTCTGTTGTTCTTCTTTTGTTTTTGTTTTTGTTTTTGTTTTTGTTTTTGTTTTGTGGCCCAGGTCACAGTCCCTGAGCTGAGTGGTTTGTTCCCTAGAGAAAACCTGTGCCTGCTCACTGCA
>OU015748.1:89525253-89567181 GCA_907169655.1 Acomys percivali
TCTCTCTCTCTCTCTCTCTCTCTCTCTCTCTCTCTCTCACCTTTATTGTACTCAAGTCTACTGTACTGCTATTAGGTAGCTTCTATTTCCTGTCTGTTCTTGTGAGAGTTAGGCATATCCTATCTCTGACTCATTCTGCCAAATCTTTCTCTGATTCATCACTTTGTCTGTCCCTCAATTAGAAGTCATGTTCAACTTGGTGCTTCCTTCCACAAACTAACTTTACCTTCATTGTTTGGAAATAAAGGTATATACTAAGGGTGCCTATGTATTTCAGCCAGAGGAATTAAAGGTGTGTCATTCCATTTGGATCACACAGATCTAGAAGGTCTTAGATGTGCTCTCTTGCCAGAACTGTCATTTTGCTGGATTAAAATTCTTATACATTTTAAGTGACTGGGAAATTAACCCTACAATCAATGATCATTGACTATAACTGAAGAGACATAGCAGTCCTAGAATTAACCCATGGAAGACTTTTAAGAAAGATAACTAAATGGCCAAATTTGTGTTTGGATACATCAGCCTATGTTGTGGTAAACGGCTCAGAATGAAATGTTCAAGAGGAAGAATACTAGAGGCATACAGACCAATGTGAAGCTTATTACGGAAACGTATGTTCAACTTGCCTTCATAGTGTGAGTCACACACTTCCCACTTGAGTACATGTTCAATGTTTTTTTTTTCTTCTGTGAAATAATCATCATTGAATGTAGCTTATTTATAAAGCAAGGACACCTGAAAGTAAGTAAATACTAATAAACAATTAATAAATAATTATTTATTGATCTACTATTGAATGAAAGCCATGAGGATTAGTTCATAACCAAGAATAGACATTTAGAATAATCAAGAAATAAAAGTGCTAGTAAAACTTGCTAACAAGTTGACAATGACATCTGGGTGCCCAAATTAATAAGGCAGTGAAGCTCTAGGACTAAGTCTACAAACAAAATGTGTCAAGTGTAAAACCATGGCTACTCTAAGCTCAAGTCAGAGCACCCCAACTTGCTAGTCAGCATCTGCACGGGAGACTTACACTGTCCTCGGGCTTTACTGTGCTTCACAATGCTCTAATGTGAACAAGGAAATGAATGTGGTACCTTCATGTGGTACCTAAGCACAGGAGCTGTTTCATGGAAAGAACACAGAGCAACACCTGCCAGACAGCATATGCTCAGTGACAAAACTCAGATTGAATTCTCATTAAGTCATTTGTCACCTCCAACTGTTCCCTTACAGGGAGGTGACAACTTTTACATCCCAGAAATGCCTTTTGTTTATTCTGCACTCCTTGAATAGGTTTATTGTCTTTTTTTTAACAAATGGCAAGGCAAAAGTCTTAAACTAGTGACATGCTAAACTTCACACAGAAAAGGCTGCCATAGTGTTGAGTAGCACTTCCTACCCAAAATTTCTCAAGGAGAGCACATTGAGGACTGTGTGGTTGTAGAGAGCTTAAAACTATCATTTAATGGTGGCATTTATTAAAAGATGGCGTTCCCAGGTTGTGCCACTATAGATATGCTTAGCTGTATTTAACACTGACACCCAAAGCTTTTGAAAAATTCTTTAGACTTGTGAAATGTGTTGCAGTCCATTATATATCTGCCTTCTAAAACGTGTGACATTATTTTCCTGTACAAAATTAATGTAAAGCTATCTGTTGTTAGGTTCAGATCAAGAACATTTTCATAGGTTTGCATCTGCTTTGATTCTGAATTTCTATGCCACACTTGAGAAATAGAGATAATGAGGAAGACAGTGAAGGATGGAGGAATCAGGCAGCTTTGGGCAAAAGAAAGGAAGTCAAATAAAATGAACCCTGAGCTCAGACATCCTTTGTGAATTTGCATAGGTGAACTGGTAGCACTGGGTTTGGGGTACACATGGCAGAGATGATGAAGTCTTCACCCTTTGGATCTCTGAGTTGGCGGCAGAAAGTCCAAAGTGGAAAGAGAAATTTACAGCTCTAGTGTCGTGGAATAAATGGGTCTCATCAAAAGCTTTTCTGCTACAATTTGCTTTGGATTTTTAGGATCAATAAAGAAACAATTTAAATAAGAACCCAAAATCTTTACAAAAAGTATGAAAGCAAATGTTTCCAAGTCCTAGGAAGAAAATCTGAAGTTGATTTTCTATGTGGCTTGTGGACCAGGACAGATATCTGAAAACTTGCTATCCATCTTTTGGAGAAAAATAAACATTTTCAAACAAGTGCTGAGAAATGTATGTAGTAGTTTAAAAGTAAGTTTAGTCTTTGTTTCTCATAACTGTTAAAATTGTGGGCATCATTTATATGCCTTTGTCCATTTGCTTTGTTGTTTTGTTTTTGGCCTTTTGGATGCTTTTGAAAATCTCTTATAATTCAAATAACTGATAATCTTATTTTACAAAATTGTTGGCCTAATACGTATTGATGTTTTTCCACATATAGTTTGAGAAACATTGCCTTAGTAATGAATGGCCTTCCTACTAAAAGGAACAAAATTGTATTGTTCAGTAAAATGTTAACCAAAATATACAGGAATGTTTCTTACAAAGAATAATAGTGGAAATAAATTTTATATTGTACATTTTCTCTGAAGATGTACAATATAGCATTCACTATCTCCACATAAATAGGTCTTAATTTTCTATTAAATTTATTGTTTTTGCTTGAGTGAAACTTTAGGAAATATAATATTAACAGAACTGAAATCAAACTTATACAGGCAGGACAGCTGCTATGGTGTGCTTCTAGAAAGATATATGCTCCAAGGTGACAGACAGACAGACAAACAGACACACAAAGACACACACATTAATGAAAGACACATGCTTACTCCAAGGCCAGAAGTTGATTCTAGGTTTAAGTGGGCATTGCCTTTGAGTCTTAAGTGTGACCATGACTATGTTGGTACAATGAGCATCATAGCCTCACTTGGAGTTCAGGCAATATCTAGGTTGCTTATAACAGAAGGTTGAATGGAAGTCTAGGGTTTTTACATTCCCAGAAGATCCTTAGGTCAAGCACTCAGCTGTAGGGTGGGGCACAGAGCCCAGACTCAACAGTATTCTGCACAGAACTAGCCTTAAAGGGCACTGACAGACTAAATAGGGATCATACCGATTCATATGAGAGGGGTGAAGTGGCTGAAGACAAGCTTTCTCAGGAATGTCTGGAGAACTATGCATCTGTGTAGATCTCACCTTTCCTAAGGCACACCCACAAACATCAGAACAGGCAAGGGCTGAAACATCTCCATTTTCTTTTTCTGTCATTTAAAGGGGACAATTACAAATTTGCTACTCTTCATATGGAAGGCATCCATGCCTAAGACATCATTCCTCAAATGGTTTATGAAAAATCTTTTAAATTCATGTCTACATTTCAAGCATGTATACCATAGTACACTGTAATGTACAACATAAAAACACCTTTCCTTGTTTTGTTATTTTATTTTATGTGTATGGTTGTTTTGCTTGCAGGTGTGTCTGTGAACCATGTATGTACCACTGGAGATACAACTGGAGGCCCAAACTTGGCTCAGATTACCTAAACCTGGAAACGCAGAGGCTGTGAGCCACAGTGGAATCCAAGCCAGGTCCTCTGCAAAAGCAAGAATGCTCTTGACCACTCAGACATCTCTCCATCCCCAATATATCTTTCATCATTGATTCAGTTATTAAATCTAATTGAGTACCTTATGAATTTCAGGCATATTTTATCCTTAAAGAGTACAGCAATGGAAAAAATGAATTTTTTTGTCCTTACAAAGATTATAATATGATGAAGAAAGGCAGACTTAAGTAAATTAGGAAATAATTGCTGTGACATACATATGATTGCAATATTAAGGGAAGAGAGGAGAGATAAACTGAAGACTTATGAGATATTATATGTGTGTTTACACACACAAAGGCTTACTATGTGTGGTCTACTATGTGTAGCAACAGAATAAAAGCTAACATTTAAGTTATCCATTACCATGCAGCAAATTAAAAGCTAGGGTACACTTAGACAAACACAGCTGGCAGAAAGAAGACAAAGTATGGTTTACAGGCTGAGAGAGACAACATAGAGGATGCCAGGCTTTGCTTTCGGTTACTGTGATAGATGTAGTAACAAAAACCAACTTGGGGAAGAAAGCTTTTATTCTATTGTATACTTCCTAACCACAGTAGATCAAGAAGGGAAGTCAGGGTGGGAACTCAAGCAGGAACCTGGAGGCAGGAACTACTTCAGCAGAATCCATGGAGGAATGCTGCCTATTGCCTTGTTCTCCACGGATGGCTCACCTGCTGTTTTCTACAATGCAGGACCTCCCAGTCAGGGGTGGCACAGCCTACAGTGAGCCAGGCCTTCCCACATCAACACTTAATCAAGAAAATTTACCCAAAGACATGCCCAGAGTCCTATCGGATGTAGTATTTACTCTGCTGAGGTTCTTTCTTCACAGATGAGCCTAGAGTGTGCATAGTGAGTTGACAAAAAAAAAAAAAAAAAAAAAAAATCAACACAAAGGGAAAACAGGAAATACTGTAGTTTGGACAGTGTTTGATTCGTTTAAACAAACAGAAAGGTATATACAATATACAAACACAGAGACAGTTGGTGGGGGGAAGGATTCTGCATGTCTCTTCTCTCCCTGGGATCTGTTTAGGTAGCTAGATTAGGGGAGTTAACAATGGCAACTTAACCAAATGGAGAGTGAAACTGCCTGTTCACAACAAGGCCCTTTGCCACCTTCTAATTTTTTACTAAGTGAACTTGCTACTTTTTAACAAATGGTGTTTTTTAAAGTCTCAGGTTTTGTTAGAAAGGAAGTGCTATAACTGGACCAAGTGCCGTGAAACTCCAGCTAGATCATGGCAGATGGCTGCAGAGCATCAAATGCTGCTTCTGGGTAGGAAGCTTCTGAATATGAGCCGTTGCTTCAGGGGACACACAGTGACCACAATTCCAGGGATACATTAATGTTTAAATAGTTAGATGAAGTAACTTCAACACAGGCCATTAGCCTTGGAAAACATGTTAAATTGGATTAAAATTACCCATGATACCGGGAGATGGGATGAGACTATTCGACAGGCTCCAAGACTGCTCACTTTGTATTCTCACCATGCTGGGAGCCTGGAAAGTAAGAGCTGGGCACATTTTCTGAAATAGTGTGTTGGGTTAGACTGGGTTAGACGTAAGAGGAGTACAGTCTTCATATTAAGATGTTGAGAGTCGTGCTATTGGCAATATCTCAAAGCAGGCCACAGGTAAAGGGGATAAGGGCTTGTAAGGCAGAGCTCAAGTTCAGAGAGATGGAACCCAGGGACTATGGGAGTTTGGAAAGTGGAAGTATCTAGGCCCAACACTGACACAGAGAAGAGTTTACATTAAGAAGACTTGATACCCTATGAGCATATACAGGGGGAGGAAACCCCCTCAGTCACAGTCATAGGGGAGGGGAGTAAGGGGAAAATGGGAGGGAGGGAGGAATGGGAGAATACAAGGAATGGGATAATAACTGAGATGTAATATGAATAAATTAATACAATATATGTATTTTAAAATCTGTGATTTAATATCTGCACTTACAGCCATTTCTTCCTCATGAAATTCAAAGTTGTGTTACCTTCCTCAGCTTGATATCTGATTTCATCCTCAAAAGCTGAAAGGTCTTGAGATGACCACTCTGTAGATGGTTGAGGAAGGCTCCGAAAACTAGGGACCTCACCACAGGACAAGGAATATGCTCTGAAATCAGATTTCAGTGGTTCAATCTTCCCTTCCCAGATTAAGGTCTTGAGTTAGCTATAACCATCATCTGACCTCAATTTGTGCCTATGACATGTGATGGTAATAATGCTACTATATTAAAAAGGCTATAGTGAGCATCGGTGCGATGCCCAATGACTGTAAGCATGGGAAGAAAAAGAACACGAGGAGGTAGAGGAAGTTAGAGAAAGAGGCAGAAGAAAAGAAATAGCATTGCACGGGACACTGTGTACATGATATCACTCACTGGACACCAACATGAAAATAAAGTCTCAGTCTTAGGACGTCGGTGATCTGGCCAGAGTGCAAAATGCTAGAACTATTGGTGAGTGCTGAGAAGAGAGAACCAGCTGGAATTTTGTAATCTAGCCATCTAGGCAGTGGAAGTGAGCCATGCAACTAATCGTCTAAGCTCTTCTCATTTACCCCAGCCTTCTTCAGCACTCTGGTGTCCCCAGGCTAGGAAACACCTGTCACACAACTTCGATGAATGTGAGGATTTATCTGTATTCATGTCTTGTGTCCTTATCACCCACAGCTATGCAGAACAGGCAGAAAACTCACTGTGAGAGTTTATCCCCATTCATCTGACTAATTTGGTTTTCAACTTCCTTTGCTTCCTGCTTCCCAGTCCTGAAGAGGTGATGCTGGAATAGGATCTCAGGGAGCTGCAGCTGTACTCACAGACCACCATGCTCAGTTACAGAGGGGCTGCCACAGCATTGTGATCACCACCAACTCTTTGTTTTTGCATTTTCCTGGAAATAAGTACAATATCCAGATTATCTGGTATTTTGTGAGTGTTCTCTTGCTGGCTGTCGAGAGAAGATACCTGGGGTCAGCAGATTTTCCCCCAGGGTGCTTATAAGTCAAGACAGATTTCTTAGAATTGTATTTCTGCTGTTTATTAGTTGACTGTTACTGTTATTATAAATAATCATGTGTTTAGATTTGTAAGTCTATATAGAAATGCTACTTCAGGGTCTGTGAGTCAAAAGTTGGATGCAGCAAAAGTGACTTGGTTTTCATGGAGCCACAGGGCTGACACCAAGGCATCAGCAGGGTCATGTTACATTATGGTGGTCCTGTGAACACTTCCAGGCTCATCAGGCTGCTACATGATACTGTTTTGAGAAGCTGTAGAGCATAGGTTTATTTTTCCTTCTTGAGTGTTGCCTAGGAATCCTTCTCATTTCGTGTATGGAAGGGATCTTCCAAGAACAGAGAAATAACACATAGTCATAAAAGGTGACATGGAGAAATTATAATAGGAAAATTTAAAAGGAAGGAAGTGCTGGGTAGATAAAGGGATGTGGAGGTGGATAGCTAACTCTAAAAGCCTTCTGAAAAACCATTTGGAAAATTACTACTAAAGAATCTTACTAATATATATATATATATATATATATATATATATATATATATTATACACACACACACACACACACACACACACACATATATATATGAAAGGAATTTAAGTAGAGACACCATACAATGAGAAAGATAATATCCTAACTAGACATCAAATGCAACCAAGTGAAACCTATAGTTCCAGGATTGGGTTACATATTTTTAGTTATTGGCCAAAGAGGTCCCATAGAACCTGCAAATATTTCAGCTAGTGCTAGTGCTTAGGGTTGTCCTCCATAAACCACTGTTATTGCTATCAGGGTGCTGAAGACATCAGAGACTTACGTCATTGAGCCTGGGGTGAAACTGAGTTGATGCTCAATTAAAAGCTTCACCTCTATTTTCTAGCACTAATAGTGCTTCAAGGTGCTATACAGACTACTGGAGGGTAAAGGTAAGCATCAGTCTCATGCAGCTATGAACTCTATGAGCTACAATAGTGACCCAAGCACAGGATATACCTACCTTTGCAATAGTGACACAAATGTTATGGTAGTAGCCAACCATCATTTGCTTGGATTTGACGCCTGTTCCATGATTTTAAAAAACCCATACGTGACGCTGTTAATGAGGCCAAGAACTTGAGACTAAATTCTGTAAAAATTAACAGCGAAAACAAAACAAAAAATAACCTCCTGATATTGTTATAGCCATAGATAAGGACATCACTGAACCAGAATCAAAGAAGCTTCTTATTGCAGGACACAGTAATTAAAACAGAGACCCAAAACTGTACATCATACAGAGAGTGAGAAACTCTGCTACACTCAACCCTACGTTAGGGCTCTGTGCCATATCTTCATCCTCAAGGATCATGGGTCTATGTGGAGGAAGGTGCATAGGATTTTAAGAGCCAGAGGTGGGAGGGTGAACACAAGGAAACAGTTTTTTTCCAGACACATCAGGGTCAATGCACATGTAAACTCACTGAGATTGTGACACCATATATGGGACTTGAACAAATTTCTAACCAGACAATATCCCAGCACAGAGAAAAGGAAGTAAGTACAAAGTCTCATCCCTCACCAAGAAGCTATTTGCAATAGATAGCTGTTTTTGGTTTGGGTTTTAATGGAGTGACACCAATAGACTGAGCACACCCCAGGGAAAGTCACATGTGTAGGAATAGTTGATGTATTAGGGTTCTCTAGAGGAACAGAAACAGCCCCCCCAACCACACACGTACCTTATAGGCTGTGATCCCGCTAGCTTAACAATGTCTGTTTCCTAATGGAAATTCCAAAAAATCCAGTAGTTGTTCAGTCTATGAGGCTGGATATCTCAGCTGATTTTCACTATAAACAAGTGTATTTTTTCCTTTTATTACTTCATTTTGTTTTGCTTTGCCATTATGAGCTGGGAAAAAAAAACTCTGAAAGATCTGAAATGCCACCTTTGCAGGAAAATTTGAAGCAAACAATAGTTATATGCATTAGATAAAAATTAGATCAGACACTAACACCTTTGTACAGAATTGAATTTTTCTAATTTAACTTTTAAGGTGAGAATTATTATACTAAAAGTTTAAGCTGACAAAATATTTAAAAGTGGTTAGCTCATTTCCTGAAGAGAAAAGGCAGTATGTGAACCTATGAAGTTCAAACACAAATCCTCTGTTTTTAATATTATTAGAATGCCAAAATTCCCCACACTGGTAACTTCTTCAGCAAAATTCTAGTCTTTTATATCTAATTCATCTCAAGCTCACTTTCTGTACAAACCTCTCCGAGGTATACCTTGTCTTACATTTGTGACTTCTCTCCTTGCTTGTCCCATCTTCAAACTATTGGCATCTCTTTTCATATGATTTTCCTCCAGTGTTCACATTCCTCCGTGGACTATTTGTGACCACCTCCTTGATTTGGTTTTGTTTAAATGACCCAGTATTCTGCCAAATAAGTGATCAATCAACATCTAAGCTGGTCAGTACTTCACTGGGTGGCTTTTTAAAAGAGCTTGGCATGGAAATGCCACTGCTTACATTAGAAGAGTGTTGGGAAGGATGAATAAAGCCACACTTCCATTACCTTTAATTCCCACAATTGAAGCTTTAGCTTTAAAAGTAAGCTCCAAAATGATTAAAAACACATTACTTACTTCACACACCACTCATGCTGTACGTCAGGGCTCACCCACTGGGAGTATCAACCTTCTGGAGTTTAAAGTTAATGTTCTGGGGAGGAGAACGAGCAGTTAGTGTTGCCAGAGTGTCAGGCTTTGGGGATCACATGAATCTACCCATCCCTTTCTTCACACAGTGATGTGACCACTTGCTAATCTGTCAATTAAAAACTTTCTAATTACCTGCCCTGAGTGATAGGATTTCTTCTCTGTATTTACTCTTCCCATAAAGTGGGCTTTTCTTTACTGTGCACCACTTATTGTCATGAAATTGTTGAGCTTTGGGGTCAAATAATTATCACCACTGTAGAGATGAGAGACAGTGTTATGTTAGATTTTCTTTCTTTTATTATTTGAAGTTAGACTGAGAAAGCAATATTTTCCTTGTGTTCTTTCAAAAGCCTTATGATAGTAGTCACAGATGCTTAATGAATTGTGTCACAATTATTTTATAGATGCCTTATAAATTATGAAGTAAGACACAACTAAAAGAGATTCAAATATTGTTCTCTTGTCACAACCAGGTCAGTAATGATGTGGAATAATTCAATAGCATCAAAGTCCCAGATTGTTTACAGCTCTTTGCTCTAGCCTTTTTCAACAGGTTAGGATACAGCTTGCTCATTCATGGTCATAAAAGGAATGCAGCACATTCTAACTTTTTTTTTTGAGAGTGGATCATGTTAATTTATTGGCATAGTCAGTCTACCAACAAGATAAGTAGTTTTGTCCCAAGGAAGTGTGGTTGATTTCAGTATGTTCTGCCATAACAGGCACCCATATGCCATCACCTTGAAGACCTGTTCATGGCTCAGTCAGGTCCCACTAGTCCTTCACTTTAATAGTTTTTATGCTGCTGCCAGAAGTCTTCTCACCATTCACTTTGAGCTCAGTCTTCAGGACATCCCTCAAAGCTTTTGCACAGATCTGGGAGAACTGGACATAACTGAGTCTAGTCTGTTGCCAGTATGCCACCATGGTGTCCCCAGCGGGGCCCATCAGACAGAACCATTGGGTCGCTTCAGTATTGCCTCAGCCCCCAAGGCCACAGGGAAGTCAGGCCTGAGTAGAGGCACACCTCGTAATTTTATGTCGTTATGTTATAGAGAAGAGGGTCAGGAAGGATGAAAAGAAGGAAAGTTACAGTTGCTGTTGTTTAAAAGACTATAACATTTCCTAGAAACATGCATGAAGAAATGATACATCACCTTATGGAAAATACTAAAGAAACAATAGTTCAGATAGCAACATAGGGCAAAATATAATAGTCCAATGTCAAAATTATATGAACTAATTCAGATAATGTCAGTCACATCTGATCATGTCACTTTAGCAAGTCACTTGTGGTATTCAATAGTTAGTTGGTGTATTCTCTTATCTGAATATTATATAAACTTTTAAATTTTTTCCATTTTACTAATAATTTAGAACAACACAATTTTTAGTATTAATAACTATATTAGCCATATGGTAATACTCCTGCTGAGAAATTTTTTTAAACCAAAAGTTCTCAGTTTTATTTTGTTAGCACTGTTATTTTGTTACACAGGGTTCTCATGATATCTTTGGTGTGAATCTCTGAACAACTTCAAAAGAAAGTACAGAGACATGAGAGCAAGTACAACCGTTGAAAGAAAGACGTCTTATTGACCGTAGTGTGCCTAGAAGTAGTGGGTATAAACCTAAAAGACATGAAAATGGGTTGTATGTTATCATTTCTTCAACATTAAATGAAACATTACAATTTCCTAGACTTCAACTTACCCACACAGCTTGCAAAATGATCTAATTTTTGGCATACACATGGATCTTTTTATATAACAAATTTGATAAATTACTGTAGTTCATGATTTTAATATTTTGTTTAGATATAGGTCTACTTTTGAGAATAGACTCATACTAATAAATTTCAAGAAGATTATTATTAGCTATACTGTTTACCTTTACATAGTACTGTGTTGTGTCTAGTTTTGAAACATTAAACTTGTTTCTGAATTCATGTCTTTTCTACTTGATTTAATTAATTTGGAAAGTTGAGCTAAAAGTTTCTCAGAGGGAACCCTACTAATCCAGAAATAATGGTGTTTCAAGGTTTCTTTTTACTGCACAAGTGCATGTGCCTGTTTCTGTATGCCTTATTTCCTGTCTGTCTGTATGTGTTTGTGCATTTTTGTATTTCTCCGTGTCTTTGTATCTGTGGGAGTGTTTGAGGGAATAGAGGCAATCATGTCTTGTGTATTTGAGTGAATAACAAAGATTCATTTATTATTCCGATTGTATGGTACTTATATAGCAAACTAATTATTATTATTAGGAAAATAGTCAAGTAACCTCCTGTTTTGTTTAGATGAGTTCTGGTCTAATAAGCATCGGAAATGTGCAAGGAGGATGAAAAACACATATTATCTTTCTGTTCAAATCATTGTGTAATAAGAAATCATTATATTTTTAATGTTCCCTCTATAAAAATCTTGTTCAAAAACAATTTTGATCATATTATACTTTTAAAATCACCCTTTACCAGAGACAACTTATTACCTGTTCTTATTCAAACCACCATTAGGATCCATGGACATTTGCTCAACCATGTTCATAGCAGCCTTATTCATAATAGCCAGATCATGGAAACAGCTTAAGTGTCCCTCAGTAGAAGAATGGATAAAGAAACTGTGGTACATATACACTATGGAATACTACTCAGCTATTAAAAACAAGGAATTCCTGAAATTTGTGGACAAATGGATTGAACTAGAAATGATCATAATGAGTGAGTTCACCCAGAAACAGAAAGAGCCAAATGTTATATACTTGCTTAATATCTGGACACTAGCCCAAGGGGCATGTCACATGAAAGTCTTCACTTACCAGGAAAGTGTGACAGAGGGGAGGACATCCTATGGGGACTCTAGGTGAGAGAAGTATGGGGGAATGGGGAAATAGAAGGATCCAGAAGTTCCTAGAAACCTACATGAAGAACATGATGATGGGCAGATCTAGGCCCAGAGGTCCTGCTCATTGTAATTTATTGAATTGTTTTAGAAGATTTTTGATGCTTTGTGAACATAAAAGTATTTTACTCAAATATTTTTGAATAATAAAGCAAGAGACTAATAACTAAATTTTTACTCATTTTCATTTATAAGTAACATTTCAATTTCTCTTTCATGAGTGTGTTGTGCAATGAAATGTATTCGGATAAAATTTTTTTCCCACTGACCTCTGTCGCATATCTTGTAATGCCAGATACCCTTACTTCTAGGAACAACAGTTTGTTTCATATTCCATTCTAACGCCCACTTCAGAATGAAAAGCCACACTCGTGGGAAATGACATTTCAAAACCGGGGGAAGGAAAAGGAAGCACATATTCATGAGAAAGGATTGATTCATGTTAGAGACACAGCATTGTCTTATACACTATAAATCATTCAAATAGGGTTCGCATCTTCAATGAAAATTTATGGAGAGCTTACCGTATGGTGAGCTGTGTTGCTGTGTTTTAGCATCCAAGTTTCTCAGCTGAACAGCACAGAAAACATTCTTTTTCTCATAGGAAAATTGCATTTCACTGGAAAAAGTCAGATTATATAAGCTTGGAGATTCTTAGCCATATATATATATATAAAATGAAAGTTTAACAATACAAGGTTTACAAGCTTCCAGGGGAAAAAGCAACCAATAGCAATACCTAGCTTCAAAGCCTACCAACTCCAATGATCAGAACAGCAAGATATTCCCAATAGTGGAAGAGTGGCACTTATATCTTGGGAGTAACCAACATCATTCAAATGGACTTAAACTCCACTCAACAGGAGGGAATTCATACCCTGTGCAAAAATAGACAGCTATCTATAGCTGATATATTCAAGCAGCTCACCTGCCTCAGTAAGAAAAAGAAAATTTTCTTTAAAACAAATGGACTGATTCACAATTTCCAATGACATAATCAGTTAATCTCCTTACTGCATTTGTCTTCTGGTTTTCTGACACTTTCAAAATAGAATAAGATATTGAAATAAATATACATGAGTTGGTCTATATTATAAGCTCAGAGATAATATACTTGGATTCTTACATAAAGGCATTACATTAGTAAATAGAAGGCCACTAAATTGTGGCATTGACAAAAATAATTGTTTTTATTCTTTTCAATATTTATTTTAAATACATAAATATTGAAAATATATTATTGCTTATACAATTTTCTTGTGAAATGGCAGTTATTTGATTTCCATCTTTAATTTTAATAGGTAACTTTATGGTTAAAATAACTATGAAAATATAATGAATGTTATTGATTTTTATATTTAATTGTTATAGGCTTAGTGAAACCTCAAATACTGTATACTCCAAGTTACAGAGGGATTTTAATCCCACACATCTTTAATCCCTCTGGCTGGAATACAAAGCTTTAATTCCCAACAATGAAATTAAAGTTAGTTTGTAGGACTAAGAACCCATGTTTGAAAGTGACATCTAATTAAGAGACAGGCAAAATGATGAATTGGAGAATGACTTGATAGAATAAATTAGTGATAGGAATCACCCAACTCTGAAGAGAACAGATACTTAAGAGCAGGGCAGTATAGGGGAGTAAAGGAGAGTTGGGTACAGGAGAGAGATAGAATACAGAAAACAATAGAGCAGAGTAGACTAAAATAGAGAATTCAGTAGAGAAGACCAAACAGTAGAGTTGAGTACAGTACAGCACAGTCAGTGTGTACAGTGGAGTTCAGTTTAGTTTGTGCAGTTCAGTGTCATTCAGTTCACAGAGTTCAGAAGCAGAACAATTCAGGAGAAGCCGAGAGAGGTCAGTTTGACTCAGTAAATCAGCATGGAGGGGTGTTTGAGCCAGACCAGCTGAGTTGAAACAGCCAACCAGAGTTCAGAAAGTGCTAGAAGGTGTGAGCCTATTCAGCAGTAAGCCCACAAGACAACAATTGCATCAGGCAAATAAAAGTTACGTTTACACCAAGTTAGCTGGATTTTATTTTTATTTATTTTGTTATTGTTGTGAATAAAATCTAAGCCATATAAGCTACAACCAGACATTGTGGAAAGAGTGAAAGACCTTGGATGATCCAACCCTAAATAGGACGCTGCTATTAAATTCCTCCCCTCAGGGTCTGGGAATCCCAAGGAAGAAGAGGTAGAAAGGGTCAAAGAGTCAGAGGTATGGAGGGCACTAAGAAAACAAGGCCCACAAAATCAATATGATTAAACCTCAAATAATATAAAAGAGACAAAGGCGGACTTCAGAGGGCCTGAATTACGGCTTCTAGTTTAGCGTTTTTATGGGATTTCTGAGTACGCAAACAAGTGGGTCTCTGATTCTTGTTCATTTTCTTGGGCTCTTTTCCTTCTTTTTATTTGTTTTGCCAAACTCTAATATGCTATTTTTATGGTTATATATTATATTTATTATAGTATAGCATATATATTATATTATATTATATTATATTATATTATATTATATTAATCTCTTAGATATCTGTTTTCTGATGAGAGATGAAAAGTTCATGGATCCAGATGGTAGAGAAGTTCAGAAGGAACTGTAAAGAGAAGAGGGAGGGCAAACCGTATTCAGAATATAATAGCTGAAAAAAATCTATATATAATAAAAAGGAAATGCCAAACATTTTTAAAAAAAACTTTTTTAAAATGTAAAAAGAATGTTGCTAAAGTAAATATAGCAAAATTAAATTTGTGGAGCTATTATATTATAAATTGTAGATCTGCTAATTATATTTGGATGACAGATATTTAATAAAGAGTAAATAAAGAAAATAATTTTTTTAAAACTTAGAAAACTGTTAGAAGTGTGTAATTTGTTTTGTCAGTGGTGAGGGCCAGAGTGTTGGTTCTTGCTCTGTATCCCTAGGTGCTCTAGGATTTCTGATGTGGCATAGGCTGCCCTCAAGTGCATGAGATTCTTTAACCAGTCTCCCAAGTGCACAGATCACAGGTATGAATCTCCATGTCTAGCTTATTATTGTCTCCCCCCAAGCTCTCTTTCCCTCCCTTCCCGTCTCTCTTCCTTATATCTCCACAGGAGTTTACCCTCTCTCCTCTCCTCCCAGTCCCTCCCCACAACCCCCTCTCTTCCCATCCCCCAGCCACTCCTCTGTTTTTCTTCAGAAAATGCCTCCCATGAATATCAACTAGCCATGGGAAATCAAGCTACAGTAAGACTAGGCACAGCTTCCCCTATTAAGGCTAGGTGGTGCAACCCAGAAGGAGGAAAGAGTCCCAAAAGCAGGCCACAGAGTCAGAAACAGCTCCTGCTCCCTCTGTTAGGGGGTCCCACAAGAAGACCAGGCTATACAACTGTAACATGTGCAGTAATTTTTGTCATTTTAATCCTCCACTTCCTCAACAATTTTGATACCATTTTAAGATAATGTATTATTTTAAAGTGCTTTTTAATTGTTTCTACTCTTATCAATATTTGCAGAATCCACTCCCTTAGTTTGTAAAGTTTCTGTTAATGTGTCAGTCATGGCTAATGGTCTTTCATTAATCAATTTGCTGAAACTTTGCCTAATATTCATTATTTCTGACAATCTTCATTTGAATTGCAGTGGTGTTCTTAGATTGGTGACTTACATTTCTCCTGGGTCTCTCCACTACTGGATACTTGAAAGTAAAATGTAACACAGGCTTTGATCCAGATAATAAACAGGTAGTGAATGTTTACCTTAGGCAGCAGTGGAGGTTCTGGCTGCATTCACTGGCATGTACTAAGCATAAAACAAACCCTGGCTCTTTCCCAGTCTTATATATTATACCCTGTTCAGGGAAGCCCTGAAGCAAATGAAATTTTCTCGTACTCATTTGCGTTTAGAGCAAAATAGGCACAACATAAAAGAAAGATGAGAAGCTCAATAAATCAATACCATTAATCAATACAATTCAGCAAAACAAAAAATAAAAGGCTCTTCCAGTATTGAAAATATCCACAGGCAGTGGTTTTTATACACATCTGTTTCTAATAGGAGAGTCAGCTTAAGAAATCACTCACATTAGCACCATGAGGTTCCTTTTTACTTTTGTGAGCATCTTACCAAATACTGAGGGATGACCTAATGCTCCATCATATAGGGCAAGCCAAGCTGGCATCCGTGTGAAGGGTACATACCCATCAAGGAGATGATTGTGGCCAATACAGGCTACCAATTCATAAGATCATTGCAGTCTCTCTGGCTGCCTTTGGTGGATCTCACACTTGACTCCAGAAAAGAACCATTTGGATAGTTGAAAAAGATGATTCCTGGCCCCATGACTACTGAGTGTCATGTAGCAGTTCTAGAGGAAAGTCCAGGAGTATTCTTTTGGAATTAGTTCTCTAGATTATTATGAATTGGAAATTCTCAGAACACACATTGTCAAACCATTGAGCCAGGAGCAATGAGCACCAAGTTTCATCAAAAAGTTATAAAAATCTCATGAGACCATCTACACTGTCTTGAATTTAAAATAAACCAAACTGAGAATACAGCCAATAAAAGAGGGAGGAAAACAATGTGAGTTCAAGTCTTTATTTTTTTGAACCCAGTATGCATGCTTTCTTTTTAAACAGTGTGATTTGCACCTCAGCTATTGGAATGCCATACATCTAATTGTCTTAACTGACCTGGAAGGCCTAGACCGCTGTCTAATTTAGACTTCTCATGTTTGCATTTCTCCAAGATAGACTACAGAAGAATCAATCCTTTAAGTATCTTTGGCATGTTCCTCTTGCCTAATCCTTTTATCAGTTTATTTTATCAAGTAGAAGCTTTTACTTCATGTCCTAAAGTTATCTTGAGTTTCTCAGTTTCTCTTTCTGACATAGGCATGTTATTGCAAAACATCATCCATTTCTTTCTCCAGTGTTCCACTGACATGCACTCATATGATTGCTGGCTTATTGTCCACTTCTAGCTCTAATGATCTTTTCAACATGAAATATGATGACATGTAAAGTTGCTGGTTTTTGGGATAGTTCAAATCTTAAAAGGGCCATCATAGCCTTACATAATTTCCTCCATTCTAGTCTTCTCATCCAATGTTGAAAGATGTTCTCAGTTAGTTTTATCCTCAACCCCTGAGTCCCTGTAATCTCTTTTTGTCCTCTGTGCTGTGGAACTGTAGAGCTCCCATGACCCAGGGCTTTCCCTCTTGCCATTTAATATGCTGTATTCACCACAGTGTCTGATCCCCATCTCATATTTATCTAGTAATATTTTCATTTTGAATGTTTGAACTCAGTTATTACCTATTGTTCAGAATTTTGTAGGTCAACCTTAATAAATCGTATTTGCCAACTAGATGTTTACAACACTCTCTATACCCGAATTCATTAAGTATTCATAATATTGTGTTTATATTATCTCTGAATTAAAAAGGCTGTTTGGGAAACATGACAACTCTACCTATTGATTTCCAGCATTTATTTCAATACTTAAAATATATAGGACATTCAATACCTCTTGAACCATTGCATACATTAATTAGTATAACAGATAATATATTGGTAAAGGTAGAGTTACAAAATGAATATAGACATTGTAATTATTTCTCAGAAAGAAAAATTTAAATTGTCTAGAAAGAACTTTTAATTTAAAACACCTTAGCAAATTTTGATGAAATTATTTTCATAAGATACCATAGCTAAATTATAGAAAGAGAATTGAAAATTATAAAAAATAGTTACAACACAAGAGTTAAAATATAATTTATTAGTCTTTTCAATGGGCTAATACTTACTTAATGTTTACTGTTTCCTAGAAAATATTATGGTGAATCAGGGAGGTTAGGCTAAAATCAAACAAAACCATCTTTCTGTGATTCAGTATTGGATGGGTTATTGGAATCTGTGACCAAAATACATCTCTCAACAGAAACTCGAACTTAAACATACTGTCTTTCTTGAGCCAGCCAAGCATTACTTATAAATCACCTAGAAGCAGCAAAAATGGAGTGTGTATTTTCCAAAAGCTCACTCTTCATAATGAGTTTTCATAGTTAGTTCTTAAAATATCCATGAAGCAGATTCATGGTAGTTTCTTTCTACTTTAAAATGGGGGCAAACATCATTTTGGTAATTTTAAAGCAGATACACAGCCCAAGGGAAGTCTGTAAATCTCCAGTTCCTGAATCAGTCTTTTGCAGAACTTCACTAGCAGGTGGTCTCAGCTACTTTTCCTGGTGTGATGAGATGCCCTGGCAGAGAACCTTAAAGAAGATGACACTGTGCAGGCTCTTCTTGACATGCAGTTATAGGCACAGTCCAGCACTGCAGGGAGGGCCCTGCGGCAGGAGCGTGAAGCAGCTGGTCACATTTGTCCACAGTCAGAAAGAAGAGAACAAAGAGTGCAAACCTCTGCTAAGCTTGCTTGTTCACTGCATGCAGCCCAGGCACCCCTGCCCAGGGTACAGCCCCACCTACAATTATTAGGGTTCTTCCAATATCCGTTAAGTTAATGCACAGTCCCTGACAGGCATGGCTGGAGTCCTGTCTCATGGGTGATAATAGAGCCTGTGAGTACAACAATTAACACTGCCACATAGGTGAAATATTAGCTGGTATTTGAAAATAAATTTGGTACTTGATGGTTTCTGGGAAAGGAAAAGTCACTTTTCTTTAATGTGATACTGAACTAACTTGAGTGTTCATCACTAACGTGAACTGATAGGAAGGCTGTTACTAAAGGAAAAGAGATAACTAATGCTGTTACAAATGGGAAGAAGAAGAAATACTTTATAAATTACTACAACTAGTATTGAGGGTCTTAAAGCTTTTAAAAATATAACTACTGTATAATCTAGTAGTTCCAGCACTGGATAAATATAAAAGAGAAATTAAATGTACATATTAAAGAAATAATTGCTTTTCCATGGCCATTGCATCACTATTCAGATAATAATAATAATAATAATAATAATAATAATAATAACAACAACAACAACAACAACGACAACAACAACCCTATGTCCATCAGTGAATGACTGGATAAGGAAAATGTGATATTTATCTATTAATTTATTATCTCCCATCTATATATCTTATCTATCTATCTATCTATCTATCTATCTATCTATCTATCTATGTATTTATTTATCTACTATATACTTTCCTGTCCATTTGTCTGTGTTGTATACAGAGCCATACTATTTGGTCACAAAAAGATAAGCTCTTATTATTTGTGACAACCTGAAGGACAGTGTGCAAAGTAAACTAAGGCAGGCATGTAAAAAGAAATGATCTCACTGAGATGTGGAGTCTGAAAGGGTCCTGACTCCTAGAAATAGGACAGAATGGTGACTTGCAAGGACAGAAAGTAGGACTAGCCAGAAGGATTGCGGACATTTTTGTCAAAGTACATACAGTTTCATTTAGACAATAATAATTAATGTGTTCTAGTATAAAATGTTATTCTGCATAAAAGTAATAAATGATGTATTTTATATTTCACAATTATAGTTCTTACCCCACATTTTGAAATAATAGATATGCAAAATAAAATTGAGATTAAATCTCTTACAAACTACTATATGAATATATATATATATATATATATATATATATATATATTACAGACATTTCAAACTCAACAAGTTGGCTAACAATCAGTGACTATGATGAGTTTTATTTCTACATGGTGAGAGCAAACACTGAGGGGGATATGTACTCTAAGACAATAGATTTTGTTATATCTGAAAAACTTAAATAATTAGGCTGTTAGCAAACAATTTGCATATAATCTCATTATTTAAAAATGTAAATCGTATCTAGAAGAACCTTGAAATGCTTGACAATCATGTGATGAGTCATGCGCATGTGGCTGAAACCTCATGATCATGAAGTCAGTTCTCAGAACCATCTCCTAATTAATTGCAACCTAACTAAAAGACACAGAGCTTTATTTTTTTATGAAGTTTCAAAGGATTATTCAAAATGTTTAAGGAAATGGAGAATTATCTGATAACATTTTGAAGCAAAGAACAGAAGTGTACAATGTCCACTTGCCAACATCACCACAATGCCACAGTAACAAAGTGCAAAGTAACGTCGTAACACAGACAGACAACGGAGCATGGGATGCACTGGAGGACCAATAAAGGGCCCAGTATGAAAGTCACCTGACCTATGGCAGGTGTCTGTATGATACAGTAAGTAAACCATCTTCCTTTCCAGTCAAGAGTGAATGAACAGGCCTTTGCCTCACACCTAGAGAGCTTCCAAATAAATCTGGGAAGAACATGGAGCTGTGTGGGAAAGGTAGAAAAGGAGAACCCAATAAAACCTCGAACTGTGTAAAGATTTCCTAAACAAGGCCTTAAAATTGCTTGACATAAAGAGGAAAATTTCACATCCTTAAAAACTACAATTGATGAAAAAGGAGTCCGCGAAATTGAAGACGAGCAGTGAGGTGTATACAGGAAGGTTTTTTAGGAGAAAAGGGAAGGAGGATTTTTACCTAAAATACAATCTCAAAAGTAAACAACAACAACAACAACAACAGCAACTACAACCAAAAAGAAAAACCATAATACCGGTGACAAGAAGTTGAGAAGTTGACTCCCTAGTCTCTGGTTTCATAGCAGTGGCTATTAGTGTACTTGTGAGTACAGTTATGCTTTTAATCTCTTCGTAATCACTCTACAAAATATAGACAGGAAGAAGGAAGGAAGGGAGGGAGGGATGCGAGCAAAGGAGGTAGGAAAGAACTGAACAAGACAGAAAGAGAGGAATAGGGAGGAGTGGATTCTAGTAGGGCTCTGAATGAAACTCTGCACCAACGAATATAGACAACTTGCTTTGCTGTGGCAGTGCAAGTGGGAGCAACAGGCAAGCAGAGAGGATGGTTTTAAAACAGCATCTATAAGTGAAAATCGACCACCACAGAAAATACAAGAAGACCCTTCCCTCCTCTTCCCCCCGCCCCTGCAAAGGATTGGAAGCCATGAGATTGCCATAGGCGTGGTCCAACACTGCTTCCCTCTCTCACTAACCATGCCTCAAGGTTGCTTTCCTTGTCTTTTACAGGACTTTTAACTCCATCCTCTACTGACCTTTGGCCTTCCCCACCCCCACATCCCAATTTCACTTTGTGAAAAGTGTTTGTTCTTTTCTTCCTTAATAGGTTTGTGTGTGTGTGTGTGTGTGTGTGTGTGTGTGTGTGTCTAGGCTGTGCTGAGCAGCAACAGCTGGATGTGGGTGGGCCAGACTGAACAATCAGTGATGAGATTTCCAAGCTCAGAAAGACTGCCAGGTCTGGAGAAGGAAGGGGCATCAATTTCATTTATCTACAGAACCACTATTCATGTTCCATTCTGCATGTAAAGAGGGGAGACATAAAGGTGGTTAAAAAAAAAAATGTCTGCCAGGCTATCTTCAAGTGGGTAATTGGAAGACTGGTAGGAATTTTCAAACATAATATAACAACATTTAGAAACAAAAAAGTTCCTTTTCGTTTGCACAGAGGCTCTGTTGAAGCTGAAATACTTGTGGGATATTAGGAATGAAAAATGTCAGCATGCAACTGCCCAGGCTTCTCTGGTTTACGGCTCCCACCTCGTGGCTGTCATTACAGCCCAGTAAAAGAGCCTCTTTGTCTCTGGAGAATTACTTTTCAAAGGCGAGAACTGTCCACGAGCATCCACTCTCATTGACATATAGGTCACGACATTCAGAAAATAATGTCAGGGCTCTTGGAGTGCCATCGCCTTGAATCACTGTTCGGGGCTGGGAAGTATGTATCCAAATAAGCATTTACTCCTAAAAATTGCCTTACTGTAAAGAAAGTGACTTCAGTGATTTGAAATGCATTTAAAAAACCAAAAAAAAAAAAAAAAAAAAAAAGCATGATTCAAGAAGGTGAAGTTTGGAGAAGACACAGGAATTGGACAGATACGTTTTCTTTCATTCTTAATCTAAAGCCTACAATAGTGTGCTCTTGTATGTGACTGTGTGTGTTGTGTGAATGTGCACATTTGCAACAATGTTTCATTGTTGTTGTTTTGTGTGTTTTTTGTTTTGTTTTTTGGTACTGCCTTGACAGAAAATGCTCTCTGGCTTCTGTCCTTGAAAAACACAAGTCAGTGGTGTCTTCACTGTGAGAATCCTGCCTGATTCAACAACTGATGTCACACTCTAGAGCGGCATGGTGGATTTTGGGGCACAGCATGGCAGGCAGCGGTCTAGTTCTTCAATGCGGTCTGTGAAAGTCAGTCAAGTATCCTGTAGACATCTTATCCACTAATGCTCCTGTATACATGTGCCTAAAACCTACTGGAAGGAAGGAAATTGGAGTGTTTTGTGTGAAATGAAGCCATAATTGAATAGGACATCTGTGCCTGAGGTGGCGTGTCCATGTGACATATTGGTAGAGCATGTGGTCATGGTAAAAGCTGAATACGTCAAAATAAATTAGAAAGCCAATGAAAATAAAGTGTGAGAAGAAAAAAGTGGCTCCTCACTGTCACCTTGGTGAAAAGTGTTCCTCGTTCTTAACTGAACATCTTTGCATAGATATTTGACTTCTCTGTCACTGAACACATATTCCTTACCGTTCCAAATAAGAAACAGAGGCAAGGGTTATAATCTGTTGTCTTTCATTATGCCTATCCTATTTTAAAAAATAAATATTGTGCATACTGCTGTTCTAAAATATTCATCTCTACCCCCACTAATATTTCCCATGTCCAAACAACTTCCAAATCCTTTCTCCTTTCCTGCACACCCACACTTAAGTTTATTACAAGTTGGTCAACTGCAACTGCACATGATGCCTTCCCTAAAGAGGTTAATCTACCCAGTGACAGTCCATTACCAAAAATTGATTTCCTCTCTGCTAGCAGATATAAATGCTTCTTCAGTTGTTAACCTTTATTCTAATGACTAGGCATTCATTAACTCTTTCACAAATTCATTCATTCATTCATTAGTTCATTCCATGTATTAAGTTCAGTCCGTGTACTAAGAAATATAATTAAATAAAATATAAGATAAGACAAGCCTATCATTAATAAAGTCAGGCCAGGTTACCTGTTATAGAGACAAAGACAGAGAGCAAGATTCTCTGAAGATTGCTGAGATGGGAGGAAAGCAGCCAGAAGAAGATGCAGAACTGAGATGGCATCCAGAAGTTAGCTATGCAGCCAATAGGCACTGGCGGTAGAGAGATCTATTATTTGAGACATGAGCCTGGTACTAGATAACCCCAGTACCTAAAGGAAAACCAAATATTACTGGTGTAAAAAAGAAAAGAGGTATAGTGATAAAATGACTCTTAATGACATTCTGCTTTACTCATAGATCAGGGCCTTGTTCAACCATCATCACAGAAGCTTCCTGCTTCTGCTTTCATGTGATCATTTTGGTCTTATCTTACATTTTATTTATTGCTTCCAAAATCTTTGTCTCAGTCTCATAGATCTCTCCTGCATATAACTCTTATCTAGTCAAAGCAATGGATATGTAGTATAAAGCCAATAAAATTCAGGGTAAAGATATGTCAAAATACCTTCACTAGTTTCTAAATTACTTAAAAATGAGAAATAAGACATTAACCATTTATACATCTGTTCACTAAAATTATTCAACAAAGTTGGTGCAACTACCATCCCTCGTGCTGTTTGCAGGCCATATGTAAAGAGAATAAAGTACCACTGAGCAGTCACCATGGATTGGAAGCTTGCAGACTTAAAGTGCTGATCAGCACAATCACATATTACCTGCAAAACTTGTTTTTTAGTAATTTTATTCTTGTATCACTTAATGCGCATAGTGTTGGACTTTAACAGCCAATTTTCATCAAGAGTATCATGTACATTAACTATATTCATCCCTTTTCCTCTGCTGCCTCAGTCATACTTACATCCTCCACCTTCTATACATATGTATTTATTACATATATACATTATATATACACCCATTTATATGTGTGTACATGTGTGTATAAATTGTGCTCTCTATCTATATTACATTATAAAAGTCAGGAATAAGAGAAAACATGACATATGTGACATGCCAGATCTTATTTATTTGGTTTAATCTGATGAACTCCAGGCACATTCATTTTCCGGCCAATGACATCATTCATTCTTCTCTACCGTTAAATACAGCCACATTGTGTACTTGAGATACTTTTAAACAGTCTTTTTTAAATGTCTCCAAAGGTCATCACTGTACAAATAACAATAAATTTAATAATAAAACATTCATGACAGAATTTATTTCCTATATATATCATCAAATATTTGTATTATAAAGATCTTCTAGTCTTAGAAATCTCAAACTCAACTTTCTTCCTATCTGAACATAAGGGAATCTTTGAGTTAAAATGGTTTTTAAATTTCCATAAGAAAAATTATATTTACAGTTGATTCAGTAAAGTTGAATTTTGAACCAATCTAATTTTGTTAATCGGATTGACCATTGAATGTTATTTTGGGCTTGTAACTTCATTTCAAATATAACTGCACAGCTATGTAATGTGGTAAAATTACATGCAAAGTAGGAACCTACTGAAAATTGCCTAATGAACTGTTTCATCTTGTCTATAAATTTGTAACTGAACAAATAAAATACAGGTCATGAGTCATAAAAATTTCTAGTGAGATGCATTAGCCAATTGTGGAAGAACTGAAGCACTCATATCAATTTAGTAGAATTAGTCTACAATTTCTTGGGGGAAAGTTTGCATCTTATATTTCTGTTTGGGGGGGCTTATGTGGTGAGGCTAGTAATGCAGCTCAGTGGTAAAGTGTTTTCCTGGCATGCACCATACCCTGGAGTCAGTTCCCAGTATAATTCCATCATGGTTGTTTACAACTGTAATTATATAACACTGCATGAGTTAAAAACAAAACAAAACAAAACAAAAACAACAACAGAAAACTCTACTACTTAAAAAACAAACAAACAAACAAACAAACAAAAATAACACAGAAAGGAGAAAAAATTTCATCACAGTCTTTACCATATTTGGCTCCTAGACTCTTCTTCCCGATTTTTAACTCAGGCTTGCGTCTTCTTAAACTTCTCCTTGGGAATTCTTTACTATTGAACTGAAAAACCATCTTGTGGATCAAATTGTAAAAATCATATCAGATCATTGTATTTTTCCAGAATTTTATGTGCAGTGGCTACAAAGCTAAATCATCTCTGAAGAACTTTGCTTCCTTAGGTGAGAAAAATCACACTGTATGCTTTTCTTCAGCTCTTTTCTTGTCACTATGGTGATTGAAAGCCTTTCACACAGCGACTTAGAGAAGGAAGGTTTTATTTTATCCTACAGTCCAAGGTGCAGTAATCCTGACAGAGAACTCCAAGCCCCATATAAGCATTTATTTGTAAAACTCATCCAGATTTAATGATAAGAATAGGCCACACATTTTTCTTAAGATGTAATTGGGGATAATTTAAAATGTATATTAACAAATCTAATTATTATACATTTTATTACCAAGATATTAATGAGATAAATTTCAAACCAAGCAGTACAGTAAGAGCATGCTCATTCTTCTGTATAGGACATTTGTGTATAGCTGGCTTATTAGAAGGATAAAATAGAAGAATATGATAATGACATTTATTCTAAGTTAAAAGACTAGAGCAAAGATATTGATTAGAGACAATGTTCCCACAAGAAGACATTTAAATAGTTTTGAATTTGTTTTTTTTTTAAACAATGATCACCAATTCTTTGGATAGGGAATGGGAGAGATATTAAGCAATTCTGAAAGGATTTGTTAACATGGAGTTCAGAAAAGAAAAACTAGGGCTTAGATGAAGGAAAGGAATTTTAGAAGTTCTAAAATCATAATAGAGCTTTGGTGAGGAACTAGAAAGACAGTTGATAAAACCTTCTGAGGTGCCACATGAAGTAAATTAAATGTAGTGATGAACCCACGGGCATCCAGATCACCAACATGTTCTAGTTTCACACATGAACATATCCAACATCTTCTGCCTTCATTATTTATAGTATTTCATACAGTTTACATTCTCTCTCTGTCTCTCTGTCTCTCTGTCTGTCTGTCTCTGTCTGTCTCTGTCTCTGTCTCTGTCTCTGTCTCTGTCTCTCTCTCTCTCTCTCTCTCTCTCTCTCAATTGCATAGAGAAATTGAGCTGAGTACAATACAAATATAAAATAAAGCAGAAGAGAAACAAGAAGTGGTGATTTAAAGACGCAAGATTATCAAGGGCCTACAACTACAGTCCATCATCTCTACCATTGCAAAACTGGGAAGTCTATTCCATTCTTATAGCTGACTTAAACAGCAAGTTTAATTATTGTATATTGCAGAAACAAAGGAAACAAAGAGCTCTTGCAGCATTGTTTCCTCTGTTGGTTCAGTAAGTGGTGGGCAAGAGGCTTAGACATTACAGCATTCTTTGGGTTCAAGTATTCTCTGGAGCAGCTGGCATGCAATAGTGGAGTGTGTCAGGTCCCTGCCATCAAAGAGAATAGAGCATTATGTGCTAACCAGCTAGCCAAATAATATATTCAGAATGTGATTTTTCCCTATAGTTGAATTGAGGAATGTATAAAAGAGACTAAATAATCTCAACTAGATATAAATGCTATTGAGTAATATTCACAGACATAGACATTTGAATATATTATTCATAAATGAATTATATCTTCTCTGGTAGGGAGGGAAAGACACTGCTCCATTTGAATATTAAGTACTATTGAGACTACGCTGTGATTTGATGACCAGAAAGCCATGCTCACTGAGTGTTTTCTGTGTGTCAGTGGTGTAGTAAACAGCCCTTTCCATTTTCATTAAATATTCACAAAGAAACGTTGGCATTTGAGTGAGTAGGAAAGTAAGGGTAGGCCTGGAAGAAATTAAAGAAAAAGATGACCGTGATAAAAATATACTGAATGTAATTATCAAAGAATTAATAAAATATAGTTGAAATATTACCAATGTAGTACATGAGTATCTGTCATAATTTCCCTTAAGATTACTATTTAAAAGCATATTTTATATATAACCATACAATTTACATATTAAAGATACAATAAGAGAATGATTTAGTATAGTTTAAACAGAAGGGGGAAGTTATAAAATTCCTACTCTTAGAACAATTTTTTAAAATTACATTTTCTAAATGAGCCAATGTGTCGATATTATTTAGTGGTTATTTGTGTGTAATGACTAGTGCACTAGTGCTCAATGGAATTAAAAAGAAACCTCAGTTTTCACAAGAACTGCCTCAAAGGAGCCACAACATTCCATTCCTTTGGAATACAAAAATGGCTTATGCTGCATGATACACAGAAAGCTGTGTACATAGGACCATCCTGAAGAACAAAAAGCATTGCAGAGTTGAAACTAGGAAAAAAGTAGCTTTAAATCCTCTTTCATGACACATGTATCCTCTTGGCTATATTCCATACCTTCTCCTCACTTGTTTAATCCTCTCTTTGTGTCCTGATTACATTTTGAGGCTCTAGCCACACTTTTACCTGTTACACGTGTACATTTAAGATATACTCTCAGATCCACATGTGAGGTAGAATATGTTTTTTTGGGGGGAGGGGCGTTGCTATTGATTTTCTGAGTTTGGAACACCTTGAGTAATATCACACTTTGCAAATCCCTCCAGTTCCCTGCAAATTATACAATTTAATTCTGAACAGTTGAATAATTTGCTATAGTCGGTGTATTCTACACTTCATTATTTGCTTTGTGGACATTTATATGGTACTATTGGGAAGTGATGGAGATTTCTGGAGATGGGGCCTGCTTGGTAGAGGGAAGAGTTCTTTTTTTTTATTTTTTTTTTAATTTTTTTATTTAATTAATTTATTCTTGTTACATCTCAATGATTATCCCATCCCTTGTATCCTCCCATTCTTCCCTCCCTCCCATTTTCCCCTTATTCCCCTCCAGAGGGAAGAGTTCTTGTTAGGTCTCTCTCCCTCCCAGCTGCTTCCTTCCTGGTGAGCAGCTCTAAGTTACACACTTCAGCCCCAGACCCCAAGGCTGACTATGTATTGTCACCTCTGAAACTGTGAAACACCCATAGATTTTTACCTGTTTCCATTGGCCATTGACATAGTGATTAAATCTTCACAACTCACTAAATTGATTGGAGGTGATGATTCATTGTTCACAGCCCTGACATTCTAAACCCAGGATTTGTACCTTCAGTCAAACTGCTGTGTGCTCTTGAAAGGATGCTGATTGTTCCCATGACCTCAACTCCCTCCATCTCCTCCAAATGTTAACTACCATGTTCTAGTGTCACACTAATTGACAAGTTGAATCTTGTTACACATACCCCAGAAGGGCCTCTCTTGCACACCATATTTGCTTTTTGCAATTTTTTTTTAGTGTCTCCTCTTGGCTTTCAGCCACTCTGTAATGAAAGGTATTCGAGCAGAGTCAGGGATGCCCCACCCCCACCCTTCATGATGACAAGAGCAGAGCCATCTTGTGACTGGAAGCTAACAAAACCCTTAGCTTCGAAAGGCACAAGAAAGGCTTCATTTAGATAGCAGGCCAAAAAGATCAAAGCCAAGAAGTACAAACATGTCTGTTGTCTGAGGCAGGCGGCGAGTCATCAGAAGGGAGCCCCACATCCTTGACTGCACAGCAGATGCAATACATCTGAGAGGTTGCCAGAAAGCAAATAAATACTGCCACAGCCCCTTCCCTTGATGTCTCAAGGAAACAAAAGCACAGGGCTTTCACCTGAAACATCCAGCAGTCTGCTCTCTGTGCCTGGCACATGGTCTTCAGCCCCATTCCACTTCTATAGATGAAATTTGAGTGTTTGCTAGTTCAAATGAACCAAACTACTTGACAATTTCTCATCGGTGTATCCTAGAGACTCTTTTGCAAACTAGAAGTGGGGGCTATTAACAGGAGCGCTCTGCTCTACTAAGTGAAGTCGGAAGCTCTACCTCCTAAATGAACAAAGGAAAGGGTGTGGGTTTCACTCTGCTGCTTGGGAAACTTCCTGATTGTGGAAGGAGTTGGAAACCCATTGCCATTTAATACATGGCAAATACTAGTTTAACTGTTTCACACTCATGTTTCTTTTGGTTCCTATCACAGTACTGTGACTTTGAAAGGATCATGTTTATAGATGGAGAACATTTGGATGTTGTCCTCAATGTCTTGTGGCAAGTGATAGGACTAAAATATATACCAGTATTATTTAAAAGGTATTTTAAAATAATTTTAATGACTTCAACTAGTTAGGAAACTGAATCTTCAGTTAGATGATTTCATAAAAAAATATGAAAGTTACAAAACTTAACATTAATTATAAGAGGTTCATATTTTACTTGTTAAATTTGAAAGAACCATAAAATAGGTCTGAGTCACAATAATTAAAGACAACAAACCAAAGCAGTCAACTAGAGAAGATACTTTCCTCTTTACACCTTATTTTTAAGAGCATATTATGAATATATAAACTGTAGTCAATGACCATACAGCGTGCCAAAGAGGACCCCAGTCACTCCCTCTGTTTTGTGCTGGACATTCATGAGAAGCAGAAGTGGTCTAACTGCCAGAACATTTTGAGAGGCAGCAGAAAGAAATGGGTAGGAAGGCTGATAAGCATAAAGTTGGTTATCTGAGATCATTAAAAGGGAGATGTTAAGCAAGAGAGATGGCTCATCAGTTAAAAGCACTGGATGCTCTTCCACAGGCCCTGATTTCAATTCCCAGCAAGTATATGGTGGCTCACAACCACCTATTATGGGATTTGATGCCCACTTCTGTCTCATACTCTTATGTCACGCAGCCACACATACAAATAGAATACTCAAATACATAAATAAATCTGGGTTGAAAAGCCAGGAGTGGTGGCTCATGCCTTTAATCCTAGGACTAGGGAGGAAGAGGGAGACAGATCTCTGAGAGTTGGAGGCCAGCCTGATCTACAGAGTGAGTCCAGGATAGCCAGGGCTACACAGAAAAACCCTGTCTCAAAAAACCAAACAAATAAACAAACAAACAAAAAAACAATCAAAACCAAAAACAACAACAACAAAGAGGGAAGAGTTAATTTTCCTGGAAGTTTAGGGCCAGGACTCCATGGAAGTAACACATGAGAGGAATATGAAGGGTCACTTGATACCAGCCAGAGGTAAAGTGGGCTGATGTGGGGGATATGCAAAACAGAAGGAGAAGGAAAAGACAAAATGGCCGAAAGGAAGGGACAGTTGCATCAATGAACTACTGGGAAAGAGTACAGAGTGGAGCAAAGTGCATGTGACGTAGGTAGCTTCAGGTTCCCGGTAGAGACAGTTCTAATCAGTCAGGATAGACAGGCAGACAATTCAGAGGCTTGCCATTTGGATTCAAGTTTGGATCCTATCCTAGAATAGAAAGAAGATGTCTGAGGGATTGAAGAGAGTTCCAGGCATTCTGGGAGGGTGTGGTTGATGTATACAGAGCTAGTGTACAAAGCTTACTGGTCTGAGAGCGTAGTGGATGACAAGAGAGCACTCCACATACGTGGCTCAGAAATACACACTCTAACCAGACTTCTAGTTGACTCAGATATATACTTGTTTGGGAGCCATTGGAGTGTCAAAGTGTCAGCTAATTTTTCTTAAATATATGTGTATATCATTATTATGGGCAAAAGAAAAGACAAATGGAACCAAAACCAATAAAACCGAAGAAATCATTAAAGTCATGGAAGAGCACCATCCAGATCTTCTCCTTCTTGTGGATTACCAAGGAGGTTCCCTGGTGTGTGTGTGTGTGTGTGTGTGTGTGTGTGTGTGTGTGTGTGTGTTGCAAGTGTGATGTGGATGTGTGTGTGTGTGTGTTGCAAGTGTGATGTGGATGTGTGTGTATATATACATGTGTGTGGTACGCATGTGGGTTGAGTGTGTGTGTGTGTGTGTGTGTGTGTGTGTGTGTATGTGTGCATATCTGTAGAGATCAGAAGTTTATATCAGGAATATTCCTTTGATTTCCACTTAATTTTAAAACTTGTAAGACACTTATTTCATGTGTGTAACTCGTTTTCCCACATGAGTATATATGTACATCACATATGTCTGGTGCCAGTGGAGGTAAATGGCCTTGGATCCTGTGGAGGTGGAGTTATGGTTGTTTGTGAGGCATCATGTTGGTGCTGAGAACTGAACTTATGTCCCCTTCAAGACTTCTTAACTGCTGAACCATCACTCCAGCCTTTTCTACGTGCTTTTTAAGAAAACATATCTCACTTGAACTGGTAATATACCATTTTGGCTATCCTGAGTGGCCAGTGCTTCAGCTCCAGGGATCTGCCTATCTTCAAAGCGCAGGAGCTGGAGTTACAAATGCATATCCCACTTTTACCTCAGTGGGTGCTGGGCTCTGAACTCAGGACCTCATGCTTCTGTGTTCAGCACTTTACTTCCTAAGCCATCTTCCCAGTCTTCATATTCACTCTTGCGTTAAATCTGCCCAGTGAGGGAATCCCTGCATCATCTAATGGAATGAGTGTCATGGGCAGTAGAATTAGAACTGAGTGGAAAAGTAGAGTGGAAAAAAGTGATGTCATTGGGATGCATCATGCATGATACAGATCACACACTACATGCGAGATATTGCCTAAAATATGTTCACTTATATATTCACTTTGAAAGTGCCCTGCGGTGGAACTGTCACTTAGTCCTTCTAACATTGGATGAAAACAAAGTGGTTCATGAACATGCTTAAGCGACTCTGTTCAGTGACCAGTAGATTTCAGCCTCACGATCAGCTTCTAAAGAATGTGTTTCCACAAGAATAAATTAATAAAATTTTTTTAAAAAGAATGTATTTTCATGGTGCAAATATGGCAATCATGTATGAATTTCTCAACATGCTCTTAAAAGGGATCATTTTCAGGGCTTGTTCTTCCATCACAGTTGCCGGATGGATTAAGTGGCTAGTTTTTGCTTTGTAGGTTTTTTTTAAACCAGATCCCAACTGGTGCTTAAACCTATAACAACTGCATGATGGTATCTGAATTAAAAACTACTCTATAAGCATATACAGGGGAAGAGGTCCCCCTCAGTCACAGACCTAGGTGAGGGGAGTAAGGGGAAAATGAGAGGGAGGGAGGAATGGGAGGATACAAGGGATTGGATAACAACTGAGATGTAATATGAATAAATTAATAAAATATATTTAAAAAATAAAATAAAATAAAAACGACTCAACTAACAATATTCAGAAGTAAGCAAGAAGTCACTGCTATTGCTCAAGCATTTGAATATGAGCAGAGACATTGAAAGCCTAGTAAGTGTTAGTGTGGCACCTCCTTGGTGAGAAGTGGGCTGTGAATCATGCACAGCTGGTTTTCCTCATTCTTTCCCTTTCTAGTAAGGGAGCGCACAGCCCTGCGTTTGATGCTCACAGAGCCAGGGCTGTCTTTATGGATGAGAAGTGAGGCAGCAAGGGTCCTGGCCTGACAGGCAGGCAGAGAACACTCTCTCCCGGATGCAAAGGTCATTAAGTCTTAATGACCTCCCCAGAGCCCACCCACCCAGAAGAACAAAGAGTCCTGGTTAGCAGAGAGATGAGAGCAGAGCAGGAGTGTGTGCAGGGCTCCTATGTGGAGCTGTGGTGACCTCATTCCCTGACTTCAAACTTAAGTGGAGTCATTCCCTGGGTACTTAAGAAGTGGGTGAAACATTCAGTAATTTCACTGGCACTGTGGAAAGTAAAAATCTTTAAGACACGTCTTTTTCTTCCTCATAGAGTGCCCAGTCCTGAAAAGACAAAAAACAGAAAAGATTAAAAAAAAACAGCAAAAGAACCTACCACAAACATATACACACATACCATACCAAGCACACATACACACACTATATAAATATACACATATCACATAAATATACCACACATATAAACACATGATGCACATATAAATACATATAAATATACCACATACACACACACACACACCATGACCACTATAACCACCACTGCTTACACCACAAACATATGTAAACAGATAACATACACACATACAAAAACACTTACCACATACAAACACACATATACCACAAACACATATATAAACACATAATGCACATACAACACAATGATCCTACACATATATAAGCACACACCTCACACCATGCTTTCATACATACATACATACATACATATTTAACACACACAAAAATGCATCCTACCCATACACCACACATACATACACAAATATGTACCATATATAACCACATCACACAACCCATATGCCACATAAACATACATAAACACATACCACATATACACACTACACCATAGCACACATGTACATATACATAAACACTAAACATACACAAACTCATGCCATAGTACATACATCACCTCACAACACACATATGACACCAGACAATGTAGACATCACATACAAACATACACACACACACCATGCACACGCATTTTTATTTTTATTTTTACTCTTCCTCTTTCTTTTTTGATATCTAAGCACCTGAACTGATTCTCTTTGGGTTATATAGAACTTTGACAATAATGACCAATGACTAATTTTTTTTTAGAAAATTATTGAGATTATGAGTAAAATTTTCCAGGAAAAGAAATTACACTTAGATATACCCTCTCCTTTGGCTGTCCCTGGTTCCTTTCTATCCTTTACTCAAATAGTTCTCAAGGAGGAATCCTGAGACCTGCCACATTAGCACCTCCTTAGGCCTAATGTTATAAAGCTACATTCTTGGGCTCCATCCCAGAGTTCTTGAGCTGGAAACCTGGATATAGACCCAGTAACACATGCTTAGTAAGACCTCCAGTAGACTCAAATACTCACGGTTTCAAAAAACTGGAGTGTTCAGTGTTTGGAGTTTCTCAAATCTTATTTCAATATTATAACTGAAGGCAGAGACTAATACAAACCCAAGAAGCCACAAAATTGTGGGAGTCACGGGGGAGCTCGACTCTGATCAACTTTTCAAGAATGAGCTCTCTGTTCAGTCACAAGCCATGCAGTTAACTGATAATGCGCTCAGTGCCTTTGGTAGTGCTTTCTTTCACTGGTCATCTTTTATAGCAAGTCCATGTAGAAAGGGTTCTGGGAACGTGATCACTTCTGCCCAAGTGAGATCTCTCTCATGACAGTTCCTTGGAAACTTGCTATCAGCTCCGCAGGGCCTTTGTCAGAACAGAACTGTAGTTTTACTGTGGGTCATTCTTCCACCTTGTCATTTGAAGGTGTCACATTAGAAATCTGAAGGTTTTCTCTGCCCAAGTCATTCCTTTTATTTTCTCCTTCACCTGCCTGATGAGGATACCCTGGAACTCCTACTTTTTTTTTTTAGCATCAGCTTCCAGAGATTTCCACTGAGCAATTGTGCTTATTGCTGTAGTGACACCTGTATTAGTTACTTTTCTCATTGCCACCAAAGAACAACTGGCAACAGCAACTTCAGGAAGGGAGGAGTGATGTTGACTCAGGTTGGGAGATCAGTCTACTGTGATGGAGCAGGCACCGCAGTGAGAGCATCTCCAGCTCTTGGAGGCAGATGAAGGAGCTCAACAAACTGTATCTGCAACCAGGAAGCTGACAGGTGAAAGCAGGTTGTCAGATGACTTCCATTTTGAAATTCACCCCTGGATCTAATCCCATGGGGATACTGCTGCCCTCATTCTTGATATGTTTTCTGAGTTAAACGTACCAGGAAGCATCACCACAACATCTAAACTTTCCTCTTCCCAAAACATTAAATCTTCTGGAAGTGAAGAGAGAAATATGTCATATTCCATACTACCAAAGCAGCTTCATTAGAAAATGAGCTTATTCAGGCAGTGTGCAGCATAGGCTACCTCTCATGACATGGCCCTCAAGTTAGCCTAGTCATTGCTTGGCCATTCTTATAAGCTCTGAGCCAACATTGCTCCCAGTGCATCTTGTAGGCAGAACAGGTGTAGGTATAAGGGTTTGTGGCTTGGTTGGTGTCCTGATCCCACCACAGGAAGCCTTTCCAGGTTCCTAAAGATGGCTAGTTCAGGCTCTTTATCCTCCATTCCCAGGAGTCCTTACTTGGTTCTCTGTCACAGGTTCCAGGAAGTTTCCACTGAACTAGGTTTCCATATCACACCTAAATACCCACCTATTCCAGCAGTCTTTCCCAGTACTCTATCCCTACATACCTCTCTCCTCAACCGATCCCTTCCATAACAGGCCTCACCCACCTGAAGTTCCCCTGACACTGCATGGATGGCCAGGAACCAAAACTGCATGGCTTGGTTTGGAGACCTAAGGTAAAACCAAACATGACAGACAAAACAAAGAAGAGAAAAGAAAAAAGAGAGAAAGAGTCAATGAAATGGTTCCTAACTATATTCTGCTATACTCAGAGATCAGTACTTGACCCAGTTGACACCAGAAAGCAGATGCAGAGACCCACATCTAAAAATTAGGCAGAGCTCAGGGAACACTGGAAGGGGGCATGGACGGACAGTAGAGGCCAGAGAGGTTGAGGGCAAAAGGAAAACACTACCCTTAGAATCCACAACGAAGGGTTTCTAGGGTCTCAGAGAGACTTAAATGACAACCACAGAACCTCCATGGGTCTGTGCTACATCCTCTGCACACTTGGGGTATCTGTGGGACTCCTAACAATGGGAGAGGAGGTATCTCTGACTCTTTTCCCTGTTCTTGAGATTCTTTTCCTCCTACAGGATTGCCTCATGCAGACTTGATGTGAAGGTTTGTGTCTAGTCTTGTTGCAACTTGTTACACACATTTAGTTGCTATCTCTGGGAAGCCTGCTCTTTTGAGGGGAAACAGGGGAGAAGTGGATCTAAAAGATAGATAAGGAAGATTCAGAGGTGAGCTATGGTCAGGATGTATTATATGAGAGAACAATAAATTAAATAAGTGAAGTGAAAAAAAGAAAAGCAGCTTATAACAACGGAGAAAGTTTAGCTGTACTAAATGATAAATGTACGTGCAGTAAATTAGTCTCCTCAAAACCACTGACCCAGCAAGATCAGACCTCCTGAAGAAGATCAGCCTAGTTAGGGAGAATCTTCGAATACCCGTCCTCACTTGGTGTTTGACTGCATCAGCCTAGTTAGGGAGAATCTTCGAATACCCATCTTCACTTAGTGCGTGACTGCAGCACTGGAGAGGTTGCATCCTCGTTCCATCTACTTACGTGGAGTCCTTCAAGATTAATGAGATAATAAAACAGTAATTAGGGAGAGATGGAAGAAGACAGATTACAGGGAGGAGAGACAGGGAAGCTTCCCACACACTGAACACCTGTTGTCTTTTGGGGGGCAGGATATCCTACAGTGCCACATTTAACTGTTCATTGGCTTCAATGTTGATCTCCTGTCTTGGGAAAACACCGGCCAGGATAGATCGAAATTCACACCATGTACTTTGATCTGGGAAAGTAATCAAGTGTTACTTCTTCACAGGTATTAAAAACAGGGAGAAGCTGAATGCTTTTGCCAGGTTTTAGTTGTAACAGTTCATCTTCTGCTCCATTAAACCTCGCTGATGCATTGTGCCTTACAGTTAAGGCTTTAGTGGAAGCTTGGTTGCTCCACTTTCCAAAAGCATTAGGTTGTGAGGCACCAAAACAGAGAGCTATGTTAGAGACAGACATATCCAAAAAGACTAGCATCTGAACTCTTGTTGGAATTACAAAAGAGTTCTTACGCTTACAAGAAGTCCTACACTCCAGGCATCCCTAAGCTCATCTTAACCATCTGTGTCCTTGAAAGCTAGCTGCATTGACTTCCTGCAAATAGTATTCCGTGCTTATATGTCAAGCATATGACAAACCTGCTTCAGTATTTACGTCTTTCTGGATTGTAAATATCAGGCTTGTTGTTTTTCACTGACTCCTGTGTTTTCTCATTACTTTTTACATTCATTACATAGCTTTTCTCAATAAGAATTTCACCAGCTTTATACATGTATATGGTCATATTGCTTTTCAAGAGAAACAGTGCATATTAATGTTTGAAAAGTAACTGCCAGTTTCTCCCTGGAAGTTTTCAGGTGTCAAAAATATTTACTGTAAATATAAAGTCATTATTAAAAGATATGCATGATTAAATAAGGGTGAACGATAAAATTGTGTGGTATATGTACATTGTGTCCTCCGTGCTCTGAATAAAACATATAAGGACATGGAAAATGAACTTTATTTATAAGCTATTGTTTGGTGTCTAATTGAGAGTAACAGTGACTACAAGTTGGGTCAAATGAGGAGACAATGCACTTGGAATCTAACTCATGGCCCTAACAAAGCCAAACTCCAGTCTTAATGTTGTCCCACATACAAACAATCCCCAGAAATCAGAAGCACAAACTATACTAGAAGTTGTTCTGTTGTCATAATATTTTAGCTCACTGTCCTTTGGATATTGCTAGCACAAATACAAAGGAAGTTTAAGTAAGGAAGACAGTCATATTCTAAAGCAAGAAAGCATACCACTCCAGACATGTTTTTGTTACTAATACAGCTGAATCTGCCAAAATCCTCTAAAGTCTAACCAAGAACGTGGGAAATTTAGGACAGGGGTTTAGGTTAGGATATCTGCTGAAGACTATAGGCCGCACACACTGTTTACATTCTTACCGTTCGTGACAACACATAAAATGTCCCATATAAAGCCGTAAGTATCAAGTATCGTAGCTTCGATTTCCAGTGTATTAATTAATTAATTAATAATTAACTACTGATTTAAAAAAGTTAAAATGCTTACTGTAGTGACTTGGGACTCAGCTCTGGTCCTTGCCCTTCAGAACTAGCACATCTATTGAAGGGTATGGAAAGTGCATTCCTTGTTGTATGCCAGAAAGATAAGGATTACTTGCTGAGCTAAACCATATAATGTTTTCATTATAGTAGTTCTGTATTAAAAGGATCTATAAACCGTATTGCCAACATTTTGAAAAGCGGCTCTTCCAGAAGGTTTTCTTTAGTTCTTTGGGTCTTTCTTTCAGCTTCTCAGTCTCACGTGTGTGGGAGTCACTGAACCCTTTAAAAAGATGCTTTCCCCCTTCATGTTGTTTTGAGGCAGGGTTCCTCTCCGTAGCCCTGGCTGTCCTAGACCCAGGTCTGTAGATTAAGCTAGCCTTGAACTAAGATATCTTCCTGCTTCTGTCCTACCCCCAATTCTGTGCTTGAAGTTGTACACCCCCACACTCAGTTCAAAACAAAGCTTCTTAAAGGCTTTAAAATTTTTTTTTATTGATTTATTCTTGTTATATCTCAATGGTTATCCCATCCCTTGTATCCTCCCATTCTTCCCTCCCTCCCATTTTCCCCTTATTCCCCTCCCCTATGACTGTTCCTGAGAGGGATTACCTCCCCCTGTATATGCTCATAGGGTATCAAGTCTCTTCTTGGTAACCTGTTATCCTTCCTCTGAGGGCCACCAGGTCCAAAGACTTTTTTAAAAGATTAAAAAACAAAACAATACAAAAACTTAACTCTTCATTGTTTATGCATCTAAAGTTTCATTCAAAATATAAAGTTACTGAAGAAACCTAAATGAAGTGATTATTCTATTTCTGGGATGACAATTTTCAGTATTAAAATTGCCTCCAGAAGAGATAGAAATAAAAATTAAGGACAACCATCAGCTGACAGAAGTAGGCTCCAAAGAGCACTTAAAATTTAAAAATAATCATGGATAAAGTTTTTGTAGTAGAATATATATATATTCATATGAAATAAAAGCATAGGTCAGCTTAAAGTCTGGCCATAAAGTAGAGGTCAATGTGGCTGATAATATATGGCATATAATATATTTTCAGTAATAAATGGTCTAAGAATTATTGTTTTGTATAAAAGATTGTCTTCTGAGAAAGCAAACATAAGGGTAATTCTTAAGAGTAAGTTTTGAGGCCCAGAGAGATGGCTTTGTGAGCAAAGATACTTGACATGAAGCCTGATGAACTGAGTTCAATCCCTGCCATGTACTTGAAAGAATTCTCACATGAAATTTGTCTTCTGACCACCATACACATGCCACTGCAAATGCATGACTGTGCACATGACCACAGCACACACACTAAATGCATATGTGCAATAAAGTTATAAAAAAAGCTAAATACCATGAAGAAATAATAATAATTATGTATTTCATGGGGTACAATATGACATTTTTGTTTTTGTTTTGTTTGGTTTGGTTTGGTTTTTTGAGACAGGGTCTCTCTGTGTAGCTTTGGCTGTCCTAGACTCACTTTGTAGACCAGGCTGGCCTCGAACTCACAGTGATCCACCTGCCTCTGCCTTCTAAATGCTAGGATTAAAGGCATGTGCCACCACATCTTTTGAAATCAATAAAATATACAGAAACATTTAGTCAGGTAATTAATACCCCAGAAACTCTGTGATTTGGTGGACATTTATAAAAGAAAGTTCTACTAATGATGTCGCCCTGTCCCCCCTCCCCTGCCCCATGCATTCTCTCCATCTTTGTCTCTTTTCTGTCGTAGAATGATTATTACATTTTGAAACACGGAAAAACTGTAGACATAAAACATCAGCACATTTACTCACTCTGTGTAATTGGCTTTCATTGCCTTTCCACGAATAATTCTCATTCAATGGGTACTTCTGTCAGATGTACTCTAGGTGACCCATGAGATGAGGAGCAAGGAAACCACACACAAATGTCATATGCCTTATATTTGTTAATGATGCCTGAGATCTTCTGCTCTTTCCTAAAAGTATTCCTTGCAAATTTTAAATTTTACAAAATACTTAAAGAGGTTACAATCTCACCAAATTCCGTCATAAAGTGTTTCTGTCCTGCAGGTAGCTCCATTGTCTAAAGAAAAGAACTTGAGGTTATATGGACATCAATAACTCAGAAGGTCTGTCACCTTTAAAACTAAACAAAAGTAGTATTTAGTTTTAAAAAGGAAAAAGAAACGTTGCCAAAGACTGTGAAAAATATTAGGTTATTTCCTCCTTCCCATTAGGCAGAAAAGCAGCATATAGAGGACAAAGACTAAGGTCATACGCTCTTACAACTTCATTATTTCCTTCAGTTATTCCCAAGGCATGTCTTACTTGGTATAGGTCTACTTTGAAAATATAAAATACATCTAATGCTGAGATATTTGAATCACCCAAATCTATTTACTCATAGAATTCATTTCCAGTTATCACATATTTCCCCTTACTCAAAACATGATCTTTAAGAAACTTGTTGCAATTGATCATGGCATGTATTTTAATAATTTTTAAGTATGTGTGCAACTTAGGTAAATATAAGGAACTTTAACATCAGAAAATCTTTATGTTGCAAATTTAGATTTTCATATTATCAAATTTAGGTTTCATTGAGACTACTAACATGTAACTGACTGTACTATCATTGTCCAACATTTCCACTTCTATGATGATATGGTTGAGCAAAGGAGGACATGGTAGTGGGAAAGGTCACAGAACAATTTGGAATGACCAAATTATATCCATGTTTTAAAAATCCCAGTTTTCATGCAGATTAGGTTTCTCTGATTTCCAGAGGAAAAAAAAATAAACAGAGCAAATGTTTCTCAGAGGAAAGAAAATAATTGTCACATAGTACATATCTAATTGTAGTGCAACAGTACAAGCCAATGTCTGTCAACTCAAAACACATTTTAGTACTTAAGAAAACAAAAACTCAAACCTGGGAATTTCCCAAGATTCCCTCCAAAAGAAAATGCTCTAGTGTAGCTTAAATTGAGCAAACACACCCTGTGATTACCACCAACCAAGAACTATGGAAGAGGCTCAATGCCAAGACATGAGGAGGCATTTTAGCATCACATGCCTTTCCCTTCTTCCCGAGTGATTTCACAAGCTCCGTGAGGCCCATTAATTAAAGGTTCATAATGTGCTTGTTCTCATGGTCTTCTAGTCCTCTTTCTGCAGTGAAGAAATGGACAATTGCTGCTTTCCACTTCAAGGCAGGTAGGTATACTCCGCTCTTTACAGCCAGCAGATGTAGTTTACCAAACCAGTCACTATTTACAACTGATTTGGATGGACTTGCCAACTTGGAATGCATTCCATGACATGCACCACCACACTTGGGCCTCCCTAAAAGTAATTCAATATAAGGTCTTGGCCACTCTTGCCATCACAACCCTCTATTTCAACAGGGAACATAGCACAGGCCACATGGTTCTGGTTTGTTAAACTGAATCCTATTATAATGGCTAGTATCCATTGTAATTCCAAAAAAAAGGCTCTAGCTTTCAACTACTATACTTTACTATATGGGCCATATATTCATGAATTCATGAATAAGATGAGAATAATGTAATCTGTAAAATATAAAGCATAACATTTTACTGAACTGCCCTCATAACTAAGCTCAGATATTATTATCATCATTAAAGTTAAGTAAACTATGTAGTTCTTGTCTTTCTTTGGTCATAAAAATGAAAAAGAAGTTGTTTTGTTAACATATGAAAATCTGACTTGTTAAATAAACCTTTTAATTTAATTGGGAATTTTTATGATGCTGAATTCTGATTTTTCTTTAATGATAACATAAATATTTTTAGAATATTAGCATGCCCATCTTTTTATAATAATTTTCTAAATTGTAATATAATTGTATCTTTTTCCTCCTTCCTTTTCCTTCTTCCTACTCTTTCCATGTACCTCCTTATTCTCTGTCAAATTCATGGTATTTTTT
>OU015748.1:89580709-89598586 GCA_907169655.1 Acomys percivali
ACACACACACACACACACACACACACACACACACACACACACACACAATTTTTCTTTGAAGATTTCAAGGTGAGAAAAGTACTAGAAACACAAAGTTCCCTTCTTTGTATGGCACTGTATTTTTATCATTGCCTTCAAGGGCCTATCAACACAGAAGTTTCTAGAATTAAATAAATTTATTAGGTTTTCTAGTGTAGTAATACAGACAAAAGAGAACTTGTAGAGAGTTTTATATGACTTTTCTCTGTCTCAAATGCATCACGCTTACAGATACAAAAAATTAAATTAAAAATAGTGAAACACAGAATAGAAGTATTTTCAGAAGAGTAAGTAAGTGGCAAAATGTGGATTAGAAACCTGGTATTTACTCTGGCTTCAACCTTAAAATGTAGCTCCATTGTGTCCTTATCAACCTGATATTTGCTATGAATTAATCATTAAGACTGTAGCTTAATTTGCTTCCTGTCCAGAAGACAGATGGTAGCATCAACTTAAAATAAACACAACATAGCTTGTTAACATAGTCCCGGTGAACAATTCTGCTTGGTTGACCACAGAAAAATAATTCCATCATCTTCCTAAAGCCACTCGTTGAGTCACATGATTTTCCCCCTGTGGAGAACTTCTCTGCTTCTCCTGCTGTCCAGTGAGATAAAATAAGATCTTTGTGTGCCTAGGAGATAAAAGACTTGTGAAGCCAAATCAAGGAAGCCAGATAAAGATACCCTGGTTTATAGATTAGGCTTCAAGGAAGAAGGGAGTTCATGAATGGGAAGCAGTTTCTTGGAGGAAGCTCAATGATTTCAGAAAACAATGACACATTGTCCAATTTGCACATCTGTATGTAGTCAAGCCTCCTACTTATGACACGGAAACAGCGTTTCTTTTACCTCTAATTGGTGGTTGCTTGAGTATTCATCTGAACATTTGTTATTCTGTAGAATCCATATCACTGTCATGCTTTCGAGACCTGTAAATGGAAAGTTAGCCACCAAGTTGTCCCTCCCAGCAACCTGGATGGGAATTAAGAATTTTATTTTATTTTTCCCATAAGGAAAACTTAGCACGATGACAGCATTGTATAAGTCTCACACTTTCTTTGAAATGCAGAAGTAACATTCCCGCAGTGGATCACTGAGAAGGAAAAGATGATCATTATAAGAACGTGGTTGAGGGTGGATACCCTAAAAAACAAAGCAATGACCCTGTGCTGAGGGATTTTTTTTTTTTTTTTACTCCTGAGAAGATTGATTTAGTCAGCTCCTAGTTTAAGGATAGAAACTATAACCAGTATATAATTAAATACTCTGATATTTTGTTGGAGGGCCTTGGCAAAGCGCAGTGGTCATGTGACTTAGGTCTTGTGTACTCACTTGGAGATAGCCCCCTGTAGGTGCACAGTAGAGTGATTTCTCCTGCACTCTTGTTTTATAAGGTGCCCCAAAGATGCTATAAGCCTCCTAGGCTCATAAAACAGCCCTGTCTGAGTCCTTCTCACTCAAGTTCTCTGACACTCTCCTGATTGGGGGCAGAGGGTAAATTGGACATCAAAGAGTTGCTAAAGGCTTTTTTGCTGTGGAAAACTGAGGGCCCTGATGTTTCTTTGATCTCTGTGATCTCTGCTTGCACCCATCCCACCCCCTATTCAGCCCCCACAAATACCTCACAGCCAGCTTCTCCCATGAGACCCCACCCTGCAGCTATGCTCTTCTCAGCTTTTCTCAGAAGACCCCCAACATTTCTGGTCCACATTAAGAAACAAAACTAAACAAGAGTGCAAATGGTCAGACTTCTAACACTGACAGGCTGTTGTTACAGCCTCATGCTCTCCTGTCTGAGTGAAAATGAAAAAAAATGTCCTGGCTGGGGTCTTTCAGAGCCCATTAGATATAAGATAATTTTATCCTTTCTGTTGCATACAGGAGCTAGTTCTATTGGTAGGGCTATTTCCAGATTGCCTGTTGGAGAACCTGGGGCAGTGGGGAGAACTTCAGAGAACTTAATTTGAAGCATAAAACCTTTATGATGTATATAATTCTTGAAAGTCAAATTTCCAAAGTTAAAATGTAATTCTGTTACAAATGAATTCATCCTGATGCAGCAATTTATTGTGTTCAGTGTTAAAGCAGATGGATGGGGTGTATTTTTTTTCTTTTAAAAAAATCCACAGAACTGATTTTAACTAAAATATGATTAAATGTTAGACTCTTTCATACTGAAACATACAAGCAGGAAATGAACTTCAATTTCACCAAGAGAGATTTAATTCTATATAAATGGTAGTCTTGCATGTATGTGATATTTTGAAAGTACTTTAATAAAAGAGAATAATCACCAGCTTTGATGTCTTGGATTTTGACTGCCTGGAGAAATGGAACTAGACCTAATGACCTGCTGGGAACTCTTCTCTGTGTGGGAAGGTCAGTTAGGTCCTGGGTGAGCAGATGGCAACCATGCTACAGTGAGTTCTGAAGAAAGCTGTTAGATCATGCATCTACATCTGCAGAGATACACCATCATTACCTTTTGCCAGATATCAGATATTGGTAAGTACCCTTGTAGTTTGGAGTTATATCTTGACCCCCTCGAGGAGGCATGTTTTAGGAACAATATAATGCTAGGTATAAGAAAGAAAGCACAATAAAAAAATTGGTTCCCAAATTTCCAGTTGAAAATTTGTCTTCTGGGTTTCTCTGTAGCACTTGGAAATCAAAAAGTTCATAGAAGGGTCATGTTTGGCAAAATGTTCTTCCTGCTCAGTTTAGGGATAAACTGGAAAAAGATCAATGCAGCACTCATAGCTTGGCATGGTTTTTAGCTGACTAGCTTTCTAAAATGTGATAAGAGTTGTTATGAACACAAAGCCTTTTCTTTTCTCCTTCTCAACTATGTATCATTCTTTTAGTCATTAGATGTCAAATTTCAAAATACTCTGTCTTCTGTGAATTGATATTTTCTCATCCACCCACTGTCCCTTTACTCTCATCTGGAAGCAAGAAACTTCTATTGTTTTCCCTCAGTATCCACAGTGCATCTCTCTTAATACTTAGAGCTTATGTAGAACAACAATAATATCCCAGCTTTCCAAACATCACACTGTTGGCTTTCCTCCACTCAACTGAATAGATGCTAAAATGGTGCCCACTTGTATTGTATGTGTCTGAAGCAAACCAAACCAGACATGAAATAAAGAACTTCATGTCCTCAGTATTGAAATGTTGGCTTACTAACACTGCTGTGATATTTTTTTACTTGGTCTGAAAATTTGGGAAGTCTTAGTTAACTTCATGCATCTTCCACACAGAAGGTAGAAGAAATAATTTTAGGACTAAAAAAGGTGGAGAGAAAACAATTCAAATATCTCATGTAGTAACGTTTGATTCTCAGCTTCAAAAATATGACCCAACAAATGTTCCCCAAAGGTAAAAACAGGAGTAAATATATCCCTGATTGACAAGTGTAAACATGAAGTCCCTTGTGACTCATTAAATGCTGTTATTCCTACTTCACATTTCTAATAAGAGGGAGGAACCCGAGCGAGGTTTTGAGAAATGAAAATGAGTATGCTTAATTGGTGGACTGAAAAAGAAGCTGAATATGAAGTTTGAATGACACACATGTATACTGTCAAAAGACATGAATTCAAGTAGGAGACTGGAAAGCACAAATAATACACATGATGACTAGGTCTAAAAATCCAAGTTATATTCTTAACATTCCTGACTTTTTCAGTGTCTAGAGAATTGTGCTTTTGAAACTTATTTGGCCAATATGAAACTCAGTTTTGTGGTAAAAGAACAGATAATACATTTCTTTTCCACAGATCGACAGGACTACAAACATGTGATGCTTTTGTCACATCACATGCTTGGCATTCTCACTGTTGGGTGTTGATACAGCACTAGTGAGTAGCACTCATTCTTATTCTGAGCTCAAAGAGTCTGGCTCCTATTGAATGTTCTAGACTCATAAATACTCATGCCTATGGCAAGATTTGGACAATATACATAGTCAAAGTATTAGCCCATAAGAGAAGGTCAACACTATGGTATTTTCCCACATCTTTCCGGTTTAGATCGGGAATCTTTTCTAATAATGTCTCCTTATAGATAGTTAGAGTTTCCAATGGTTCAACTTTTCACTGGCCTCACACTCTATAATTTAGTTTTCCTACACAAGCAACTTCTACTGTTGCAAGTGTCAACATTCCTTGTCATTTCCTTAACTTAGCCATAGTTTTAATTAAATCATATTATTAAAGTCTCATTTCTATTTCTGGTAGATAATTTTACAATATTTTGGATATATCTTAGTTTATTTATTATTCTAATGGGACTAGAAACCACCAGGGCATGAGCACAAAAGAGAAGCCATGCTTTGAGATGCCTAAAGATAGTGCCATGCACAGAATAAGATCTAAGGATAGACTAGGAACACTAAATATAGTTTAATTAAAAAACAAAACTGGAAGCTGATCATTTTTGAGATCCCCCAAATGCAGGCTGGCAAATAAGTTCACCTCTACACAAGAGCACACAATGATGGAATGTGGTGAACCATGAGAAGAAAGAACAAAGAACAAAATTAACAATGGTACACAGGTCTATCTACATGCTTCTTAACAAATATGTGTTATCCTCACAGGCCTTTGTTTTGAAAGAAGTACCTAAGGCAGGTATGGAAACTAAGACATGTGATTCCAACACTTGGGAAACTGTGATTGGAGGTTCAAAAGGTGGACATCAGCCTAGGCTCATGGTAACTTCAAGGCCAGGTTAGGCTACATCATGAGTATCTCTTAAATCAAAATAAAACTCATGTATGTGTGTATTCATATAGTCATAGAATTAAAATAATACTAACATAAATTTTAGATTATATTTGCATAATGTATTCACACTCAAGTTAGTACCTAGCACAGGAATGTATAGATAGATAGATAGATAGATAGATAGATAGATAGATAGATGACAGACAAAGGCTGCGAATCACAAGAGTGGGACTCTCACACTGTGAGACCCTCATTTAATTAGGCTAAAAACTTGGCTATAAATACACACACACACACACACACACATATATATACATATACATATGTATATATATGTGTGTGTATGTCTAGAAACATATATATGTATGTATGTATATATATATACATACATACATATATATGTATGTTAACCTAGTTATGAAATCAAGCATGTGCTCTTCATGGTCTATAGATATCAAATCTGCTTCTTATTGTTTAAACTCTTCAATCTGGTGAGGTCTTCTTTAACATTAGTGTTTTGATATATGCAACCAACATTGTTCCTAGTGTTTACAGGAGATTTATCATTTGGCAGTGTTGTTGGGTTTGTTTGTTTGTTTCCCCCAGCAATAATTTTTCTGGTGCCAGCTAGTTTCTGTGGGCTAAAATTTGTTAATATTTACTTCTTGGTATTCAATTTAGACTATTCTTAGGCATAATTACATGTTTATACAGATACTCAAGTAGAATTTCTTTTATGCATTTCTAATATACTTTCAGAAAAATTGTTTAAGTGCCTAACTGCATAAAATTGGGTGGAAGAAGGAGTGTTTAAGTAAAGATAAGGAAGTAGAAGATGAACTGCTGGGGAGCTGTTTCATGTCAATGCCATTTCTTTGCAAGAAGATAAGATATTTAAGTGTGGCTCCTGGGAAATACCAAGCACATGGGCAGAGTTGCCTATGAATTCTAACTGACAGCTACTTACAAAAATCCAAACCTGATTTTTTTAAGTCTCAACTTTGCACACCATTGGTAAGAAGGTAAATTCCTGGGTCATCAGTAAATAACACCATCAGAATACATGAAATAAAGGAATAATCACAAACTTTGCATTCTCATATCTTTTTTTCTTTCTGAGAAGATATAGGTTTCACTTTCACATAGTTGAAGGAATGTAGATGTCCAGTGTTCCTGTTCTCTTGAAACCTATTTCAGTGCACAGTGTAGTGATTGTTAAAGGGCTGGTGATGGGCTGGTTAAAAACAGATCGTGATACCCAAATACATGTCATACTAATCCAAGGGGCATGTACCATGAAAGCCTTCACTTACCAGGAAAGTGGGACAGAGGGGAGGACATCTTATTGGGACTCTAGATGAGAGAAGCATGGGAGAATAGCAAAGTAGAAGGATACAGTGGGTCCTAGAAACCTACAAGTAGAACATTATGATAGGCAGATTTGGGCACAGGGGTCCTGCTCAAACTAAGGCACCAGCCAAGAACAATACAGGCGGTAAACTTTAGACCCCTACCCAGATCTAGCCAATGGACAGAACATTCTCCACAGTTGAGTGGTGAGTAGGGTATGGCTTTCACACGAACTCTGGTGTCTCATATTTGACCATGTCCCCTGGAGGGGGAGACCTGGTGGCACTCAGAGGAAGGATAGCAGGTTTCCAAGAAGAGACTTGATACCCTATGCGCATATACAGGGGGAGGAAATCCCCCTCAGGAACAGTCATAGGGGAGAGGAATAAGGGGAAAATGGGAGGGAGGGAAGAATGGGAGGATACAAGGGATGGAATAACCATTGAGATGTAACAAGAATAAATTAATAAAATTTTTTTAAAAACATGTCAAAGATCCACAAATGGAGATGTATCCAGCAGAGAACTTGGTAGATGAGTTGTTTGCTTGTCAAACATTCCCAGAAGGATACCAGGCTATAGCTGTGAGTCTAAGATCAAGAATGTCTTCTCACACTCTGAAACCATCTCTGTTCTTTGCAGCACTCAAAATGGGAATAGGGAATTCATCTACATGGGTTGAATCTTGGCTGTGAATAATGTAACACAGAACTGTACAGAAAATTAGCCCTGAATGCTATGTGAGAGACATTTGAATCAAGTTTCAGAGATGAAAATCTTCACGTCTTTTTCCTCATCAAATGTGTTTAACCACCTTTATAAAGTATGTAGGTGAAAACAGACATTAAAAAATGGGGTGAATTTAACTGTTCTTATGAGAGTCTTTGACTATATCATCTAAAAATAGAGATTAACACAATCTTAGTAATACAGCATTTTAGCCAACTTGTTCTAAAATATCTACCTTTTATGTTCACTGTGCCTTGGTGGAACTTGCTTTAATGTCATTGGCCTTAAATATGCCAATCAAGAAATGGCTAATAATATTATCGAACTCCTAGCACTGCTATCTGATAAAGTAATATACACATTACAGATATATTTTATACATGTTTGCATGTATATGTAAGTCTGCATAAAACTTAATGTATATTTAGCACAAGATGAGCACCATATAAGCACTAATACAGTGTTTTCTTAAAATTTAAAAATAATTTTCCTTTCTCTTTATAATCCCTTTCATTTATATTTTAATCTTAAATAAATGAAGCTCTATTTTTATTGATTAATTTATTGATTTACTTTACATCTAGGCCATAGCCTCCTCCCTCCTCTTCTTCCAATCCCACCCTCCAACCTTTTATTTCTCAGAAAAAGGGGAAACACCTTATTCACCCACCCCACCCCAGGAAGTTACATGAGGACTAAGTTTGTCCTCATCCCCTGTGACCTGGCAAGGTGGTCCTGTCAGGGAGAAGTGATCAAAAAGAAGACAACAGAGAGAATGCCAGAGAGAGCCCCTGCTCTCCTTACTAGTGGACCCACATGAAGTCTGAGCTTCTCATTGGCTTCATCCATGTAGAGGTCCTAGGTTCAGTCCATGCGTGGTTCTTGGTTGGTGCTTCAGACTCCACAGGCCATTTTTGGCCCTGGTGAGCTGGTACTGTTGGTCTTCTTGTGGAGCTCTGGTCACCTCTAGGTCGTTTCATCCTTCTCCCCACTTTTTCATTAGACTTTCTATGCTTCACACAATGTTTGGTTGTGAGTCTCAGCATCTGTTTCAAATGGCTACTGGATGGAGCCTCTCAGAAGACAACTCTGATAGGCTCCTGCCATATGTGTCTTTCTGGGTCTGGGTTACCTCACTTATCATGATCTTTTCTAGTTCTATGATTTTCTTGTTTTTAATAGCTGAGTTGCATTCCATTGTGTAAGTGTACCACAGTTTCTTTATCCATTCTTCTGCTGAGGGGCATCACCTCTATGTGAAAATCCCATCCTTATGAATCGTAGCTTCAATCTTCTTTGTTTCCATTGAATAGTAAATCACTTTATGTATCAGAATTTTAGGGCACCAGCCACATTGTTTATCAAATGGAGCCTTTTTTTGTTTGTTTGTTTCCTATTTTCTTCTTCCCTGGCAGAAAGCCACATTGATCACGTAAATGTTTCTTATTGTACTTCCAACGGCTTAACTACCAGGAATTTGTATCACAACCATTCTAAATCACTTCTTCTTAAGTGGTGAAATCAATGACAAATGTGAATGATGCCAGGGCCCAAGAGTAGAGGATAAAAATGAAGAGAACTTCCCCTGTGAGAATAAGGTCACTAAAAGATTTCCCCATAATAATAAAAAAATATAAAATATCATGGGATAAAAGGTGCTTTATCAATAGTGTCTTCTCTTGTGAATTCTATAGCTTAAATACAAATACAGAGAATGCAATCTCTCTGCGCTTTCTCTGATTCTTTTATAACTTTCTTAAAATGAGTAAAAGCAAATTATTCACCTTGAAAAACTGTATATTCTCCTAACAGAACCCCAAACTGAGTGTTGAGGCTCAAATGACCCACCACTTGATGACGGCTACAGAAAGAATACTCAACAGCACGTGTCACCTTCCCCTGTGTTCACTTTACATTCTGCTCATATCTTAGTATGGTACCAAAGGGGATCAAGTTTTAGCGTGAGGTTAATGTGCCTTATTTAAATGTAGATTCATTTGATATTATTCCTCTGTTTATACCTCAACTTTCTGCTCTGCAAATTCAGGATATTTGTAGTGACTTTCTTTTTTAGAAAATTCAGATAAAAATTGAGTGACTCGGGATCTTAGAAACCTAGAAGAAGAACTTTGTAACAGGTGGATCAGGGCCCCCATGGGTCTGTTCAAACTACTGCACTAACCAAGGACATTGCAAGTAGTAAACATTGAACCCCTACTCAGATCTAGCCAATGAACAGGACATTTTCCACAGTTGGGTGGAGAACAGGGACTAACTCTGACATGAACTCTGGTGCCCTGTATTTGATGATCTCCCCTTGGTGGGGAGCCCTGGTGGCACTCAAAGAAAGAATAAGCAGGCTACCAAGATGAGACTTGATAGCCTATGACCATAAAGTGGGGGAGGAGGTCCCCCTCAGTCATAGACCTAGGGGAGGAGAATAGGATGGAAGTGGGAGGGAAGGAGGAATGGGAGGATACAAGTGATGGTATAACAATTGAGTTGTAATCTGAATAAATTAATTTTTAAAAAGGTAAAAAAAATTGAGTGAGTCAATTATTTTAAGTAATAGGTGATACATAGTAATTACTTATTGCATAAATGACGTGAAAATTCCATTTCCACATGTGATGATTTGTGTTGATTTTCAAAGTGACAGCATCTGGAATCATCTAGGTAATAGGGCTCTGGGAATGCCCCATGAAGAACTATCTTGGTTAGGCTAGCCTCTGCTCAGGCCTGGGAGAGATTCTCCAGAGCAGGTTAATCGAGGTGGGAAGTCACAGTCTGAATGTGCTTGGCACCCTTTCCTTGGCCTTGGGTTCTGTCCTGCACAAAAAAAAGAGGGGGATATCCCAACAGAAGCCTTCCTTTTTCAATTCTTTCCTGCTGGGAATGCAACATGATCAGCTATTTCAAAGTCCTGTTGTCAGGACTTCCCTTCATTGGTGGACTGCAGTCTGGTATAAGCTAAAATAAGCCCTTTCTTTCACACATTCCTTTTATCAGGGTATTTATCCTAGAAGCTAAAAAAAAGTATCTAAGATATCATAGGTGTGTCATTTTAACTCAATTAGCTGTTTTTACTCACCACCCCTACACTATGGGAAAAACTGGAGCTAACATTCTTTGCTTTCCACTTTTCCACCGACAAAGCACATAGTAGATGGCTTTGGACTGTTTCTTACCTTGACACATAAAAAAAAAAAAGGCAATAAAAGGAGGGACCTGGGGGAGTAAGTTGAATGAAGGAAGGATAATTTTCATATTTTTAAGGAGCTTTTGTTTTCTTGGAATGGAGGAGAATTCAGTGACTTAAAAATTAATCCGACTAACAGTGCCCAACACTCAGAATCTATGCACAGCTCTCAGAGCCACCTACTGATGAGAGTTAGCTGTGGAGACCATCACTTATGGTACAAGTAATCCTTTCAGCTGGACAGCGCCATTATAACACAATGAAGTCTATATTAGGGTTGTGCAAAGTCTACAGACATAGTGATCTGGCTGAGGCGACTGACAGCATCTCCATTATGTGCCTCACATAGACAGACTGGATGCTCAGAGGAACTAATTATACTGAAGATAGTGGTCTTCCACAGAACATAGAACCCCTGTCCCTGCTCTGTCTGAGTACAAAAAAAATGGTCATATTCATGAAGACTACATAATATTACTTGTCTGAGAGTCAGAGCACTCATTCCCCACCTGGAGGCTTGATTACACCATTTATCACCTCTTTATGTCAGAAACTCCCTGATCAGCCAGACAAGCAGTTAACAGGCCAGTTCTCAAACACATCAAAATATTGAGAATTGTTTGAACCTGGTAGATTACATCTCAATATTATTCACAATTGTTTAGAAAACACTCAGGTCAAATGTGGAGTCTTAGTGCTGCAGGGAATTCCACACAAGGCCTTTCACTTAAGTTGGAAAAGCTAAGGCTTCACATTGCTCACCATGACAGCTGTTTTGTACAAAAGTGATCATCTTCGCACAAATCAGAAATGATGGCCAGACCTTTCAAGGAGCAGCTGAGACGGTTGTAGCATCTCTGCAGTTATTCTTCACACCCGTTCTCCCCTGAACTCATTCACTCCCCTTGTGGCCGCCCTACTTGGCTAGTTCCAATTTCAAATGCTTGTTTCCTCTCTGTTCTGATCCCCCACGGAAATCCAAGGTCTTCTCTTTGTTCCTGTTCGTTCATCCTGTTCTGTCCTTACAATGCACTTAAAATTGAATTTAATTGTAATCTGAGTATTTATTTATATGCTCTCCTTCCTTATTTAAGCACTTTTATTCATAGAAATAAAACTTTTAAAAACTTAATACCTATAATCCATCCCAAACATTTAGAATCATAGTATTGTGAGTTTGGCTCCAGGTGTTTTTTATATTGAAATTGAAGTTAAAGAGGCATTTTTATTAGCTTTTCTTTGTGAGGGTAGAAGGCTTGCTGAATCTGTTCTGTCATTCCAGTGACAGATATAGCATAGCATGGTACAAAACAAGGCAAAGAATGATAAATTATTTCAAGTGAACAAAAACAAAAAATATCAAAACTTATTATTTTTGTGGAGAAACTGAAAGACAGCCTGTTTAAGAATGGCTTGACTCCACATACACTTAGGTATGAAGAGGAAGCCTTATAGATTTCCTTCATTATATGTAAAAGATCTCCAATCTTCTAGGTAGTAACTTCTGCCCATGCGAATAAGAAGAAATTGGTAAGTAAAATTGATTTTGTAACCTTGTCTACCTGATTAAGGCATGCTTTACTTCATGGTTTTGTTTGACTCATTTAAATTTGAGCTCTTGTTGGTTCATCTATACAATAGTAGTTAGCCTATTAAGATGTGAGCTGGGACATACAGTTAAACACAAGTGATAGAACTTGCAATATGCTTAAACAGAAGATGCTGGCTATGAGCAAAAGAGCTTCTGTTTTAAGACAACTTGGGTCACTCTGACAAGGATACCACACATCTAGACACACCTAGGACCTTTAGTCAACATTCTTGATAAAGTATAGGGAAGTTTTTAATTCTTAATTATAATTTAAAAGAAAGGGTAGATTATATTTTCTTTCTAATTACAAAATAAATACATCATGCCTTCCCTTCCCTTTCCTCTCTCCAAACCCTCTTATGTGAGCTCCGTCTCTCTAAGTCATAAGATGGTCTCTTTTTCTTATTATTGTTACACACAGACACACACATATTCATATATGTGAATTCATGTATATATACATGGATACATAAGTGTAACATGTTCAGTCCACCTAATGTGGATTGTGTGGATATGATTCCAGGATCACTTTGACTTGCATGACCCATGAGCATGCTCACTCTCCAGCATTAATTTACCCTTTCTCAGCAGGCATTACTTCCCTGTAGTTCCTTCCCTACTGGTAACGCTTCATGAGATTTTCCCCTCCCATGTTGCATGTCTGTTGGGATTCCCTTGATTATCTCCCCTCTACAAATAGAAATGTATTAGAGGAAATTGATATACAAGGGATCTAATTTGGAAGCCGAGTATGATTCAACCACAGAGGGCATTTTGCATGAGATGAAAACCTTTAGCTAATTTTTGATAATGCAGTCTTTAAAAGCAAAGGCTAATTCATCCAGAGAAAGGAGATGGAAAGGGGGAGAGAGGGAAGGAGGGAGGGAAGGAGGGAGGGAGGGAGGGAGGGAGGGAGGGAGGGAGGGAGGGAGGGGGGGGGGGAGGGGGGGGAGGGAGGGAGGGAGTGATGCACACCTGACCCAGAGCTGCTTCAGGGGGAGGCTCTACCCACCCATCACACTCCCAACACAGGTCAGGAAGGATCTTCACTGAAGATGGTTACAGAATTTGAGGATATTAGTATGTTTAAGTTCCCAGCTCCTGGTTAGCCTAACAGGTATATTCCAACTGATAATAATGAGCACATCAACTGCCTATGGATTTTGTTAATTATAGTTTAGTTGTACAGTACTTGTCCAGGAAATCAATGGATTTGGTTTCTAGAACTGCTACCACTACAACCACCACCACCACCATCACACACTCGTGGTCGAGTGCACACACACATACACACCAGACAACCTTTGGTGGTGTGCCTCATATTCTATTTTTTAGAAACAAGGTTCCTCACTGTCCTAGAACTCAAGAAGTGGACTAGGCTGACACTAGTGAGTCCCAGGGCCCCGTCTCCACTTGATTAGCTTGGCATCACCATTCCTAGTTTTTTAATGAGGGTTCTAGGGATCAAACTCAGATCTCTTTGGCATCTGAGCTATATCCCCCTAGCTCTAGAAAGAGAAGGAAGAGGAGGAAGAGGAGCTAACAGGCAACTTCGGGCATTGCAAGTGTACATACAGTTTTGTCACAACACGAATACTAACCAGCACCCTAGAAAAGGAATAGAGAATAAAAGAGCTTTTCCTGCATCTCAGGCGCAGGACAGAATATGTTCTAATTGTTTTACAGCTTTTATTAGGGCTAGAGCATGGTGGTGAAACTTGAAAGTCTAAAAAGGCTCTGGAAGCTCCATTTTCTCCAGCTGTGCTAACAAACAACCGTCTGTGGAGCAGATGGGAGGCTGGCTACAACATTCACAACTGCAAACTTCCTCAATCAATCCACACATGAAATCCATAAGAAAATTAACTCTCTGTTATCTTCCCAGGCACCTCTGGGCTTTGCTGCTCTCTCTTGCACCTGCATTTCAGCTGCTGTCAAGAAACTCTGGCATCAGAGTCCTTGTCCTCTCTCTGGGAGGGACTTTCACTTTCACTTTTTATAGCTACTAATCCCACCAATCAGAATTGTTAATTGTGAGCATTTCTCCTTAATTGTTAAGAATTTCACACAGGAATACAATGGTAAATGAGTATACTTACCTGTTTTTCTCCTTCACATCATGACCTTCTCTTGTTTTGTTGTTCTTTCATTTTTTTAATAATCCACCTAGTGATAAAATGCCACCCAGTGAAGGATGGAAAACATATAAATGGCCTCAACCTCAAAAAGAAACAACAACAAAAAGAATAATTCTCCCTGCCAACCCCCCCCCCCCAGAAGCAGCTGTTCATACGCAGTAGCTCTTCATTATGGGGTGGTGCCTTTAGATCATGTGACCCATCTATAGCAGTACTTTAGCTGACTTGGTCTTGTGTAGGTCCTGTGCAGGTCACCATATCTTCTGTGGGTTCCTGAGTATGATAGCCATGCTGTGTCTATAAGGCAGCGGTCTATATCATTGTGGCTCATCCTTTGGCTCTTACATTCTTCTTGCCTCCTTTTCTGTGATGCTCCTTGAGGCTTCCTGATGGTGGAGCTAATATCAATGTCACATTTAAGGCTGAACGTGAGTCGCTCATTCTCAACACTTTGAGCAGTATTCAGATCTCCATTAACTGCTGTCCATTGCAAAAAGAAGTTTCTTTATCCAGGGCTGAGAGCAGTCGAGTCTATGAGCATAAGCATAAATATTTAGAAGGCAAGTTGAATTTGACAACATGACTATTTAGCGTAATAATACAAGGTTCTACATTAGGGCCTATGACCTCCCCAGCCATGGGCTTTTGACCATGGTTATTGTGTGAGGCATGAAGTTTTTTTTTGTGGAGCAGGACTTAAATCCAAATAGAAAGTGGCTAAGTGTCTCCCAAGCCTACCTCTGCATACAAATGATCTATGGCGAGCATAAACAAAAGCCTGTTTTTGGACTCCATTCCCGACCTTCAGACCTATATGTTTAGAATGACAGTTCTGTCATTCGTCATTTTTAAATGAAACATTGAGGACAGATGCATGCTTCGTGCAATATGATTTCTTACTTAGGTAAGAATCTTGAAGTCTGTGAGATGGTTAATTTAAAAAGTCAAAACTCTGACTTGAGACTTTAGGCAGGGTTTGCCAGATGATAACACTGACTTATAGCAGCTATGTTTAACTCCAGTCACGTTTATGTGTCTCGCCGCTCCTAATCTTAAAAGTCTATGGGTGCTGTGTTACAACCCAACTGAGGCAGCCCTCTTTGATGGTAGGGCTCACTGGCTTCTCCCTCCTTAGCAAAGAGAGCAGGGAAATTGTTTTCAGTGAATGGGGAAGCAGTGGGTGCGAAGAATGTGCAGGAGATGGCAATTCTGTGCCCTTGCTCAGCTGTAAAAGCTGGAACTCAACCAAGAAGAAAATACACTGGAATTCCAGATTCAACCCAGAGGTCTTTTGTGGGCAGCAAGGGATGCACTTCCCTGTTTATGGGCTAGGCTTGCTTCTTGTATGTAAAATACTCAAAATCTCAGCAGAGAAACTCACCCCATTTAGGGACTTAAATTCACAACAGCAGTACTGCTTTGATTCTGAGTAAAAGCAGAATGTTGGCGAAGTTGTCATTGTTCTGAAGCTGTGGTTAGAGAAATGCCTTTTGATGCTTTGTAGCTACCTAGCTTTAAATATATCAAAGTGGTCCACAAATCACCAGCTCCCAGGCAGCAGCCTGATAAGGCATTGGAGTCGAGAGGAAATAAGGCCAGTGCCACCTAATTTTACTTTGCTCTGCACATTTTACCTGCATCTTATCTGCTTTCCTGATCACTATACAAAATTAATATGATATCAGCGTTGTAGAATTCTGAAGTTGAGAAAGCTTGAGGCAGTTAAAGATCTCATAAGAAGAATAACCACCAAAGAATGCAAACTTGTACAACCACTTTGGAAACGTATCTGGCGCTTTCTCCGAAAACTGGGAATAGGGCTTCCACAAGACCTAGCTAATCCACTCCTTGGAATATACCCAGAAGATGCTCCACCACACAACAAGGACGTGTGCTCAACCATGTTCATAGCAGCCTTATTCATAAAATCCAGAACCTGGAAACGATCTGGATGTCCCTCAGTTGAAGAATGGATAAAGAAACTGTGGTATATTTACATTGTGGAATACTACTCAGCTATTAAAAACAAGAAAATCCTGAAATTTATGGACAAATGGATGGAACTAGAAATGATCACACTGACTTAACCCAGAAGCTCACATAGTATATACTCACTTATAATTGGACACTAGTCCAAAAGGCATGTCCCATGAAAGTCTTCATCTACCAGGAAAGTGGGATAGATGTGAGGACATCCTATTGGGACTCTAGGTGAGAGAAATGTAGAAGAATGGGAAAATAGAAGGATACAGAGGGTCCTACAAGCCTACAAGCCTACAAGAAGAGCATCATGATGGGTGTATCCGGACCCAGGGGAGTTTGCTCAAACTACTGTACCAACCAAGGACAATACATGCAGTAAACATTGAACCCCTACTCAGATGTAGCCAATGGACAGGGCACTCTCCATAGTTGTGTGGAGAGCGGGCACTGACTCAGACATGAATTCTGGTGCCCCATATTTGACCACTTCCCCATGGTGGGGAGGCCTGGTGGCACTCAGAGAAAGAATAAGCAGGCTACCACAATGAGACTTTATAGCCTCTGACCATATAGTGGGGAAGGAGGTCCCCTTCGATCACAGGGTGAAAGCGGGAGGGAGGGAGGAACAGGAGAATACAAGTGATGGGATAACAATTGAGTTGTAACCTGAATAAATTAATTAAAAATAAAACAAAATAAACAGTTAAAAAGAAGAAGAACCACCAGACACAGGGTTAAAGCATGGATGCATGTCACTAAAAAGTTAGTCATTTTAAGCTTTCATCTTTACTTCTAAAAATCATAACATTAGTTATTGGTAAAGACTATATAATTTAATCATTATTGAATTATGTTTATTATGTATACAAATCTTACACCTATGCAAAGAGCTCATTTTTCATATAGAATCTATCCAAGATAAGTTTCCTGCTGAGTGATCATGAAGCTCCACCATTAACTATTCTAATCCACCATCCGCAGGGAAAAGATTAGATTTACAGCCTTCTAAATTACTAAACCCTCAGTTACTTAGCTACTAGACATTTTCTAAGTGGGTTGTAACAATAAGCAATTGCTCTCCTAGTACTTTTGTCCCTAAGAGAGTCTTTCAATTCAGCTTTTCCATCTGTAGATGACTTGATCTGTTTGGGATCGTTCATAAACAGAGTCAATCCTGTTCGGATATGCTTCCTACAAATTCTGAACAATATGCTTCTCGTCCTCATGATTCTTCTCCATGAGCCCAGCAAAATGGTGCATTCAACAGTTCCATCAATGTGCGTAATGATAAACAAATGACTAATAAACGTCTAGATAGTCAATGAAAACATTCAACTGAACATGTTTCAGGAATAAATAAATAGCCATTAAGAGCTTAGTAGCGACTGCCATAAATGTTAACCCATAGATGGGGAAATATAGTGGTTTGGCAGGATGTACCAATGGACAAGTTATTAATGGCCACTCTTTTTAAAATGGATGTTTACTCGGCAACATAAATAGTAACTAAGTCCAAAGAGGAAGTTACTAGGCTTCTGGAGATCGTTATAGTAACCTTTAAATAATCAAATGATGAAACCAGAAAGTTCTAATGAATGTCAGCAAGCTGCCAATTCTGTCCCTTCAATTACTCTTGTCTGTAGATTCCCTAAATTTTTTCTATATCTCTGGTGGAGCCAGATCAATATTCCCTACTCATAAGAAGCTCCACTGACCTAGAATTCTAATGAACACATTGAATACAGGATTTCCCTCACACTTGCTGTCAGCCATTCAGTGTCACATCGTAATTTCCATCCTGATGTTGCTCGTCTGTACATGTTGCGTCCAACTCCTTATTGCTTGGCAACTCTTCTTGGCAAACTCCCCTTTTACATTCTCCATCAGCTCATGCCTGTGCCTGCCTTCCTATTAACTCTCTAATTCCATTTCTTCAGAAATCTTCAAAGTCTAAAAATGACTTTAACATTACAAAATCCTTAATCTCATATTTAGTATGTTCAACTCTCAAATTGGATTTGTGTGCAAATAAAAAGTGTGGGGATAGGCTTGAGAGAGAGAGAGAGAGAGAGAGAGAGAGAGAGAGAGAGAGAGAGAGAGAGAGAGAGAGAGAGAGA
>OU015748.1:89598596-89609545 GCA_907169655.1 Acomys percivali
AGAGAGAGAGAGAGAGAGAGAGAGAGAGAGAGAGAGAGAGAGAGAGAAGAGAGAATATTAACTGACTTTGCTGAAGTGATATCAGAATCTTTCCCACTGCTATCTTTGGATGGTATGGGGCAAGGGGCATTGAATAAGAATAGTAGCCATAGGCCCGTAGATTTGAATGCTTGGTCACTAGGGAATGGAGTTAGTCAAAGGCGTGGCCTTGTTGGAGGAAGCGTATCTCTAGAGGTGTCCAGTGGATCTCTCTCTCTCTCTCTCTCTCTCTCTCTCTCTCTCTCTCTCTCTCTCTCTCTCTCTCTCTCCCTCCCTCCCTCCCTCCCTCCCTGTTGTCTGTGAAACAGATGTAGAACTCTTCAGCTCCTTCTCCAGCATCTTGTCTGCCTGCGTGCTGCCATGCTTCCTGCCATAATGACAGTGGACTAAACCTCTGAAACTGTAAGGAGGGTCCAATTAAATACTTTCCTTGTGAACGCCTGTAATCCCAGAACTCGGGAGGCAGAGGCAGGTGGATCGGCGTGAGTTTGAGGTCAGCCTGGTCTACAAAGCAAGTCCAGGGCAGCCAAGGCTGAACAGAGAAACCATGTCGGGAAACAAACAAACAAACAAACAAAAAAGAGTTGCCATGGTCATGGCATCTCTTCACCATTAGGTCTCAAAGAAACCTGGGGCAAGTCTCATTAGTACCTGTGGCTCCTCCGAACATTTCTTTGCCCTCATGCCACCCTAAACCCCTCTAACCCAGGTCTGAGCATCCACTTCCCTTCCCTTAGTTCTGTTCCCTATAGCTATGTGCTCCCTTGGTCTCTTGGCTCCCGATTCCTCTCCTAGGCTCTTGCTTTCCTCTTCTCTTGCTTTCCCCTACTCTCTTTCTCTCCTCTAATGGCCCAGTTCAGTCTGCTGGACATCTTTGCCTGAGCAGCCCCCACTCTCAGGCAGAGGGGTCTGGGCTTCAGTAACTTCTGCACCTTTAGAGACTGAAGTTGAGTCTACTTTACCAGTTCAAAAAGGCTGAAAGTAGGAAAGAATGTCTCTGAACTCTGTTGATATGAAGAAATTGAGTCCCAGAACCATGGCTCAGCAGGTAAACATGGTTGTAGTTAAGACTAAAGAACTGAGTTTGATTTCCAGCTCACACATGATTTAAGGAAAGAACAGATTCTCAAAAGCTTCCCTTTAACATACATATATATCACTGCCACCTTAAATACACAAATAAATGTAATAAAAAATAGGCAATTAGAATGTTAACATGTGACTAGGGTTTTAAAATGATTTTGACAGACAGATCATAACATACCCAGTGAAGCTTGATTTCTAGATAAAATAAAAAATAGTCTAGTATAAGCATCCACAATATTGCATGGGATATACTTTTATTAAAATTATTTTTCATTTTTTATTAACCCAAATATAACCAGGAATCCTGTATTGTTGCAGGGTAAATTTAACACCGCATCTAATGAAATACAGAGTTTTCTATAATTCTCTGAGCATAAGACTTGCTTGCTTGCTTTAAATTTCTTTGGCTTGTTGTTATTTATTTGGTTCATTTCCCCCCAAGTATCCAGTATAAATGTTACATCGAATCTAATGTGTTTCAATAATTTGATTAAAGTTTAGCATATATTCTGTGTGCAACAAAAGTTAGAGTATTTATGTGCTGAGAATTAGTGAACATAACAAAAGTTCACATAACAAAAGGAACAGTTAATTCTGTAAACATGGCACAAGGCAAAAATCCCCCATTTTTCATTGTTTAGCACATAGAGCAGAGACCTACAATTCATGTCTTAACCCATGACTTGCTACATGGGATGCTTGCATGGCATCTAAACAAATTCACAAAAGGAAGATGTACATAGTTGTTGGAGCAAGACTCTAAGAAGTACCCTTCTATGGTCATCATTGAGAAGTATGTCCAAGGAAATTTTTATATGAGATTTTTCTTTTCTTGATTACGCTTTTTCCATGTTATTTAAACTAAATAAGTAATGTCATGCCCAGAAATGTAAATGCCCCAAAGAAATGTTGCTTATTATAAGGAACAAGCAGAAGTCAGAGGAATATGAGGTATAGTCATGGATAGAGGCGGCTATGATCAGAGCTATAAAGCCTAGAAAACACAGTTCTTGGGCTTGTTTGGTTTCTACAGACTGTTCATAATCTTTCCTCCCATAGTAACATTCAGTTCATTGCTTTGGTTACTCTTCATAGGATGGATAGTGTGAGATTCTATGGCATGACCCAAACCAAAAGCAAACAAACAAACAAACAAACAAAAACCCCTCTAAGCCTGTTGTGAGCACCCACAACCCACCTGGAAAGATGTGGTTGGATTACTTCCTACTTCAGTGTTGTCCAAGGTACATTATACCTCCACTAGTTATGAACTGGAGGAGAAATAAAGTTAAAAAAAATAAATCTGGTATGGGAGCAGAATTAAAAGTGGGAGGAAATCTTTGGCCCGTCATTAATCATTTGTACTTTGTAGGAATTCCCTATTAGGTGACAGAGTCCAAGAAAACAGGAAATATACTTAGAGTCAGCACCATTGAAGCCATTTTGTACAAAGTAGTCACTAAATTAAAATGAGTTGCATGAGTGAAACTGGAAGTCCATAGCCCAAGATCTAGGATAGTTTCTTTTATTACAAGTTACTTGAGGAAAAAATGGTTCTTTAAAGGATTTGTCTTAACCATTTGCATGCTGAGGAAAGAGTGCCATTCTCTACATTCCCCCCCCCCCCATCTTACAAGAGTTTCTCTTCCTGGTATAATTAAAGCAAATCCTGAGAATATTACTCCGTTTCTCAAGTATAACTCCTAATGTTATCTTAACCATTATCTTTGTTATTTTTGGACACTGAAAAAGATTTTTGCTGTATTGTTTATTTAGCAGTATACAAAAGAAAGCCATTCAAGTGATAACATTTATGGGCATGTTTATTAATACTTGCTTTAATTTTATCACTTTCATTTTAAAAGTGTAAAATGTTGTTTTTGAGGCATTCTGCTGCATACATGTGAACTGCAATGCAGGAGTTACTATCACACAAAATGGCTGTTATCTGTATGGCAGCCCACTAACTACTAGTACTATAAATAGGTTTTGAGTGTATTTCTAAACCATTAATAATAGCTTTGGGAAAGTAGTCTCAACTTTTTCTGGATTGCATGCATTTTCAACAGTGGGAAAAAGAAACCGCTGGTAAAATGTCAATGTTTATTGTGGAAAAATCAGAGATGATTAAAGTGAGACACTTAGCATCTAACATACAAGTTTGAGTAGGGTGTGTTTGTTGAGCAAATTTGTGACACCCATGGAAGGCTTGGTTGTTAAGTGTTGATATTTATGTAGACAGCATATGAATAATATGATTTTATTAGCAGCTGGTAATTATTTTTCTAAATTCTTTTTACTTTATTTTTCATTTTAAGGACTATTTGCTAGCTACTTGATAAGGGTGTCCAGTTACATAAAGCATGAAAATGCTGAGGCCTCAGTTTTATTCTTAGGAAATGAAATACTCCCTAAAAATTAAAATCTCAAAACTTCAAAACTCCAAACCTTTCCCAAAGCCAATGAAATAAATCAGGAAACAAACACAAGGCAATGGTTTGGTATGTTATAAGAAGAATATGTTACTGAAAGTACCTGCAGTCCCTGAGATCAAGTTTATATTTCCTCTTTCCTGTTTACAGCAATGTGATCAGACAGACATTACATTAGAGTAAAATTTAGTTTTCACAATTGAGATATAATCTGAATAAATTAATTGAATACATTTAAAAAATATAGTTTTCTACTGTGTAATGTAAAATTATATATTGTATATAATAACAATTGTATATAATAACAATTAAACATAGTTACTATGTTACATAGCCATTCTAGCACTAGGTATATACCTAGTTAGTAGAAAATAACTGTCAAGGAAATACTCATATGCAAATATCCAAACATTGTGTGTCACTGTTGCTAGGGTTTAGATAACTCTTCTTAATGGGTATGTTCTAAAAGTTTATCCCAAGCCTGTAGTGAATTGGGTGTAAAGTTCAAGAAGAATCTGTAGGTGATGGAGGGGACCAGAGGGATCATAGAATGACAGCCCTGTTTTTATTTTTTATTTTTGGTTGTTTCTTTTAATCTATTATTTCCCCATCATTAGGCATATGGTCTTGCTCTGCCATGCACATCAGTCACATCCAATCATGAACTGAAATCACTAAAAACCATTAACTAAACTAATCTTTTTAATTTATTTTTATTTTTACATATACATTTGTATTATTACCCATATATACAATACACGCAAGAAGAACCATGAAACAATCAGGAATTATATAAATGTTACATTCTTAGTGTTTTGGCTATTTGTATTTGACAGCCTTGAAGAAAATATCTTTCCTATCTTGATGCATCTAAAATTCTGAGTGTAAATCAATCTCCATCACATCTTGTCATTATCAACTTTAAACATCTATCTAGACCTAAAAACATCTTAACCCTTAAACAACTAAACTTCATTGTAAAACTAAACTACCTGGTCTTCAACTCTATCAGAAACTTGAAAAGGAATAAACTTGATTGCCTGAGTATGCCAGGAGTGCAGGTTAGTGGCTTTCCAAATGAGAAGATGATAGAGACAGTTTTCTACCTGAATAGTCACCCAAAACTCTCTATTATGTTGGAGCATCTTCAGGCTTCTGGCCCAATATATCTGATAGACATTTTTGTGAGGCAGGAACTATTGAGGACTTGCTTACCCTGTCTTGGCAAAGTTTGGGCATCAACTTTGCCTGCATCCAAGCTTGCCCTTTTTTTAGGCAGAATTCTGTCTATGGTAGAAATGAGGACATTTTGCACAGTGGGTTGTTTGCCACATTTGAAGCCATCTCCATAAGGAGGTTCTTTGATGCTCATCATCCTTTTTGAAGGGTTTTGCCAGGAGTTAACCTGTTTCATTGTCAGTGAATCTTTAAAATAATAAAAACATTTTAAAATGCCATATTCTACATGTCTCTGAGGTTTTTGAAGACCTTATATAACTATCCTACCTTATCTTTCTATAGAGTCATATCTATCTGCTGCACCTAAGATGCATATTCTTGTGATAAAAGTAGACTAGGAATTGACATGACCATGATTTGATCATCTAACAATTAACTCGTATAACTTATTTATCCTAAACAGCCTGCATTAGCACTTTCAAAGTATTGGAAGTAAATCTTGTGTTATAATAGAGTTATATGGGTACAATACCTCATATTAGACTATATATATATATATATATATATATATATATATATATATATAATGTGTGTGAAGAATAAACTTACATTTGAATTCTATACCACTGTATCTAGAATTAAACTTATTTTGCATCTATATACATACAAGATGCTCCACTATACAACAAGGACATTTGCTCAACTATGTTCAAAGCAGCTTTATTTGTAATAGCCAGAATCTAGAAACAACCTAGATGTCCCTCAACCAAAGAATGGATAAAGTGTGGTACATTTATACAATGGAATACTACTATTCAGCTATTAAAAACAAGGAAATCTTGAAATATGGAGGCAAATAGATGGAACTGGAAAAGATCATCCTGAGTGATGTAACCCAGACCCAGAAAGACATACATGGTATATACTCACTTATAGAATATCAGCCACACAATACAGGATAACTATACTACAACACAGAGACTGAAACATCAACCAAGGACATGTAAGAAGTGGACCGAGACCCACTGCTCAGATGTAGTAGCACAGTCTCCTGGTGTATCTCATTTGTGGAGACTAGGGACTACTTCAGGCATGCACTCTGGCAACTGAACTTAGATCACTTCCCCCTGGAAAGATGGCCTTGCCATGCTACAGAGGAAGAAGTTACAGGTAGTACAGATGAGATTTGATAGCCTGAGGTCAGATGTTAGAGGAAGAAGGAGGGAGAAGGGATGAAGGAGGGGTGATTGGAATGGAATGAGGGACAGGGATACAATCAGGATGTGAAAATTTTAAACTGCAGAACAAGTAGGTAGCTTATATTGCTAATTCCACTCTATGGGAATAGCTCTGAGATTGGTTGAGATGTGAATGTCTAGGCATAGACAATGCATCTTGTTGGCTACAGAATCCCTGTGAATTACTATTAGATACCATTCTTCATACAGCATGAATGAAGATTTACATATGTCTTTTTTTTCCTGCTCATACAAAGAGCAGAAATCCAACCTTAATTGTTCTGCGCATCAAACACTACTTATACATTTATACTTTTAAGAATGTATAAAGCTTGTGAGAAATTATATGCTTTCAGAACAAAAGAATTGGACACTGACCTGGATCAGACCTGACCAATGCATTCCTCTCAGCATTCTGGACACTGACATCCTGTATCCTTGTTCCAGTACCATGTGCTTCAACTGCTGCTTCACACCAGAATAAGACAGCTCCCAGGACACTTTCAAAGAAAGCTTCAAATTCCAATTATTCCAGTGTTTCAAACTGTCCCACCCAGGACGCTAATTAAGCCTGGAATTTCTCAACTTTTAGATACTGGGCCACAAATGCAATTTATGGTTTGTTTAACTATTTCCCCAATTTTATTTGGGCCCCTACTAGCTATTATTCATCACAAATCAGCTGGAAGAAACCTTAAGAGAACAATGCCCAATTTCCTTTTGGGAGAGGGTCGAGTAGGTTTTTGGTTGCTTTCTTGGGCTATAGAGGGTTATTATCAATGGGAGTTGTTTATACATTATTATTGCTCTTATTTAGAAAGAAAGCAAGATTAGACTCAAAGATGTCTCTCTTTTCCCTTACCTTACATTTTTAGGCTTGGAGATACGGGTTGAAAAGAAAGAAAGGGGGAATTGAGAAACAGATAGAGAAGATAGAACAGAAAGTAGATTAGTGAATCTACTCCTCAACTTAATGCCTTAATTGTCACTCACAAGGTTATTTTTAATTCACTGGTATAGAATCTTCTCTTTTAAATCAGGTTAGTTGCATTATTTCTTACAGTACTCAAAAGTGACCAACAGAATGGTTAAGAAATGGTGAAAATGTAAATGCCAATCAGTGGTGGATAGATAAATAAAATGTGGTATGGCAATATGCTGCAGGACCATACAGCAAGATAAAGCAACAAAATATGGATGCACATGAACATCCACTCTCCGTCTTAACAAGCATAGTGAAAGCAGGCACATTCTGAAGACATCCAAAGTCCACAGCGAGGAAGTGTCTGCAACAGGCAGGCTGGCACAAATAGAAAGGAGCCTAGTACTCCTCAGGAGGTGTGGAGAGGGACAGAGAAGGAGTCACTGCCAATGGACCAGGGCTTTTTTGGAGAGATAATAAAAGATTTCAGTCATAAATATAATAGGTTATCTTAAATAAAGTAGCATGCATAGTCAAAAATATTTCAGTTATAGTAATCATAGATACAATACAGTAAAACCACATTTTAAATGGCTGGATGTTACAGAACAAATTACATTTCAATAAATCTTTCAGGCCGGGCGTGGTGGTGCACGCCTTTAATCCCAGCACTCGGGAGGCAGAGGCAGGCGGATCGCCATGAGTTCGAGGCCAGCCTAGTCTACAAAGTGAGTCCAAGACAGTCAAGGCTACACAGAGAGACCCTGTCTCGAAAAACCAAAAAAAATTAAAAATAAAATAAATAAATAAATAAATAAATAAATAAATAAATAAATAAATAAATCTTTCAGCCATTTGATATTCTTCTGTTGAGAATTCTCTGTTTAGTTCCAAGCCCCATTTCTCAATTGGGTTATTTGGTTTGGTGGTGTTTAATTTCTTGAGTTCTTTATATATTTTGGATATTAGACCTTTGTCAGATGTAGGGTTGGTGAAGATCTTTTCCCAGTCTGTATGCTGTCGCTTTGTTCTCTTGACAGTGTCTCTAGCCTTACAGAAGCTTCTCAGCCTCATGAGGTCCCATTTATTAATTGTTGACATTAAGGCCTGGGCTGTTGGTGTTCTGTTCAGGAAGTTGTCTCCTGTGCCAATATGTTCCAGGCTCTTCCAACTTTTTCTTCTAACTGACTTAGTGTCTCTGATTTTATGTTGAGGTCTTTAATCCACTTGGATTTGAGTTTTGTGCAAGGTGACAAATATGGGTCCAGTTGCATTTTTTTACACATAGACCTCCAGTTAGACCAGCACCATTTGTTGAAGATGCTATCCTTTTTCTATAGAATGGATTTGGCTTCTTTGTCAAAAATCAAGTGACCATATGCGTGTGGATTCATATCTGGGTCTTAAATTCGATTCCACTGATCAATCAGCCTGTTGCTGTGCCAGTACCATGCTGTTTTAATTACAATTGCTTTATAGTACAATTTGAAATCAGGTATGGAGATTCCTCCGCAGCATCTTTTATTGTACAAGATTGTTTTTGCTATTCTGGGTTTTTTGTTTTTCCATATGAAGTTCAGAATTGAACGTTCAATATCTTTAAAAAATTGTGTAGGTATTTTGATAGAGATTGCATTGAATCTGTAGATTGCTTTTGGTAGGATGGCCATTTTTATTATGTTAATTCTCCCTATCCATGAGCAAGGAAGATCCTTCCATCTTCTCATGTCATCTTCAATCTCCTTCTTCAGAGTTTTGAAGTTTTTTTCAAACAAGTCCTTCACTTGCTTAGTTAAAGTAACTCCTAGATATTTTATATTGCTTGTGGCTAATGTGAAGGGTATGGGAAATGCAAATCAAAACAACTCTGAGATTCCATTTTACACCCATCAGAATGGCTAAGATCAAAAACTCAAGCGACACCACATGCTGGAGAGGATGTGGGGAGAGAGGAACACTCCTTCATTGCTGGTGGGAATGCAAACTAGTACAACCACTTTGGAAATCTATCTGGTGCTATCTCAGAAAACTGGGAATAGGGCTTCCTCAAGACCCAGCTATTCCACTCCTTGGAATATACCCAGAAGATGCACCAGCACACAGCAAGAAAATTTGTTCAACCATGTTCATAGCAGCCTTATTCATAATAGCCAGATCATGGAAACAGCCTAAATGTCCCTCAGTAGAAGAATGGATAAAGAAACTGTGGTGCATATACACTATGGAATACTACTCAGCTATTAAAAACAAGGAATTCCCGAAATTTGTGGACAAACGGATTGAGCTAGAAATGATCATAATGAGTGAGTTAACCCAGAAGCAGAAAGACTCAAATGGTATATACTCACTTTTATCTGCATAGTAGCCCAATGGGCATGTCCCACGAAAGCCTTCCCTTACCAGGAAACTGGGACAGAGGGGAGGACATCCTATTGGGACTCTAGATGAGAGAACCATGTGAGAATAGCAAAGTAGAAGGATCCAGTGGGTCCTAGAAACCTACAAGTAGAACATTATGATAGGCAGATTTGGGTCAAGGGGTCCCGCTCATACTAAGGCACTAGCCAAGGACAATACAGGCGGTAAAATTTAAACCCCTACCCTGATCTAGCCCATGGATAGGACACTCTCCACACTTGAGTGGAGAGAGGGATTTGACTTTCTCATGTACTCTGGTGCCTCACATTTGACTATGTCCCCTGGCGGGGGAGACCTAGTGGCACTCAGAGGAAGGACAGCACGTCACCAAGAAGAGACTTGATACCCTATGAGCATATACAGGGGGAGGTAATCCCTCTGAGGAACAGTCATAGGGGAGGGGAATAAGGGGAAAATGGAAAGGAGGGGAGAATGGGAGGATACAAGGGATGGGATAACCATAGAGATGTAACAAGAATAAATTAATACAAAAATAAAAGTAAAAATAAATAAAATAAAATAATAAAAAAATTAATCTTTCATTTAAAAAGTACATTTTTAAACTCCTTGATCATAAATGGAACTACACATTATGTAAGAAGATGACTTTCAATATTCTTTTTTTAAACTCTCTAAAATCTACCTTCATCAAAGCAAGTCAGGGAATTCAAAATCTATGCAAAAATAGGTATTTCTTAACATTGTAATAGTTTTCATTAACTTAACAATTCTTAATGCTTTTCCAGAGGCCTTGATTTCATCTCCCAGCACCCACATCAGGCAGTTCACAACCATCTGGGAACTAATCCGTTTTCTAGATTCCCTAGGCACTTATATATGCATGTATGCACATACACGCACACACACACACAAATTGAAAATATCGACCATCAGTAAAAACATGATTTTTTTATAAATTGATGCACTTTTACCAAAATCATATTTTCTTTCAGTCATGCAGGTATTTAAAATATACTTATGAATAGGATTATCAGATTCCAAAATGGTTCTTTGAGTTGCAAAAGATAATACCTTTCATCTTAAATAAAAATGTTTCAAAACATTGGATTGAGTCAACTCATTTCTCTAGAAACTTCTTTTTCATACCTGCATGCCATTTCCTTTTCCAAAAAGCAAAGACTTGGAACACCTGGGAGCCTGGGTAAATACCTACATCCACCTACTGAGTCAGAACTTCTACTATTCTGGGAAGAAAATCTTTAGCTCATTAAACAAGCATTGGTTATGCAATCATTCTCCTGAACTCTTTGTGCTTGATGTTCCAACTTCCCATTCGAGCTAAGATCTCTGTAAGGGACATTCCCTACTAAGAAATGAAACAGGCATCCATGAATCATTAGATGCAACATTTCGACTTTCACCAAACTGGGAAGAAAAACTCCCCACACCACAACTCTTAAGAGAATGATTTTCAACAAGATGGCTGCCAGGAAGGAGAATCAGTATAAAATAATAGACAAAGAATGGGTTAAGAATGTACACCTATTATTCCAAGCTCTGTAAAGGAACAGGACTGACTGAGTGTGTGTGTGTGTGTGTGTGTGTGTGTGTGTGTGTGTGTGTGTGTGAGAGAGAGAGAGAGAGAGAGAGAGAGAGAGAGAGAGAGAGAGAGAG
>OU015748.1:89609555-89632963 GCA_907169655.1 Acomys percivali
AGAGAGAGAGAGAGAGAGAGAGAGAGAGAGAGAGAGAGAGAGAGAGAACAGACATAGGATGCTTTCTCTCTCATGTTTGTGTGAGTAGTTTTGTTTTTCCTTTTCTTTTACTGTCTCCAACTTTATTAAAGAAAAAGAGAAGTGCTGGTAAATTTCTAGAATATGGTCAGTCTCCTGGGATTCCTCCCTTGAAAATGGGAGAGGGAGGGAGAGTAGGAATGGGAGCATACAAGAGAGGGGGAAATCGGGACGTATATGAATAAATTATGAAAAATTTAATAATTTAAGAAGAAAACGTGTCATTTGATTTCCAAACACATGCTAGTGTGTGCAGCCCTCATCCCACTGAGCAGGGGAGAAGCTGACAATGTGATGTACTCATCTTGCAACTTTTCCTAGTCTGAATCTGTCTTTGGATGAGCAATAGCTGCCTGAAAGGCAACTATTGCTTCACTAATTTTTGTCTGTTGCTCTCTGAGCTCTTCTCCATGCAGCAATGGTAGGATCTGAGCAGCTTCGTCAAGCATCTCCTGTGTCAAAGCCAAGGATATATGTGTCCTAAGCAACAGGTAAGGCCTCTCTCTCTTTATTTTATTTTATTTTTATTTTTTTGCTTTAGCACCTGCATCCTGTGTTAGACACTCCTGAACCAAAATGTGAATTGCCTTAAGCATCACCAAGTAGTCATTAAAATGGTGAATCTCAAGGAACGTAACCAGAGCCATGACACCAGCCTTAAAATCAGGATTCTTTGCATCTAGATTGATCAATGGCTTTGCATTTTTGGCTGCATTGTCTGTACTTTTCCTAGTATCAGGTACTAAGTTCTTGTATATTTTTAGCATTATCTACATCTTCAAGTCTAACAGCTAAACCAAGAAGCCAGTCAATTGCTTCTTGCCAATCCTGAATCTTGAAGGGACAGTTAACATCTCTGAGATACTGTCTGAAGAAGTTGGGGCCAGTCACTGCTATGGATATTTCTCAAGTTACTTCTCTGGTCTTTAATGTTGTAATATCTGATTTTCTTGTCTTCAAGCCAAAGAACAAAGTTTCTAAGTTCTGTTCCATCTTTGCAGTTGAATATTGTTGGGTTGTGGTAGTCCAGGACCATCAGCTTGTGTTGGAACATGGTGCTTGCTAGCCTGGTCTTGGAAAGGACAGGAGAAGCGAGATGAGGCAGGTGGTGCAGGCACAGGCAACACAGTGAGCCAATGTGCATTTTAAAAAGTAAGTTACTAAATGTTCCGTAATATGTTACAAAACAGAGGTGTACTAGATTGGTTTACATGATAGGGGTTTTAGACCACCATGGACATCTGTCCACTGAAGAGACAAAGGGTGGGTTGAGTACAGACCCTTGTTTCTTGGCTCTCTAATATGGATACCAGTCTGATGCTGGAACCCAGGATTCTCTATGGAGGATTCATAGTAGTAGGCAAACACACTGGGGCCTGATATCAGCAGAAGATGGTACCAGCGACAGTTACAGATACATCCATACAAAATAAAGATGAGGCAGACAGCATACTGCTGATTCTCAGAGCTCTTGGTAGCTAGGCTGTCATTTCACAGATGCCATTATGTTGAGAGTGTGCTGTGCCTTTTCAGATAATCATATTTAAAAATGCCCTTCAGGCATTATGGGAGGTATGTGTCTCATGAACCTAAATCCTGTTAAGAGGGCAGTAAAAATGAAGCATCACAGGCAATTATGTTCCACTTTCTGTAAGTGTGCTTATGATGGTGTTCTTCTGTGGTAAGGGTCTTACAAAGACAAAATCCAGTAAATCACTTATCCAGTAAATACTTGCTGATCACTTATTATTGTCTAGGAAGTATTTCAGATACTTAGGATAAAATACGAACCAAAAGTGTAAGCTTGATTCAGGTTTCTACTCCCATTTCCATAATTGTAATATGGAAAGACTCAATAAATGAAGTATACACACCATGTTAAATGTCAGTCAGTTACACAAAAGGAGACAATTCTAGCCAGGTAGAAGGAAGCATGGTCTATTTCCACAGGTATTAACAAGGTGCCTTTGAGATTCAAAGCAGAAGAAATAAGCAAATCTTGTAATAAAGGACAAAATATAGCTTATCTTCATGTTGGTATGAAACAGTACACATGCCACTTCCATATGCCATTGATTCTAGGAAAAGAAGCCAAACAGGAAACCACTGTGTGGGGAAACCAGATCTGAGGGATGTGTCTGCCTTCCACCTGGGTTTGGAGAAAAGTCCTTTAAAGGGTAACACAGGTTCATTTCACATAAAGCCTCCTCCTCCTCCTCCTGATGTGTTTTATCAGATAATGAGTGTTCCATTCCCAGAGCCATCCTTGGATATGTCTAGAGTGGGCGAGAAGGGAGTTTGAACACCCACAGAGCCAAGCTTGCTTTCCCTGCACAAGTCAGCACTGTCTCTGCTGACACTGGGCTTCTAGCATTGTCTAGCACTGTTGGCATTTCTTAACAACTTACAGGCATTCGTGAACTGATGCCTAGCGACCTCCATGTTGCTTCTCTGGCTACTGGCTGGAAGAGGGAGGATCCCCATGGCTTGCTTCTCTCTCACTACTTTTTTTTGGGAGTAAGAAGTAGAAGACCTGATAAAAGCAAAAAGCTTGAAAATGCAAACAGAGTAACTGGAATCATCATTTGCAGAGCTGAATGGATACACTAATGGCCTGAGAGGCTTAAAAAATATATAGACACTTGAATGATTGAGTTTCTATCTACCCCAGAAATATAGATCTGATGGATCCTAAACATGGCTTAGAAATGGGGGTCTCAGAGTCTGTTATTCCTCTGGCAATACAGATTACCTAGAATAAAAATGAAAGTCAGTGAACAACCATGCAGAAGTCAACCTCAACTTGTTAATAATTAATGATCTGGGTAACAGATCTCACACAGAGGACTCAAGAATTGGGGTGTGGAGGGCAGCTATTGCAAAATTATAGGAGAAAAACCAAAATTGGAGAAGGATGCCCTGGCTGCGTGGAAATGGAGTGATGATACTGCTATAAATCAGTCTGTAAGTATGTTAAACAACTCTAGTGATTGGCTTGCATGCATATTATTGTCCTGACAAACTTTTATTACAAGAGTAATAATTGAGTGTAATATTTCGGGAGATGATTCATCAACAATGGTTGGTGGGATAGCATCATGTCTCTCTTCAAGGTATCTTTAGGAGTTGTGAATATTTCATCTTACATGTCATGAATATGATTACAAATGTGATGATGTCAAATTTGCTAACACTACTCTAGTTAAGTAAAGTATCATCACAATAAGCTTTGCCAGAAGGAAACTTGAGACTCATAAAACAAGACAGTGATAAAAGAAGAGTCAGAAATGGTAGACTTGAGAACAGAAAGAAACTAAGACATAGTAGTGGTGTCTGTGTTCTGAAAAAATGGCGAGAAAACAGACTCTCTGCTAAAGCCTTTGAAAAGTGTGCTCCTTAGTATTAGTCTTAAACTTGGCCAAGTCTCACTCAGTACCTATTACTCCTCCAGCACTTCTCACCATGCTCTCCACCAGAGCCCAACCCCTGCTTCCTTCCCGAAACCTCTTCCTCTCTGAGGCTAGCCTTCATTTCCCATTGCCCAGCCTCTAATCCCTACAGAACTTCAGCCATTTTGGCCACATGGGCTCTTGGTCTCTTAGTCCTCAGCCCCTCTACTGTGCCCCTCTCTCTTTTCTTCCTCTCTTGCTCTTTCCCACCTCTCTCTCTTCTCATGGCCCAGTTAAGTCTGCTTACCAAGTTCAGTCTGCAGCATTCCAAATGTCTCTGCCCATTTTCTCCCTCATATTGACAATAAACCTTCCCCTGTTTATGCATGGAAGCAGTTGTGTCCTCATTTTTTCCCATTGATACTGTATCACTGATTTTTAGCCCTTAAAGACCCATTTTGGTCCCCCAATCTGAAAAAAAAAAAGAAAGAAATCAAACCCACAACAGTAAACATTCTCTGTTTTAAGCTACTACATCTGTGGTTTCATGCAGCAGAAATAAGAAACTCATGCCCCAAACTTGTATCAGGCTACTTTACAGACCACAAGTTAGCTCCTCCTATATGATCTCCTCACCTGCACCCAGCATCCTGCTACTCCATAGGCACCAACAGAATTGTAGACATAATAATCAAAAGGCAAGAGACAATGGTGTGTTGGTTTAGCTAAGCAATTCTATGAAAACATCAGCACAAATCCAAACATCCTAGTCTTTGCCAAAGTGTGGAAAACATAAATTCAATGGAGCTATTCAGGACAAATGCATCTGGAAATAAATTCTGAGTTGAGAGTGTTACCTCTTAAGCCCAGTTGGATCACACAGTGGTATTCAGTGCTATCAGAACTCAATGCTAGTGTCCTTGAGTTTGGTTGTATAGTGCACTCCACCCCCTGAGGAGATTTTAAATACACTAGTGTTTAGACCATAACCCAAACAACTAAATCAGAACCTTGAGCTAGGAGGTAGAGCAATTTCTGTTTAATGGCTTCTCACTACTAGTGGCGATGCTAATCGCATCTTCTTAAAATATGCAAGGCCTATCCTGTAAATAGACACCCAGGTGATGCCAACAGTGAATTGGATGGCAAAGTGATATTTTGTTTGTTTCTTTTCTCTGAAACTCTCCTTGACTATCCAGAATTCCAGCAATAATTTTGCCAGGAAGCTTGTATTAAAAGAAGAGGCACAGTAGCCATGTCGTGACCAGAAAATAACATTTCATTCTCCCTTGCATGCTACAATACTCAGTCTAAGATTTCAAAAAGACTTCTAGAAGATGAACTGAGCACCTTTTAAGGTTGAAGTTTATAGCAGTCTCCCATTTTATTGAGAATGATTTTATCTTCCTCAACCGGTTGGAAACCAAGTTTCAAAAATACTGTAAAGTGTGTGAAGACCCACACTAAAACATGTGCATTTATTTCCAAATTTATATGTTTTCATGATAAAAACATGTGAGCTAGTAAATTGAAGACCATTTTGCTAGAGTTATGGAAGCTTAAGATGGTATTAAAAATAAGTACCATTGGGGAACTCATAGGGAAAATAGAGCATTTGATATATCCCTTGTTGCTTACCTCCTCCCAGTTACACAATAAAAACAGTTTTGTTTTGTTTTATGATACAAGGATCCAGCCAATAATAAGACTGTAGCTGGATGAAGCCTAATGCTATTTGTAAAGAAGACAAACACTAAACCCTGTGCTGTTGAGTGTGAGACATCAGTCGTTCCGGAGATGGTGAGCAGAATAAAGAAGGGTCCAAATGAGTGAGAACGAGTGACCAAGATGGGACAGATAAGGTAATCAGAGCATATCACTTTTTCTAATGCCTTTTAGACACAGATAACAGAATTTTATTAATGTATCACAAAGTCTTGGTTTTCTAAAACCTGAATGTCCTGATTCATATTGAGTCAAGGATATGATGAACTATGTAACTGAACTCAGAGAGGACTCACTGAGCAAGAATGAATGTTCATCTTAGTTTCCTGTTTTCTTCATTTAAAAAATATGTTCTGATTTCCATGGTCTATAGAAAATCCACACTTTGTATGCACTGTATCATTCACCAGTTGTCAGTATTTTCCCCTCGGCTATTGGGGTTATCTTCAAGAACAATCAATGCTTGTACACATTTTCTCTAAAAACAGGAAGACTGTATTTGTTTTCACCTCAAATGCGAAACAGCAGAGACTCAGACCCTACCTAAATTCTTCCTGATGTAAGTCATATTTTTTTGCACAATGTTGAACTTTCGTGTTCTGATACAATAAAATAAATACAGAAGATACCTAATCGTTCGCCTTACTTATTCATCTCAGCTATTTCCATTGTCAGGCTGCCTTAGCATGATATAGAATAGCATTTTGGAGATCCTGACCATTGGTCTGTTGTTAGCTAAACTGACTGATGTTTTGAATTATGTCTGCTTCTCTAATATGTGAAATAACACAAGTAATCAGACGTAGAATCGACACAGTATTAGAAAGTCTAAATTACATCTGCTGTATTTTTGTTGGCATTGTCTTACTGGGTGCTTACAACAGATATTCTAGTGCAGTGGTTCTTAAATTTCTGCATACTCCCAAATTACTAGAAGGCTGGTTAAATCATAGAAGCCTCTGTTACACTCCGAGAGCATCTAACTTGGCTCTAAGTCTGATTGTTTCAGAGTATGTGTGTAGTGGGTTTCCAAGCTCTGCATATGCTTCTTACCTTGACACTGAAACCTGATAGCTGTTTCTCTGGCATTAATGTTTTATCCATAGCTTCAGATCTCCTCTTCAAAGACAGCGTGACCCTTTCTCATTCCACAGTCATACTCATACTGGCTAGTGACTGTCACAGCTATGGTTCTGACTGCAAATTTCTCAATAGCCTCTGAATTATTTCAACCAGGGTTATGGACTTTTGTGCAGCTAGACAGTGAATAACTGCAGGGCAATTGTTGCCAGTCATCAGCGACATCAACGAATTACAATATCCTACTAGGTTACAGTGCAGAACCCTCTTCATTCGTTGCATCGCTAAAGAAAATGCCCTGTGTTCGGTGGGTACACAAAGGAGGTGGAATGGCAAAACCATGTCTGAGTGTTAGATAATTAGATATGTTTTCAACTTTGGCTACCCATCATCTCAGCCTGCCTATGCCATATATTTTATAGTAGCTGGCACTCCATAAGCAGGCTCAGTCTATACAAATGGAAGCCAACAGTACAGTGCATCTGCAGCAACCAAATGTAAGACTAAACCCCTTCTAAGGAACCTAGGGAACGATCCTACTTCTGGCACTGTCTGCCTCTGGGAGGCAGCCAAGATAAGATAACACAGAACAAGTGACTGCTTGAGGGGCAGCATGAATTGTTGTATATACAACTTGCAGCCCAGAGCTTGTCCTTGCCTGTCCAGGGAGTGAAGAGCTCTGACTCACAAGAGAGTCACTGACTGAAAGTGAGAGTAGTGCTATCCTCTCCAATAAAAAGGAATGTAATACATATATATATATACATATATATACATGTATATACATATATATATATATACATACATATACATATATATTATGTAAAGGAAAATCATCATAAAACTGAATTCAGGCTTCACAGATAAATTCACATCCACCTGGTATCTGTAAAGGTATTTTTTAAAAACTTTTTAAAATTAATTCATTCATATTACATTTCAATTGTTATCCCATGCCCTGTATCCTCTTTTTCCTCTCTCCCTCCCGCTTTCACTCTATTTCCCTCACCTATGACTGTGACTGAGGGGGACCTCCTCCTCATGTATATGATCATAGGGTATAAAGTCTCTTCTTGGTAGCCTGATATCCTTCCCCTGAGTGCCACCGGGCCTCCCCATCAAGGGGACATGGTCAAATATGGGGCACCAGAGTTCATGTGAAAGTTAGTCCCCACTCTGCACTCAACTGTGGAGAATGTCCTATCCATTGGCTAGATCTGGGTAGGGGTTCAATATTTACTGCATGTATTGTCCTTGGTTGGTGCCATAGTTTGAGCAGAACCCCTGGGCCCAGATCTGCCCATCATAATGTTCTTCTTGAAGGTTTCTAGGACCCTCTGGATCCTTCAATTTCCCCATTCTCCCATACTTCTATCAGCTAGAGTCCCAATAGGATGTCCTCACATCTGTCCCACTTTCCTGGTAGGTAAAGACTTTCATGGGGCATGCCCCTTGGGCTAGTGTCCAATTAAAAGTGAGTATATACTATTTGAGTCTTTCTGCTTCTGGGTTAACCCACTCATTATGATCATTTCTAGTTCAATCCATTTGTCCACAAATTTCTGGAATTCCTTGTATTTAATAGCTGAGTAGTATTCCATAGTGTAAATATACCACAGTTTCTTTATTTATTCTTCTACTGAGGGACACTTAGGCTGTTTCCAGGTTCTGGCTATTATGAATAAGGCCGCTATGAACATGGTTTAGCATATATCCTTGGTGTGTGCTGGTGCATCTTCTGGGTATATTCCAAGGAGTGGAATAGCTGGGTTGTAAAGGTATTTTAAAAAGAGAGTATTAGGTTCATTGTCTGATCCCAAGGAGTTTATAACTAAGTGAAATTCATATCACATAATAAAGTACAAGTGGATAAGAAATTATAAATAAAGTTAAAACAAAGGCAGCTCCCTCTTAGGAAAACATCAGTCATATATTACAGTAATACTTGACTTAGAAACTAATATCTTTTCCTTAACTATTAGCGTATGTTATTTGCTTGTTATTCTTCTGTCATGCATTACATCTTGACCACAGTTTTCCCTCTCTCGAATCCTCCCAGCCCTCCTCCCACCTCCCTTCTCTCCCAGATCCACTCTTCCGTTTTCCTTCAGAAAAGAGCTGACCTTCCCAGGAATATCAACTGAACATGGGATAACAAGTTACAAAAGGCAAAGGGGTCCCAAGAAGAGGCTAAGGAGGCTAAGGGCCTCCCACTGTTAGGATGACCCCAAGAACATCCAGTACACAACCATAAAATAGCAGAGCACCTATCACAGACCCATGCATGCCTTGTGATTGCCACTTCAATCTCTGTGAGCCCCTATGAGTCCTTATTAGTTGATTCCTTGGGCTTTGTTCTTCTCATGTCCTTGAACCTTCTGGCTTCTACAAGTCTACCTCCCCCTCTACCTCATGATTCCCCAAGCTCCATGTAATGTTTGGCTGTGGGTCTCTGCATCTGCTCCCATCAGTTTCTGGATGACACTTCTCTGATGATGATCAGGCTAGACATCGACCTATAACTATAGAAGCTTAGGTGTCCATACATGTGTTTATTGGAGGTAAAAGGATGTGCCAAGCCTGCAGGTATAATGACAAAGCAAACTGAAATGCACTAGAGTTAGTGTTTGCTGCCTGTGGGGTAAAGTATAATCCCAGAATCTACCACCTCCTGACTAACACACTTATAGTGGAATAAACTATACTGGAAATATTGCTTAGAAACTCCATAGCTATTTAGCAGCAGGCAATGTTTATAGATATCTACTATCTTTATTTCTTTGTTTAAGTCGACTACATTATACAATTTCTTTTTAAGCATTGCTGGTCAAAGGCTCATAACAGATGGATACCATGACATTCACTCTATTCAAGATTCTGTGTTGGAAATTGATGTCTTTTAATTTCATCAATAATTTTTATGGTAAAACTTATTGTGTGCATTCTCCATCTAAACTGAGATTTGGAAACTAAAAAACTGTCCACAATTGGAAGCAAAGAGAAGACAGGATGACGTGTTCCTGGATAAGCTGATGTCTCATATCCTGCTGAGCTGAGTTGTAGCTGCCTCAGTTCAGGCATCATTTCCATCTGTGACTTGAGTTCCATGTTCTTGCACTCCACCTTCCATGATGCTAGTACTGACTTAGCCATGCGTGCTTGCTCATAAAACACGACTGTTTTATGAGCATCATCTGTTTCTAGCAGTGAGTTTCAGATATAAAAAGTAGAAAAGGTTTCGAAGAAACAAGGCAAAAAACAATTGCATTAACTGTTAAAAATAATATGCACCATGGTGCAGTTCTTATTAGTTAAAAATTATATCTAGTCAATCTGAAGAAAAAATAAGAATAAATATGTGCAGCTATACAGATGAAAACATCAGCTGAATATTACCATATCTTTTACATGCATATATCAAATTTTCTTTTAAATTCAGGAAAAATATCTCACATAGACAACCCACTTTGCCTTATTCATGAGCTGTTATCAATCCTAGGTATGCTCCTGTCATCACATTTGTAAATATTATCTTTAGTGATGGAAAGTATTTTATCTGAAAACACTTTTTTAATAAACTATACTACTTATGGGTACTTATACATAGCTTTATAGACCTAAAATAGTTGAACTTCATCAAACATCCAGGACAGAGTTCACTAAAGTACAAGAATAATAATGGATGATGCCTGAAACTAAGTCTCATGACTCAGACCCCACATTGCCTAACAAAGCAGCTGGCTGACCATTTTTCTTAAGAACCTATAAATTGTTCATCAAGCTTGAGTAAATACATTCATAGGATTATTAGAAATTAAAAACAGCATCCAGGTGGTGGTAGCTCACACCTATAATCCCAGCACTTTGGAAGCATAGGCAGGCGGATCTCTGAGTTGTATGCCGTGCTGGTCTACAAAGTCAGTTGCAGGACTGTTGGGGTACATACAGAGAAACTGTGTCTCAAAAAAGAACTGTGGAGGGAGGGAAGGAAGGAGAGAAGGAGGGAAAGAGATAGAGAAATCAGCAAGGAAAGAATTGGGGTAAAGAAAAATTAAACTTAAATATTGCACATCTACACAGTACCTACTATAATGCTGAAAAATCTGTATGGACCTCACAGTAGTCTTATTGTACTCTTCTTTTCAAAGGAGAAAACTGGGAAACTGAGGCACTGTGAAGAAACAGAACAGGGTGAAAGGTACAGGAATTGAACAACTCATGCTTTTGACTGCAGTGCTTCTAAACTCTTCTTCAGAGGAAGGCCAAGATGTAATACATGTACTTCAAAATGAAAACGTTGAAAAGAATTCCTTAATAGATCACCACCGCAATGTGAAAAAACTATTTCCTCTTTTAAATGAAAGATTGTTTGAACCTTGTCCCTGACCACTTTCCCAGTCTCATTTTACCTTAAGACTTTGATCATTTATTTCAATATCTATGCATGAAGTGCCCCTGAATGTTGCATGAGGATACATTTAGAATATCTCCTATGTTTATGTTCTATCTTGTATATGTTTATTTATACTTATAATTTATCATGACATAACTGGACATTCCACATATGTTGTCTTTTTGCTATGTTCTACTATCTTTCATGTTTATGCCTCATATAATACAGCTTACAAATATTTTTAAATTACATAATTAAATGATAAATTACATTTTTATTACTTTTGTCAGTGATAATACAAAACCCAACTCAAACTATTAAATGATGTGTGTGTGTGTGTGTGTGTGTGTGTGTGTGTGTATGTGTGTGTTAAAAGAAGGACTTTTTTTCACTCTGTAATGGTTGATAACCATTTCTTTCCACCCCATCGCTTCTTTGAACATGCCAGCTTTTTTTTTTTATTAATTTATTCTTGTTACATCTCTATGGTTATCCCATCCCTTGTATCCTCCCATTCTCACCTCCCTCCCATTTTCCCCTTATTCCCCTCCCCTATGACTGTTCCTGAGAGGGATTACCTCCCCCTGTATATGCTCATAGGGTATCAAGTCTCTTCTTGGTGACCTGCTGTCCTTCCTCTGAGTGCCACTAGGTCTCCCCCTCCAGGGGCCAGCTTTAAAATAAGACAGATTTTAATTTACAGAGATCTAAAAATCTACTCTTGTACACAGGGAAAAAATACCATTTTCCAACTGAACTAATAGTGTTCCTGGCTTTATTCTAACAAAAATGACCTAGGTAGACATAACAAAGAAAAATATTTTGCACAAATCAACTTTAGCTTAGTTAAGCTGTCAAGCCCTAACCTGAGTATATATGTATGAGAGTAGAATTAACTAATGTTCTTAATTCTCACCACAGAACTCTAAGTATATCCAGTCCACTGCGATCGTGTGTTTACCACACAAGGAAGGCAAAGGGTAGATGCTGAGATGCAATCAAAGTCTATCATGTATAAGAATGAATGAGTGAATGAATGAATGAATGAATGAATTTTACTTCTCAATACCTGAGACTTGGTAATTTACATAAAAAAGAACTTGATTTTTTTGAAGTTCTAGTAGTTAGCATGTCAGAGATTAAGAATGAGTACTTGGAAAGAATCTTCTGGCTTATATCATCCCAAGGAAGAAGGAGGACAGTCAAGAGTTACAGACAAAAAGGTGAAAACTCCAGAGGGTTCAAGAGAGCTCATTCCCTATGGTTGTGTGTGGAGTGGGAACTACCTCTGACATGAACTCTGGTGCCCCATTTGATCACTGCCCCTTGGTGGAGAGGCCCAATGGGCACTCAGAGGAAGGGGAAGCAGGCTATCCAGATGAGACCTAATAGGCTGTGGTCATAGGGTGGGGGAGGCGGTTCCCTTCTGTCAGAGGTCTAGGGTAGTGGAATAGGGTGGAAGAGAGGGGGAGAGTGGGAATGGGAAGACACAAGTAAGGGGTAACAATTGGAATGTAATCGGAATAAATTATAATGAATTAAGAAAGTTTTAAGAGGTGAAAAACAGCAAGGAGTGAGTTCTTAATAGTAGTACAGTGGCAATTAAAATTTAACATTTGTTTGTAACATTCAAGCCATGCAATAGTTGATTATAGCATGACATTCTCACATAGACAAGCCACAGGTTAAAACTGTCTGTTATAGTGATAACTAGCAGGCAATCTATTGTTGCATCCTGCTGTCTTATTATAATTCTACAATTCTTCCATAGCTCAGTAAAATACAGGACGTTTCAACAGCCTTCACTTCAGTGACAATCTCACAATACCCTTAACAACTGGCCAATGATTCCTCTTCAAATCAGAAGATCCAATTTTCCCAAGGGGTGTCTGGAACAGACAGGAAATTGTTATTAACCAATGACTCACATGCTGAATCACAAAACATGAACCATTTGGGGAAAGGTCGCCTGTCTTGGCTGCAACTGCAGAATATGTTTCCAGTTAAGTGGACACCCAGAGGCCCCAGTGAGAAGAAGCCACGACTGACCAACATCGTCTTAGCGGCATCACTGAGGCTTGAATTAAGATGGCTCACAACTCAAGAATCCCTGCACCATTGAGAGTTTTACATCTTTGAAATTCCCAGTGAAATGTCTTCTGGGACCTACCAGACAGAAACTAGGAGACTTCCTAGCTGTCAGGAGCCCAAATTACAATGTAGATTTCAAGGGAAGACTAGTGATTCCCCACAAAGATGTCACTTCAGTTCCCACAGAGACTTCACAGCCAGTTATTTCATTTCATTTTTTTCTTCTTCCTAATAACATGCATTATTTTCTTACTGCCCTTCAGATGGGTATTTATTTGCATTATGGTTTAAATATTCCATTGTCTAGAGTGATAAATCAAACTGTAGCTCAATAAAAGGTAAAACCTGGGAGATTAATTTAAAGGATGAGTGTTATTTTTCATCCAGATATGCTGCCCTAAGATACAGTGAGTGTTCAGCATCTTTCACCTTCAACATATCCACTAAGAGTTCTCAGATTTCTATCTCTCAGAACATTATTCCACATCCATTAACTTATATTATCATTAGCAAAACACACACACACACACACACACACACACACACACACACACACACACAATGTCTGTTATGTGCATATATTCGAAGATGTATGATGAACCAACTGACTTTGTTTCAGACCTCAAACAATTGTGTCTCAAGTTCCGGCCCTCCCCCACCTAGCTTTATGAGAAAATACCCCTTCCTTCATTAAGAATGAAAAGGGGGCTGGTGAAGAAGAGATCTAATCTCTCTTGTCTCTATATTTTTAAACTATTTTTTTTTTGAAGAATTATTTGTTTTCTGTGAGGACTGTATCTGCACATACATCTACATGCCAGAAGAGGGCATCAGATCCCAGTATAGATAATTGTGAGCTACCCTGTGGTTACTGGGAATTGAACTCAGGACCTCTGGAAGAGCAGCCAGTGCTCTTACCCGCTGAGCCATCTCTCTCTATATTTTTAATTGCCCACTGTACAAGGACCGGCTTTCAATGAGTCAATGTTCCCTTGAGTAGACACCTCAAACACAGAGGCTATCTCTTCCATTTTTCCTGTAGTTAATTGCTTCTTGGCTTGAGTGCTAGAAAGTGCTCCACAAGTTACGCAAGTACCCTCCCACTGAGCAATTATCCACAGCCAACTAGCTGTTAAACACTAGAGTAAATTACATACACTACTGCAGGAGTAAGAAAGGAGATAAAGTCACTTGTAACTAGTGATAACCTTCCTATTCTTTTCTCAATTAACATCCCTGACTAGCACTCTGACTGAGGCTTAAAGTTATATCTCGTACAAAGTGAATAGTTTGGATACACTCTAATTTATGCCACTGACAATGAAGTTCAATCATAGCTTTCACTTAAAATTACACATGTTAGAAAGCCCAATTATTTCAATTATATGACAGGTAACTCACACAGCTACCTTTGAGTCCTAAAGGATAAAGCTAATGATTCTTTTTGTCACTGTCCTTTACACTCAATTGAATTGGTATTCTCAACACTTTAGCATGAGTGTCTACTGGACTGATAAAGAAAGATTCATGAGGTATCCACATTTAAAGATTCAGCTGTTGTTAGAAGGGGGACTGAGCTAGGGGAAAGGCGGAGGGGCAAAACAGTTTTTTCCCTTTCTTTCTCTCTCTCCACAGCACAGAGACCTTACAATGCACCACAGTGTGTGAACAGAGCTGTGTGCTGTGTTACCGTTTAACAATAATAGATGACTTGTGCTGCCCAGTCTTAACAGGCCAGTGAGCAACATCAAGCTACAGATGGACTGCTCTGAGGCTGCCATGCACTAAGAAAGGATGAAAAACAAAATTGACTATAGCTATTGTAGACATATTTACTCCTTGTTTAGGGATTCCCATAGCAACAACAACAGCAACAACAAAAAACTGTTACTGCTAGTGGAGGTAGGAAGTGTCCACGCAAAAGGGTGTGATAATGGCCCAGGACCTGACCCTTAACTGAATGCAACCACCCCCTCTAGTGATGGGTTAGTGAATGGTCAGACTGTTGCTAGTTTCCTTTGGCAACAGGGTTCTCATTGCCATATGTTATGGCTCTTAACTCAAAAAGCATAATACTGTTATAATAAATTAGCATGACTTATTTTTAAGAGACTTCTAAAACTTTGTTGTTGTGAGTCATTTGGTTCTTGCTTTCTGAGTGATTTTCCCTCTATCTCTTCTGTATTTAAAAATGAATCTAGGAGATATCCAACTTACTAGAATGAATAAAGGCTTCTCAACAACCTTGTCTAAGTGCCCCATCTGGGAAACCAGATAACAATAAAATACAACGCAGAAGAGTACAATATTGTGTTATCACTGTTGTTTCTTTCCAGGAAGAAGGCTGAAGTGTAATTACAATCTTACTTATCTCTTTGTGTGCCATTGTTTCTCTGTTTTACTCAATTCTCTCATCCTGTGACAATGTCTAAGCTCATATGCAAATTCCTAAGTCGTCAGGGCAGACCCTACTACCCAAAAGTGTTTATGGGAGGGGGTAAATGCTGTTACAAGGATACATATCCTCACACTCACGTTCTTCTGTGATTCGCAGATTTTATAAAAGACTCTAACCTTCCAAGAAGTCACACTCAAGTCTCAGCCTCTCAACTCTTCAATATTCTGGGATTTTTGTGACATTTTCTTTGTACTTCTTTCTTTGTGTGCCATGAAATACATTCGTCTATTACCATTCTTCATATGTGAATTTGTGAACTGTTTTCAATTTTGAGTTCCTTGGGAACAAAGACTTTTTGAATTCTCTATTTAGTTATAATTGTCCAGTTGATGGGATTCTGTTTGATTTATTTTTACAAGTAATCTGTTGGGATAAATTTTTCAAAGAGAGCCATTAGACAATGGGGAACCCACGTTTATTGTGTGATACAGATTTCTGGAGATCTGGTCCAGGAAGACATAATGACAGGAGACACCAGCAATGAGGATGAAAGAGAGAAACTGTATCTCCATGAAAGGAACAAATCATAGTACATTATGGAGCATCCTCTAGACCTTAGGTCCCTGCTACATCATCATAATAGTGTTGCAGCTTTGCCCGCATGTATACACACAGTACATAAATCAATGTAATATTATGATTTAGAGAGTACCTCTTTAAAATAAGGAAATAATATGAAAGAAATTAGGTATGGCAATCACCACAGGCCTGGATTCACTAAGTTATATACATAAGGATTCAAAAGATTAGAGAATACTATTTTCTTTTAAAAAGCATAATTAGAAAACTAGATCCTAAATATTAGTTGATCATGTTGGCGTGCTATTTCATCTTAAATGGAAGAAGTGCTGTTGTTGTACTCTTTGATCTCAAAGAGGACATTTAAAAAATTTCAGCTTTGGTAATCCCCTTGGTGTTTGGATTCTGAAAACTTTCCATAGTGTAGGGATTCTGGTTTCTGTAGCTTTCTTCTTCCCCTTCCTCACCTTTTCCCCCCGCAATTCTCGGCATATAGCCTCACAGATCATTTTTTTTCTGAAGGACTCCCCCTTTTGGATAGTAGTAGCAAACATGACCAAGTGCTTGTGACATCAGAAATTACTTGAATCCTCTCTAATTATTATCATATAGATCTTGAGAAAGATGTTTAATCTTCCATTTTCAGGATTTTTGTGTGATAAGTAAACTTAGTAATTACTACTTTCTTAGTGATGTTTCATAGATATATACATTTTAACATATTATATACTTTAATGTATTAATACATATCATTTTTAATACAGTATATAAAGTTTCAAGCATGATGCCTTGTGTGTAGGAAATGCTTAAGGATTATTAATTATCTCCAGTATTCAAGAAAAGTATTTGACATATTACTTCACTGTCCTGTTTATTTATGATTACCCGCTGATTCAAAGGAATTTACAAATATGGACAATCTATCTGATGGTGCAGAAGTCTTCAAGTAATTCTAAAAGTAGTGTAGCTTACATTCGACATAAATAGAAGTGAATGCACAGACAGCTTCTGTCTCTGTGCCTGTAGTTTACAGTTTGAGTTCTGATTATCAGTAGAATATGTTGTATGAAGCATTCTCTGCTCATAGTTCTACTCAGCTACTCATCTACGCAAAGTCCATGGCTTTCTTCCCAATCCACCATGGTTAGCTAATAAATTAGCAAAATAACTTTAATGGCCCTTATGGGAGAGTTATATTTATAAATGTCAAGAAAATGTGTAGACTGCGACTGAAACACTCTTTTGGCAGAGGGATATGGTTAATTCTACATAAGGTCCATGTACTTCATATTTTCTTTTATTCCTCACGAAAACGTAAAGTTCTCTTCATTACAATTTGAGGTCTCATTTTTATCTGTGTAGCAACTGCAGTGTTTAAGGAGTCTCAACAAATGTGCCTTCGTAACAAAGACAATTGTTAAAGGACGTAGAGTCAAACACAACTTGTTTGTCAATAATGGAATCTATCGAAATATAAGAAATGGAATCTTAGAAAATCCAAATTATAAATGAAACTATAACCTAGGCAATCAGCAGATGAGAAGAGAAACTTGCTACTGGTACATCAGTTCATCTGACTATTATCAATCAATAAAAGTTTCCCCTTAACTTCTTCACTTGACCCCGACTACTTCAGATCTTCCACCCCATCACTGCTTTTGTCATGGTTCAGAAAACATATTTAACAAGGACACAGAGGCAGTGATCCAGTTAACTCAAGCACAGTCCCCTACTCTAGCATCTTAATCCTTGCCCCAACGTTCAATTGTAAAGTGACCTCTGACATTTTTTTTTTGAAAGAGGATTATGGTGTTGATGTAGTTTTTTTTTAACTCTCCTAATTACTCTTAAAAGCAGATTGAAAGTATAGATAAGAGAGACCCTTGGATGTAATAAGCTTGATCTTCATTGTTCTTTGAGATTGTTATTTATCAATAACCTATTTTAAATCAATAACCAGACCAATATAAATATATTGTGTAAAGTTATTGTACCTGCTTGCTGATAAACTCAGTATGTGGTGAACTCCATATCTTTTGTACATAAGCTTTAGTAAGCAAAGGGCAGGGCATAGCAACTCAGTTATCCAATCAGTCTGTACCTGGAAAAAAGCAGCCGTCTTGCAAAACTAACTAATTTATTATGGTAGAATATCACCGAAATGAAATTATCAGGACACAAAGAATCTAGAAGAAGAATTTGGATCAAACACATATTGCTGAAACAGTATTGGGAAGAAGAACCAAAATTTTGGTAGTAAATGAAATTTTCCAGAAAACGCCATTAGGAAAAAAAGCAGCATGTGAGGAGAAGGTTGGTTTTAGGTCTTCCCAAGTGGAGAAGAACAAATCTGAAGAAATGTCAAGAAAAAAAGAGCATGACCAAAATTCTCCATATATTTGGAGCAGAGGCAGACTGAGAATGCTCAGATCAAGCAGGAGGTATATCACAAATGACCTCAAAAGGATGCATCATTTAAAAGATGTACTGTAAATAGAGACAAGTTGAGAGAAAGGAGTTGGTGGATAATGAAGCAATAGTAGATCCCTAACCAGCACAGTGAAAAGACTAGCACGAGGCAAGGCAATACTCACTGATTCTGGAGACTGAAACAGAATCCAGAAACGAACAGTGGTGGAAGTTCTTGTTGAGAATTTTTCTATGAAAAGTTCTACTGAAAATGATGCTTAAATGAAAGTATATCTGTGTATTTCCTTGAGATAATATTATTTATATTTTTTCTATATTGCTTTGATAAGTGATAACTTTCCAGCCCAACCATCTTCAGGAATAACAATTTTCAACTATAAACAATTGTGGATTTTGGACTTGTTCTCACTGAGGAATTACAATGAGTCCAATCACTTGTTTAATAAATATTAAAATCAATAAAGATTACCAAAGATTTTTGCATTCCTTCATTCTCTGCCTAGTTGGTTTTAAAATGTATAAGTTCAAATCTAGGAATAAAGGATATTAAATTGCTGCACCCAATGAACTAGTGTTTTTAATGGAGGGCAACACAGAAAAAAGGAAATATACTCTCCTTCTATCTGAGATAGCCAGATCTTTCTTTGCATACTGGATAAAGGGAAGGGTCACTAGCACTTTTGTTGCTTTTGGAAGTTTGTTTATGGTCTGGGAATAGAACCCAAGTCCATACACATGCTAAGGAAGCGCTCTATTATTGTGCTATATTCTTACCCCAAGCCTGGCCAGCTCATGCACAAAGCTCTGTCTCTCCCATCCTTACTGCTGCCATCATAATGCACTGTGCTACTTTGGGCAGAAGAGTAAGTTCACACCTATGGGCCAAATTCTTTTGCTGTAGAAATACCTCAGGTACATGTCAGATTCTGCACTCCTACTTCCTATGTGAAAAGAAGAGGAAAGACTATATCACTCGAAAAATGTCAGCGTTCAATTCTTTGGTTTTTTGTTTGTTTGTTTGTTTTGTTTTTTTTTAAATTAATTTATTCTTGTTACATCTCTATGGTTATCCCATCTCTTGTATCCTCCCATTCTCCTCTCCCTCCCATTTTCCCCTTATTCCCCTCCCCTATGACTGTTCCTCAGAGGGATTACCTCCCTCTGTATATGCTCATAGGGTATCAAGTCTCTTCTCAAATTTCAACTGCAAGTTATTATCCCCCCCAAAGGTGTTTAGTAATCTGACACTAGTCTAGTGTGTCACATATAGAGGAATAGGCTATTAAAGACTTTGAAGAGTAATAAAGAAGATAGCTCATATACAGATAAGGTGCCCATAACAAATAGAGAGCATTGGGTTGCACAGCTGATACAGTTCAATTGAGGTTAAGTGGTCAGACCCAGGTCTCAAGCTTAAACCAAGATCTCATCAGGGATGAGGCCCCTCGTTCATTGTTCAATACAGTGAGTGTAGCCTTAAAATCATATACACGCCAACAATAAAATGTATGTAGTGGGCTAAATTTATGTGCATTTATACATATAGATATATAAAAGTAATATATTATATTGGATACTAGGTCATCCAGAGTACACTCTCTGGCTTCTGGATAACAAACTAAGTTCCATCTGCATCAGTTTCCTTATTCACAGGATATATATATATATATATAATTTGATAGGGAATGAAGAAAGGGAGTGCATTGAAAAAAGAAAAGAGAAAAGGGGGAAATAATAATCATATAATTGTCTTGTCTTGTAACTTCAAAACAGAAGACAATAATTTCTTGTAGATAAATAGTATTATAAATCTATCATAACACATAATAAAAATAAATCTTTAAGAAAATAAATATCTAGAATGATAATATATTTTGACAAAAATATTGAACTGGGGTAACAGGGACTATCATGGAAATACTGACTGGTTGAAACATAAAGAACACAGACAAAAGTTGATGATAATAAGTGGAAAGGCCCAGAAGCCCACAGATTAAAGTGGATCCTGAGTTTTATTAACAGCACTGTCAAGATAACTTAGACTTTAGATGCACGTGTGGAGTATCATAAATGCATGTTTATTACATTCTAGGACCATATGGAGCTTCTGGAACATAAAGAACATGAGGCTTCTTGTAAAGGCTGAGGTAACTTGTGGTCATCATGAAAACACCATAGGACCCATGGTCTAACTACCTAGAGGTAAGCAGAAAATAATCTAGTGGTAGTAGGTGCAGCTGGAAAAATGCAAACGCTATGAATAAATGGAAATTAAAATAGAGGGGCATGGAAAGACATTAGAGAGTAGATGAGTTTTCCTCAGTCAGGTAGACTTCAAGTTGAAATATAAAAGATGGGGGGGGGATACTGAGTAAATAATATCTAATATTGGTACAACATGAAGTGTGTCCAAGGAGTAGAAAAGCAGAGTAATACTTCTCATAGCCCTTAAAACATTCTATGGTGACTTCTGGTCTACATTATAAACTGTGTTTATTTATTTATTGTGTATATGTGCCACAGTAAGCATGTGAAAGCCAGATGGAAATTTGTGAGATTTGGTTCTCTCCCTCCATCATGTGGGCCCCTAGGATAGAACCCAAGTTGTCAGGCTTGGTGGCAAGTACCTTTAAAAACCCATCAACATCCTTCTCTCATCATCACAGATTTACAGTTTTTTATGCATTAGTTTGCTTGCTTAATTTCGGCTCTGTTATTAGAAAGTAATTTTGTGGTACTGCATACTAGGCACTTGAAAGTGGGTAGTTGCATCACACTGGTGAAAGGCTGTGAGGAGGTTGTTGGCCATAACACTACGCTAACCTACTCAGAGCGCCATAATGAAACAGGAAAGAGTAGTTTACAAGAAACACACATTCATTTCTCATAGTTCTAGAGCCTTCCATGTCTAAAACCAAATCACCTCAAAACTCACTGCCTACTGATGACCTGTTTCTTGGTAGAAAAAGATCACTTTGTTGCTGTGGCCTCACCCAGTAGAGTGGATACAGTGGGACTTGGAAGCAGCTGTTACAAAGCATGAACCCATTCAGGAAAGCTGCCCTGCAACCTGCTCACATCCTAAGGATCCCATATCCAAACAATAGCAGTATATGGAGCCAGGCTTCGTAATTTGTAAAGTTAAGAATTCAATAGACACGGAGAATACAATTGCACAGTCTGTAGCAACCATAGCATTTTCCTAAGAAAATGTGTCTGACATTTCAGTTCTCATCGGTAAGGCCCAGTGGATGTCTCTTTAGTGGTCTGCAAACTTGTGTTTTGAACCTACAGAGCCTGTAGACAGAGCTGGTTTCCTGAGAATGTACCCTGAGCAGTTTTACAGGACCTACCTTCAGAAAGTCCTCAGGCTTGTGATTCAATGCTCATCGCTCGTAGTTTTGAAATTATTTTAAAAATGAATCATTAAGCTTGTATTATTACATCTTTATTGGCTTATTTTTGAACTTTGGTCTTGCTGCATCATCCTGGCTGTCCTAGAACTTGCCATGTGGATTCCGTGCATATCAAGGTGGCCCCCGTCTTCTTTGCTCTGCCTCGCAACTGTTGGATTGTAGACCCTAGTTACCATACCCAGCTTAAGTTTGTATTTTTAAGTGAAAAGCAGTGGCATTTAAACCCTCAGCTCGCACCGCCATCTCCTTTCTCCCTGGAGTAAATGCCTGCCTTCTTTTTTGTGTTCTGTTGCTCTGTCTATGGCTAATCTTTTTCTTACCACCCCACCCAGACAACCGATGACGACTCTTGCTCTTTTGTACCCAAGCACTGCCTGTCCTCTGCTTTCCAGGCCAACGATCTTTCCACACCCAGAGAGGGTTTGCACATAGACATAAGCTGCAGGGAGGAACCAGGTCTGGCAGTTATGAACCCTGTGGTGAAACACAGCAGGGGTGGCCTCTGCCTTGGCTGGTAGCACTTGTGGGGTCTGCAAAGCAAGCCTCCTGCTTAGTTCCAACACAGAGTCGTCAATTCTTTGAAGGTTGTAGCATCGTGCATGGGAAGGGTCGGATCAACCTGCTTCCTGTCTCTATAACGAGCACAAACTGTATGTCTGAAAAACAAAGCAACAGCAGAGCCAGTCAGGGCTGAGGCTAACAGTTCCTAAGAGTCTGCATTCGTCCAGCCAGCATCCTCTGCCCCAGGGAGTGTACTATTAAATAACAAATAAAAAAGCACCATGACAGGTCCAGAGTGAGAGCATGGAAGAAAGGGAAAAGTTTCATGTTTTATTACATGGAGTGGCATTTTTCCAGCATTTTGAATAAGGGACCCCACATTTTCATTTTGCACTGAGGCCAGCAAATTATGTGGCTAGGTCTGCCTATAAATCACACACTAAATCATATTTTACTCATTATGCTGGCTGTTTGGGAAACCAGAACAAAACTTACAGCCCACCTTGAGCAAAATATCAAAGAACTCATGGTACATAGCACGAGCAATGAAATCACCTTGCACCTGTCTTTAGAATTTATTTCTCTTGATTTAAATTCTCTTCATTATTTTTTCATGAATCTTTGTGGAGGAGGAGAAGTCTTGTTTTTGCATTTACCTGTGAAAAACTTAAGCCTTTTTAGAAAATAATTATCCATAGAATGGATATTTATAAGAATAAATAGAAAATGACAATTTTCACCTATGCTATTTTAAACTCATTTTAAAGTTTTCATATGTTTGATCATATTCTTTTCACTTCCCCAGTTCCTCCAAGTTCCCCACATTCCTACCCACCAATGTTCATGTTCTTTCTCCCTTTCTTTTTCTCTTAAAAATATGAAAAAATTAATTTTCTTGAATTTACTTAATTTTCTGGAATGGCTCCGATCAAGTATGTCTGCAGGATCGCTGGAGATGGTCTTCTTTTAGTGTGTCCACACACGTGTGAAACTTACTAGATTTACATGGTTTCTAACATCGCAGGCCAACATGTTCTGTAAGGACAGCACAAATGGAATCTGTCTGGTAATTCGAGGCTTCTCCCCAGTATCTTGAAGAAAGTGTGTAAGAGTGGTCACTGTGTGCATAAGCCTTCTGAGAGTTGGATGGAAACCCACTTTCTGGTCACAGCACTCTGCCTTTAACGTGAACTGAATGAGGTAGTTCACTGATTACAATGGATGGTGGCTTCTGGACACTTAATCCTCTGAAGGGATATTAGCACTCGCATGCGCGCGCGTGCGCGCGCGCACACACACACACACACACACACACACACACACACACA
>OU015748.1:89632973-89651517 GCA_907169655.1 Acomys percivali
CACACACACACACACACACACACACACACACACACACACACACACACACGCCAGAAAAAAAGAAAGGGACAAGTTTGGCCGAAGCTCATTGAAAAGTTCGTGATACCCTGGGAGAATTAGCAACTCAGCACATGCCCAATTACTGCTCTCACCCTCAGTCCAGGGGAGCCCTCTGGTGGTAACCACATACACTACACCATATACTGATTCTCAACAAAATGACAAGCTGTGGAAGAAATTTACTACATCAAGAATATACATCTTAGGTTTAACAGACAGATATGATTCTATAAGTAGATAAGGTAAAAGAGTTAGATAAGGTCTTCAAAAACCTCAGAGGCCTACAGAATTATAGCATTTACAGATTTTTTTTTTTTTAAAGATTCTTTGACCATAAGACAGGTTAACTCCTGGCACCTCAAAGAGGATGATGAGCATCAATGAAGCCCCTTATGCAGAGGGCTTCAAATGTGGCAAGCAAGGCACTGGGCAAAATGTCCTCGTTTCTGCCACAGACAGAATTCTGCCTAAAAATGGGCAAGCTTGGATGCAGGCAGTGTTGACAGCCAAACTCTTCCAAGACAGTGTAAGCAAGTCCTCAATAGTTCCTGCCTCACAAATATGTCTGTCAGATATATTGGGCCAGAAGGCTGAAGATGTTGCTCCAACATTATAGACAGTTTTGGGTGACTATCCAGGTAGCAAACTGTCTCTGTCATCTCATGTTGGGAGCTGCTAACCTGTACCCCTTGTATAACCTGGTAATTAATTTTTTTATTACTTCTCTAGTCTCTAATGGTGTTGAAGACCAGACAGTTTTTTTTTATTACAATTAAGCTTAGTTGTTTAAGGGTTAAGATGTTTTTAGGTCTAGATAGATGTTTTAAGTTGATGGAGATGAGATATATGATAGATATTGACTTACATTCAGAATTCTAGACTCACCAAGATAGGAAAGATGTTTTCTTAAAAGTTGCTAAATACAAATAGGCAAAACACTATGAATGTAACATTAATATAATTTCTAACTGTTTTGTGGTCCTTCTCGCTTTAGGTAGTTTATTATATAGAAATATAAATGTGTGTGTGATACTATAAATACATATGTAAAAAAGAAAAACAATAAAAACTAAAATAAATAAATACATAAATAAATGAAACTGCAAGGCAAATAAGGGATGGTGAAGTATAGCAGGAAAGGACGTTTATGGCAGTTGGGCAATGAAGGTTGTTCTAAAGGCTGTGGTGGAGCAGGAAGACAGGGTTAGAGTAGTTCATGCTGACAAGAAGCTCAAAGCCTGGGCACTTGATCCAACTCTTGCAGCAGACAGTACTTTGCTCCTGACAAACAGGCTGATCACTGTCTATGATGAGACTTGAAAATTAAAAACAGCATTTTTCTATACTCTGTCCTGTATTTCCAAGAAATATGGGGACTGGAGCAATGAAGTCTAAATCACCCTTGTCAAACAAGAGCCCTCCAAGATTTATTCCTGTCATCTACACCCAGGCTCCTTTTATGTGAAGGCATTTCTCTGTCTGACAGCCACAAATAGTCTGTAAATGATCTCATCTCCAACACTCTATGCATGCTGTAGTTATGAGCATTAAGTACATTATCAGAAAAGTGTTTTTCGAAGACTGTGGGGCAGAGGATAGGGCATGGGAAATGATGGTGGTTATATGACTCTAATCCTACATTCAAATAGTGGTTTCCTAGAAAAATAAACCTGAGTTTTTGGCAGAAATATTGTGTGGAGTACATCTTCAGCACGAAAATGTTCACTAAAGGAAGTGGAAGCTTCCATGGGTTGCAGGGGTAGTTAGCTTTGTGACTGAACCAACTTCATCACATCCTTGCCTTAATTTAACCCCATTAACTAGAGGAAACCATGAGAGAGCCTTGGGCTTGGAGGTGGGGCAAGACTCCCTGAATGCCCTTTCTAAGAACACAAACCTTTTCAAATTGCAAGGGTCTCAAGAACTCAGCCATGGTTTGACATTAACCAAACTTTCAAATGATTTTGAGGGGAGGAAAGCAAAAAGGAGGGGGTCTATTTTGGGGTCAGATAAATCAAAGCACATTTGGCCAGACACTGCCCCCCTTCATTTCCCAGCACATGTGAATTTCCAGGGAAATTGAATCCATGTGTTCCTGATTCATTTACATTTAACTCTTGAAAATGCTTTGTAAGCCCTCCAAGAAGCCTTCAGCATCTTGAGCAAGGGGGGGACTGAGCCTTGTTAGCCGTGCAAGCACCTAACATACTGAACGAACGGGACTACGTTTTAAAGACAACGAAGGAAGATCAAGAGTTTTGAAAAACTGACACATCCCCCTTAGTTTCTGAGCTCCAAATGCTCACCTTGAATGAAATGTGCGTAGATTAAGTGTTATCGTATGTGGAACCCACTGGGCCAAGAGCTGCCGGGCTTAACACTTGCCTGCGCACAAACCCACTTCCGGTCACTGGCAGGAGATTTGTGTTTCCCGCTGGCTGTCTTCTTCCTCTTTCTTCCTCTTCTTTCCTGAAGTCCAAGCCCTGCCGCCACGACCCCTGCATCTCTGATAAGAATTGAGGAGACCCCGGGGAGTGTGGGAAGCCTCTGGCTTCAACCGCTTGGCAGGAGTTCCACAAAGACTCTGATCTTCCTCCACATGCTGGAAATCCCTAGAAATCCTTTGACAGAGAGGAGGTTCAGAAGGGCAGTCTTCCTGTTCTTGTGTCTATTCAAAGAGAACCAGCATAAATATAGGAGAAAAAAACAGGAGTGGCCACCGTGTTGCATCCTTCAACAAAGAACCAACCTTCTTAGGAACTTACTTCCTCTGGGCATAGAAGCATTTCTGTTCAGCCACTTCCCTCGTCCCACACATCAGAATGCAGTCGAGAGGATGTAGATCATCTTCAAACGGCAAAAATGTTTTTGTAAAAACGTAAACATTCTTTTATTAACTGATAGTAGCTCAGGTACATAGCTCACAAATCGGGCAAGCTTCTGCAAAATAAGTAGCTAAAATTCACATCGAACTAGTGTTATTTCTGCCTATCTCTTCAATGCTATGTAGCTGCAATATAGACAAATAGCCTGAGCACTGTGGAGATTAGCAAACATTTCTGCTATCACTTAATTTAATTATACTAAAGTCTTTGGTAACAGGCCAAAAGCTGATATCAATTATTGGGGCAATTGTGCATTATCTCTTGTAATTTCCCCCTAAGAAGTCATGTTGACCCTTTTAAAGTGTAAGCCCCATAAGGATTCTATTGTAGTATTAGCATCCAACCACCATGTAGATGCCCCAAACCATTCTAAATGCCTTAAAGAGACTACATGCTGGCTGTACTGTGTTAAACCGTACCTATGGTCCAAAATTAATAGAGGAGGCATGGGCTCTTAGGCTCTCCACTTTGCATATGGAGAAGCAGAACTCTAGAACCATTAAGCACTCTTAGTACATGAGGGTGGACTAAGAGTGGGAACTTTGGCTCGAAGTTAGGCTGTCTCATTGGATTAACCTCTGTTCCTACTAAACTCAGAATGTGAGCTTCACTTTCAATTAGATCATTCAACTTGGACCATAGAAGTGCCTAACTAATGTCTGTAAGCTGTCACCTCAGCGATGGCAAGCAATTCTTTTTGAACCCTCTTGTATGAAACCCACTCTTCACACATCCATCCACAAACATGCATTAACCATTTGGGATGCATTGATATTGATATAGCTAAACCCATGCATTTACTGTACTCTGAATCGTGTGTCTAAATATTGATCGAATAATCTGTAAATAATCCAATGACTATGAAATCAGAGATCCTTAGTTGGCAGATACAGCATTCTTTCTTGTGATTTTTAGCTTTTTTCCTTCTTACAAAATAGTTCTTTGCGGAGTCATAGAAGGTCGCAGTGGCTTTATGTGTTGGCAAGGAAATGACCCATTGCAAACATGCAACTTTATGACAGCTTAGTAGACTTTACAATCTTCAGTGTATGTGACAACTTGAAACTTCTAATTTTCCATGACAAAATCAGGAATTATATAAATGTTACATTCTTAATGTTTTGGCTATTTGTATTTGGCAGCCTTAAAGAAAACATCTTTGCTATCATTCTGCATCTAAAATTCTGAATGTAAATCAATATCTATCACGTCTCATCATTATTAACTTAAAACCTCTATCTAGACTTAAAAACATCTTTATCCCTAAACAACTAAGCTTAATTGTAAAACTAAACTATCTGGTATTCGACATCATCAGAGACGTGTGAAGGAATAAAATTGGTTACTGATTACCTGATTACACCAGGAGTTGAGTTTAGTAGCTTCCCAAATGAGAAGGTGACAGAGACAGTTTGCAACAGTATTTCCTTATAGCCATATTTTTCCTTATTCAAATCTGTATGCTAACTTAACTATTCCTGTTTTCAGAGCCTTGCTGGGATGTTCCACTGACATCACAATTTGGCATTTTGATCATAGCACAACTGTTAGGAGGAACAAATAACAGAACTTACTTGTATTTTATTATTTTCTACTCCGTGTGCTGTCTTTTGTCACTGATATTTAATGCTCACTTTTTCTGCAGGTACTACACATCACATGACCTCTTTTTCTCCCAAGCATCCTGTGTGGATCAACCAAAATCCTTAGAAAAGTCAGATCATGTGACCAAAATGTACTTCTTCCAGTATGCTGTGTTGGATAAGTCTTATAATTACGTGTTTATCCTTGTGCCTTTAAGCCCCATGGTAGGATACCACATTTATCTTATAAATTGTTTCAGAAACGAAGCTAATGATAAAGGACACCCAGGAAAAGAAAAGAAAAGGAAAGAAAAGAAAAGAAAGAAAGAAAGAAAGAAAGAAAGAGAGAGAGACAAATGGGAGCATCCAGGTAGTTACATGCTATGCTTTTCTTTTTCACTTTAATTTATTTGTTTTATTTCAGCATTTTGTACAAGACTACTGTATTTGTGCCCTTTCTACCCTTTTTCCTCCACAGCCAGCTTCTCCGATGTCCCCTTTCCCTTCAAATGCATGGTCAATTTTTCACATGCGTGCACACATACATAATGTATGTATAATACACACACACACATACATACATACATACATACATACATACATACATGCCCTATGGAGCCCATTTAGTGTTTCTCACACACACACATGCCTTTAAGGCTGTCCACTTGGGATTTGTTAACCTACCAGGGAGTTGGTTCCTGGGGAAACCTGATGTTCCTTCTCTCCTCAGTCATTAATTGCCTCTAACTGTGCATCTCAGGGATGGTTGGGGACTTTGTGAAATTTCCTCTACTCATGTTCACAAGTCAACTGGTATTGTCGTCATACAGCTTCTGTATCATGGCTAGCAGACACTGTCTTCCAACGCATGTCCACATTTGGGTGTAAGGGTTTCCTCTTTGATTCTCCTTGACTACTCATTATTATTATCAACAATTATTACTATAACAAATATATATTATATAAAATGTGCACATTTAAAACTCCTATTTGGCATCCTTATTTTTCACTCACCATGTAATTTCTAAAGAGCAATTATCTTGTAACTAAGATTTTTCCTTTATATTTTGTCACTTCTTTTGCTAGAAAGAGGAAAAAGGAAACATGGAGGAAAGAACAAAAGCACAGCTTAGGTGGGGTGGACCTCTGAAGAACTCAGGCTGTCCTGTAGTACTCTTTCAGCTTGGAAAAAACAGAGGATTTCCTGACACTCAGACGCAATAGCCATCACTGTCAGCACCCCCTCTGACTCCATATGTGTAGCTTCCTTGAAAGTGCCCAGTGGTTCTTCAACTTGCTTCCGTTCCAGGCCAGAGTTCTGCTGCATCCTTTCTATGGTTTGATTCGTGTTTTTTGTTTTTTTCTCTATGCTCTCTCCAATCACAAAGTGTGGTAAGTTTCTCAAAACCAGTTCCTCCATTAAGCCATTTTTTGGGGGGTTCACATTGTCTTTGTTCTTACAATTGTATATCCCATTCTTTATGCAAACAATTCACCTGGTTATCATTTTGAAATGATGCTAACAAGGAAACTGTTGTATATAGACTTCTCCTTGCCTTCACTTTCCAACTTCCTCACTTTCCCATTTTATCTGATTTCACTTTTAAGTCCAATGTTACCATCTGCTTTGAGCTATCGTATTTGAACTTTCTCTAAGCCACCTTAGCCACTGATGGAAATTTGTAGCCCAAGCCTCACCTTACCTCACCCCCAACATGAAGACATCACAGTCCAATGCCTACATTCCAGTGCCGTTATTGTGATCAAATATGCAAATTTAAGATTTTACGACAGTTATTAAGCACATACTAAACACACAATAAATACTGATTGTTACTCTCATTATCTCCACCCAAGGTTCATGGGTAGGTCACTGCAGTTAATAACTCACAGTGTTTCATCCTGACGCAGAAATCTGGGCTCCACATCTGTCTTCCGTATGCTCCTGCTTTACCTTCAAATTTTCCCTCTACCCACATCTATGAGATTATTCAAAATAACTGAGGCTTATAATTATTGACATATTCATATAGATTTGCACAACTTAAATGTTGAGCTCTTTTATTTTATTCATGCATTGCAAGTTCAGTTTTTCTTTCAAGTGATTGTGTACTAAGGAGAAGATATTACCGGCCAAGAGGTTAGAGACAACACAAGATCTGGGATATGAAAGCACATGTATAGTGAGGAAAATGAATACATAGCATAGTTTGTCTCAAATTTTTGTGCCTAAAATGATACAGGCTGGACCATCAGACGTACAGACATACAGACATACAGATGAGGTGGATTTAATATCAGCTGGCAAGGAAAGCATTGATGGCATAGATGAGCTCATAGGTTTTCTGTTTTGGCCTCTGTACATCCTTTAAAGTGAGATTACAGTAGTGGTGAAAAAAAATAAAGAAAGAATGTGTGAGCATCCATAAGCATGAGTTGGTTTAAAGCAGAGAAGCACTCATATAGCTTTTATCTGGCCATAATCCAGACATGACTCAACAAATTGTTTTGCATAAGAGATGTCTGAGAACAATTTATACAAACATCGAGACATTTTATCCATTCTCCTCCTAACTGCCAAGAGGTTAGTGTGTCCAGTCCAGGCAAAGATAAAATGTTGTAGGTTATCAGGGTAGAAGCTGAGGCTGAGCAAAGATCAGCCAATGAGTGTCAGAGACAGACTAAGTCCAGATATGTCTGCTGCCAGACGTTGTGACTATACAGATACAGTGCAAGGAGGAAATGATGAAAAGCAAGTTATCTGGTATGAGAAAAGGAAGAACTGTTTGAAAAAATGGGCAAGCCAGAGGTAAATGTTTCTAATGAGCTCACCATCTTGGCATTTCTCAGATATGTCAAAGGGCTTGGACTTACCATCAGTTTTCAGCAAACAAAATTATAAAGAAGAACATATTTGAAAGGATTCAGTATATACCAGTATGCAAAGTAAATATGGAATATGAGTTCACTTTTAAAAGTTGAAATGTTGAAAGGAAAAGTTAATCCAGAATATAACCATTATTTTATTCACATTTATCTATATTTTGATATATGGTATTGTCTATACATGTTTTGTATATATTGTGATTTTGTACATATATCATGCTATGTCAGTCAGCAAAGTGGGTTAGCATACAAAATGCCAATATAAAATGCTGATGATTATATTCTTAATAACGAAGAAGAAGGGAAAAGTGGGGACCATATATGTTTCTTGACCTAATTTTCATAACTAAAGGTCATTAGCAATGATGACTAAATAATGATACTGCAGATAGAAAAACTGAATGAGAAAATATGAAGGACTGAGGGTAATAACCTAGAAAAAGTGAAATTGGCTATCAATGGAAACAAATAGAAATACACTTATCAAATTGTCCTGAAAAAGTCTCAGAAATATGAAAATGCACCTCTACTTATTCTGTGGATCACACATCTGTCTGGCTCCTATGTGAAAGGTCTATGTAAAGCATATTGCCTTCCACTATAGTAAAGAATTTAATTAGCATTTGATAGGGAAGCCAAATATACATTAGATTGCAATGTATATTGCAACGTGGAAGGACCAGTGTACCTTGGGCTACACTGCATTCAAAGATGTGGGTTGCTCTCATCTGTACTCTAAAACAGCTGTGAAGTATTACTGAAGTTATTTTTATTCCACTTAACAGGCTTATCATCTTTTAAAATCTTATAGCTTTATTGTAATATGTATGTATACATATAATGATACATGCAAAGTGATGGTTCAAGTCATACCATTTAAATTCATCCTGATATTGTACATTGAAGCTCTTGTAAGTCAGAAACATACTTAGCACACCTAAGCTGCTGAACATCATAGGGTACCAGTGCCTCACACTGCAGGGTGCCAGTTCCTGTTATTTTCATGTTTATGTGTGAGTAAAGCCATTGTAACTTAGGAACTCTCGGTGTGTGGCCTAACAATTCAAACTGTCAATGGTTTAACTGATTAGTCTATACACACCAGCTAAGGATGAGCAGATATTCTCTTTATAGCTTCCCAAATCATCACTCCTAGCACTGAGATCCCTGTAGGACCTGGTTATGTCATTTAAGTCAGCCATTTTTATATCTCGGAAAGACAGGGAAATCGATTCAAATTATCAAGGTATACATGATTTAAAGCTTGATAAATATTGCTAATCATTACAAACATGTTATAGTTGCAAAAATTCTCAGTGACACTATAGTATTTTATTATAGCTAGAAAAATTTAAAGCAGCCAATGATGACTAGGAGATTTGTTTAAATTCTTGGATAAATGTATGTTTTGCCCATAGAGAATAAAATGTAACCATTTTCTTATTCACTTTACATCCCAATTGTTGGCCCCCTTCCTCCTCTCCTGGTCCCACTTTCTCTTTCTTTCTTTTCTCCTCCTTCCTCTACCCCTCAGAAAAGGACAGCTCCCACCACCACCCACACATGCACATCAAGTCTCATCAGGACTGAACACATCCTCTTCCATGGTGGCCTGGCAAGGCAGTCCTGCCAGGGGGAAGTGATCAAAAAGCAGGCATAGGGCCCAAGTCAGAGGCAGCTCCTGGCCCCCTTACTAGGGGATCCACATGAAGACCAAGCTACCCATCAGGTACATATATGTAGGGAGGCTAGTGGTGCCAGTCTAACTGGATGACTACATGTAGAAAAATGCAAATAGATCCACAGTTATCATCCTGGACACAATTCAAAGCCAATAAATCGAAGACCTCAGTATAAAACCACAAACACTAAATCTATTAGAAGAGAAAGTGGGAATCAACCTTGAACTCCTTGGCACAGGAGACAACTTCCTGAACAGAACACCAACACTCAGGCTCTAAAATCAACAAATAATAAATGGGACCCCACGAAACTGAAAAGTTTCTGTAAGGCAAAGAACACCGTCACCAGAACAAAATGACAGCCTATAGACTGGGAAAATGTCTTCACCCACCCTACATCTAACCAAGGGCTAATATCCAAAATCTATAAAGAAATCAATAAATTAAATAGCAACTCTTATATATATAAATTATATTTTTTATTCAAATTACATCCCAATTGTTATTTCTTCATTGGTATCTTCCATTTCCCTTCCTCTTATGCCCTATTCCCCTCCCTAGATCTCTGACAGAAGGGGACTTCCTGCCCCACCATATGACCATAAACAGCAACTCTGAAGAAAATAACTACACTTTTTCCTCTACATTTTCCCAGTATTTAATTTATTTACTTTACATCCCAATCAGAGCTTCCCCCTCCCTCCCCTCTTCTCAGTCCCTCCCTCTCCTCTCCCCTATGCCCTCTCCTTTTCTCCTCAGACAAATGGAGACCTCCCAAGGATATAACTCACCTTGGCATATCAAGTTGTAGGAAGACTGGGCACATCTTCTTCTACTGAGGCTAGCTAAGGCCATCCAATTAGGGGAAAGGAATCCATAGGCAGGCATGGAGTCAGGGACAGACCTTGCTTCTGCTGTTAGAGGTCTCCCATGAGGACTAAGCTGTACATCTGTTACATATATGTAGGGAGTCCTAGGCCTGTCCCATGCATGCTCTCTGGTTGGAGGTTCAGTCTCAGTGAGCCCCCCTGGGCTTAAGTTAGTTCATTCTGTAGGTTTTCTTGTGGAGTCCTTGTCCTCTCTGGCACCTAAAATTCTTCCTCCCCTTCTTCCACAAGATTCACTGAGTTCCACCTAATGTTTGGCTGGTGGTCTATGCATCTGTTTTCATCAACTGCTGAGAGAAGCCACTCAGATGACAGTTATTCTGGTCTCCTGTCTGCAAGTATAACAGAATAGTATTAACAGTGCCAGGGGTGGGCTCTGCATAATGGCATGGGATTCAATTTGGGACAGTCACTGGTTGGCCATTGCCTCCTTTTCTGCTACCTCTGTATCCCTGCACCTCTTTCTTATAAACAAGAGATGTGGGTTGATATCGCCATCTGTCCATTGGAAGTCTTGCCTGGTTACAAGAGGTGACCATTTCATGTTCAATATCCCCTGTTGCTAGGAGTTATAGCTGGGTCACCCTTATAGATTTCCAGGAGTTTCCATTGTCCTAGATTTCTAGTTTGTCCCAGAAATGCCATCTCTCTACAGGTTCCAATTCTTTTTCCAGTTTTTTTTCCTCCCGCCATCTTCACCATATTTGATCCCTCCTGTTCCCCTTCCCACACCCTCTTCCATCCAGTTCTCTCTATCAATGCACCCCAGATGTCTGCTTAATTTCCTCTTTTTCAGTGAGATTGAAGCATCCTCCCTTGGGCCCTACTAATTACTTAGCTTCTTCAGGTGTGTGGATTATAGTATGATTATCTTGTACTATATGGCTACATCTACTCATAAGTGAGTACATACCATTATTGTCTTTCTGGGTCTGGGATACCTCACTCAGGAGGATCTTTTCTAGTTCCATCTATTTGCCTGCAAATTTTATGATGCCATTGTTTTAATTTCTTTATGTTTATTTTCAATTCATTTTACAGCCCTCCTTCATCTCCTTCCAGTCTCACCCTCACAGTCCCTCCTCCAATTCCCTGTCCCATTATACTTGGAAAAGGGGAACCCCTCATGGGTACCAAACCACCCTGGTACATCAAGCTGCAACAGAACTAGGAGCATCCTTTCCCACTGAGGCCAGACAAGGCAGCCGAGCTATATAAAAGGGATCCAAAAGCAGGAAACAGATTCAGAGACAGACCCACTCTAATTGGTAGGAGACCCACATGAAGAACAAGCTGCACATCTGCTTTTTATGTGTAGGGGGCACAGGTCCAGCCCATGCATGTTCTTTGGTTGGTGGTTCAGTCTCTGTGAGCCCCCATGGGCCCAGCTTACTTTACTCTGTAGGTTTTCTGGCAGTGTCCTTGACCCCTCTGGCTCCCTAAGCCCTTCCCACTCTTCCACAAAACTCTCTGAGCTCAGCCTATTGTTTGGCTGTGGGTTTCTGCATCTGCTTCCATCGGTTGTCTCTCAGAAAACAATTATGCCACACTCCTATCTGCAAGCATAGTAGAGTACCATTACTTAGTGACTGTGGTCTGCTCTCTCCTGTGGGGTGGGGGTCTCAGGCTGGGCCAGTCACTGCTTTACCATTCTCTCAATCTCTGTTTCAACTTTACCCCATGCCTCTTGTTGACAAGACAATCTTTTTTGTCATCTGTTTAATGGCTAGGTTGGTTATTGTCCCTCTCCCTCTGCTGGAGGTCCCACCTGGCTAGAGGAGGTGGCCTCTTCAAGCTCCTTATTCCTTGCTGGCAGAAGGGTAGAAGTCTCAGTAGAGTCACCCTCAAAGACTCCTGGAAGCCTCCCATATCCCAGAGATGACCCCTATTTCCATTCTCTCTCCCAGCCTTCCCCCTTTCCTATCCTGAGCCTCATCTCTGTTCCCTTCCCCATCCCTCTCCCATTCAGTTCTCTCCCTCCATCTACTTCAGATGTCTATTGTATTTTCCCCCTTGAGTAATATTCCAGCATCTTCTTTTGAGTCCACCTTGTTAATTGTCAACCTAGGGTCTGTGCATTGTAGCCTAGTTATCCTTTACTTTATGGATAATATCTACTTGTAACTGAGTATATACCATGTATGTCTTTCTTGGTTTGGGTTACCTCATTCAGGATGATATTTTCTGGTTTCATGCATGAGCTCATACATTTCTTCATGTCTTTCTTTTTAATAACTGAGTAGTGTTCCACTGTGTAAATATACCATATTTTCATTATCCATTCTTCAGTTGTTTCCAATTTTTGGCTATTATGAATAAAGCTGCTATGAACATAGTTGAGCAAGTATACTTGTGTTATGGTAGAATATCTTTTGCATATATGCCCAGGAGTGTTATAGATGGGAATTAAGGTAGAACTATTACCAATTGTCTGAGAAACTGCTAAATTGATCTCCAATGTAGTTATACAAGTTTGTATATACATATGGTGGGGTATGTATCTCACCAGCAATGGAGGAGTGTTACTTGCTCCACAGCCTTGCCAGTATGAGCTGTCACTTGGAGGTTTTGTTCTTAGCCATTCTGACAAATGTAAGATCTATTGTCAGAGTTATTTTGATTTGCATTTTAATGCTGACTAAAGATGTTGAACATTTCTTTGAGTTCATCTTGATCATTAAAGATTCCTCTGTTTAGCTCTATACCCCCTTTTTAGTTGGGTTACTTGGTTTGTTGGTGTTTAATTTCTTGAGTTCTCTTTATATTTTGGATATCAGTCCTCTGACAGATATAGAGTTGGTGAAGATCTTTTCCAAATCTGTAGGTTGCTGTTTTGGTTTTTTGTTTGTTTGTTTATTTGCTTATTTATTGATGGTTCTTTTTACCTTACAAAAGCTTTTCAGTTGCATGAGGTCCCATTTATTAATTGTTGATCTTCATGCCTCAGTTAGTGGTGTTCTCTGTTCATGAATTTGTCTCCTGTGCCAATGAGTTCAAAGCTGTTTCGCACCTTCTATTATATTAGATTTTGGTCTATTTAGTTTTATGTTGAGGTCTTTGGTCCACTTAGACTTGAATTTTCTGCAGGGTGATAACAATGGTTCTATTTGCATTATTCTACGTGTAGACATCCAGTTAGACCAGTACCATGTATTGATGATGCTTTTCTTGTTCCATTGTATAGTTTTGACTTCTTTGTCAAAAAATCAAGTGCATGCAGTTGTATGGGTTTAATTCTGGGTCTTTAATTCAATTCCATTGTTCAAATGCTCTAATTTTATACAAATATCATATGATTTTTATATCCATCTATCTGCAGTACAGCTTGAAATCAGGGATGGTGATGGCTCCAGAAGTTCTTTTATTGTACAGGATTGTTTTAGCTATTCTGGATTTTTTGCTTTTCCATATGAAGTTGAGAGTTGCTCTTTCTAGGTCTATAAACAATTGATTTGGGACTTTTTTGGGAATTGCATTGAGTCTGTAGATGGCTTTTGGTGAGACAGCCATTTTTACTATGATAATTCTACTGATTGAAGATCATGGGAGATATTTCCATTTTCTGATATCTTCTTCAATTTCCTCCTTCTAAGACTTGAAGTTCTTGCCATACAGGTCTTTCACTTGCTTGCTTAGAGTTACACCTGGATACTTTATACTATTTGTGGCTATTGTGAACGATCTTGTTGCCTTAATTTTTTCTTCAGCCTGTGTATCATTTCTGTGAAGAAGGGCTACTGACGTTTTTGAGTTAATTTTGTATCCACCCACTTTGCTGAAGATGTTCATCAGCTATAGGAGTTTCTTGGGAGAATTTGGGGGGGTCACTTATGTATACTATCATGTCATCTGTAAATAGCAATACGTTGGCTTCTTCCTTTCCATTTTATATCCCCGTGATCTCATTTAGTTGTCTTGTTGCTCTGTCTAAACCTCAAGTACTATATTGAATAGATATCGAGAGAGTTTACAGTCTTGGTTTATCCCTGTTTTAGTGGAATTGCCTTAAAATCCTCTCCATTTAATTTGATGCTGGCTAATGGCTTGCTGTAAATTGACTTTATTGTGTTTAGGTATGCACATTGTATTCCTGATATCACCAAGACTTTTATCATAAAGGGTTGTTAAATTTTGTCAAAGGCTTTTACAATATCTAATGATATGATCATGTAGTTTTTCTTATTTGTTTATAAAGTGGATTACATTGATAGATTTTTGTATGTTGAACCATACCAGCATCTCTGGGATGAAACCTACTTGGTCATGGTAGATGATTTTTTTTATGTATTCTTGGATTCAGATTGAAAATATTTTATTGATTATTTTTGCATATATATTCAAAAAGGAGACTGGTGTGAAACTATATATTTGTTGAGTCTTTGTGTAGTTTAGATATCAGAGTGACTGTGACCTTATAAAATGAATTTGTCAGTGTTCCTTCTGTTTTTATTTTGTGGAATAATTTGAGGAGTGTTGGTATTTGTTCTTCTTTGAAGATATGGTAGAATTCTGCACTAAAACCATCTGTCTCTGGGCATTGAGATGTGTGTGTATGAGAGAGAGATTTCTAATGACCACTTCTATTTCCTCAAGGTTTTTAGGTCTATTTAGATTGTTTGCCTAATCTTGATTTAGCTTTAGTAAGTGGTATCTATGAAGAAAGTCATCCATTTCATCTAGATTTTCCAATTCCGTGGATTACAGATTTTTGAAGTAAAACCTAGTGATTTTTGGAATTTTCTTGGTATCAGTTGTTATGTTCCCCTTTTAATTTCTGGTCTTGCCAATTAGAATATTCGTTTTCTGCCTTTTAGTTAGTTTTCCTACAGGTTTGCTTATTTTGTTGATTTTTCTCAAATAACCAACCCTTTGTTTCATTGATTTTTTTTTCATTGTTCTCCTTGTTCTATTTTATTGATTTCAGCCATGAGTTTGATTATTACCTGTAGTCTACTCCTCTTGGGTGTGTTTGATTATTTTTGCTGTAGAGTTTTCACGTGTGCTATTAAGGCAATAGTATGAGATCTCACTACTTTACTTGTGAAGGCACTTAGTGCTTTCTGCTTTCATTGTGTCCCATCAGTTCGTTGTGCACTCATTTTCATTGAATTATAGAAAGTCTTTTACTTCTTTCTTTATTTCTTTCTTGACCTAGTGGTCATGGAGTAGAGAGGTGTGCGATTTCCATGATTTTGCAGGCTTTTTGTTATTTCTGTTGTTGAAGTTCAGCTTTACGCCATGGTGGTCTGATAAGACAGAGGCAGTTATTTTAATTTTCTTGTGTCTATTGAAACTTGTTTTGTGTCCCAGAATATGGTCAGTTTCGGAGAAGTTCCATGAGATTCTAAGAAGATATAATTTTTGTGTTTGGGTGAAATGTTCTATAGTAACCTATTGGGTTACTTTTATTCATAAAGTCTGTTAATTCCATTATTATTATTATTTTTTTTAGTTTCTGTCTGGATGACCTGTCCATTGGTAAGAGTAAGGTGTGGAAGTCTCCCACTATTAATATGTGGGTTTCAATGTGTGATTTAAGCTTTAGTAATGTTTCTTTTACAAATGTGGATGCTCGTGCATTTGGGGCATAGATGTTCAAAATTGAGACGTTGTCTTGGTATATTTTTTCTTTGACGAGTATGAAGTGTCCTTCCTCATCGCTTTTGATTAACTTTTGTTGAAAGTATTTTTATTAGAATGGATACTCCAGTTTGCTTCTTCTGTCTGTTTGCTTGGAAAATCTTTTCCAGTCTTTGTTCCTGGGATGTGTGTTCCATGTATCCAGAATGATGGATTCTGTTTTTGCAACCATTCTGTTAGCCTCTGTCTTTTTATGGGGGAATTGAGTACAGTGATGTTGATATATATTAATAACCAGTGACTATAAGTTCTTGTTATTTTGATGAGGATGTTGGTATTGTGTGTATGGGAGGAGTGTGGGTGGGTGTGGGTGTGTCCACACCCATGTGTGTTTGAGTGAGTGTGTTTGTGTGACTGTGTTTGTGTGAGTGTATTTGTTTACACCCTCCCTTTTTTTGGTTATGTTTGAGTTAAATATTTATTTCCTACATTTTCGTGGGTGTAGTTAACCTCTTTTTATTGGAGTCTTCTCTCTGGTATCCATTGTAGAGCTGGATTTGTAGAAAGATATTATTAAATTTGGGGTTTTGGGGGGATTAGTGAGGTCAAATCTATTAAGTGTTTTATAAGCTTCTTGTACATTTATAAGCATCTCTTTCTTTAGTTTAGGGAAATTTTCTTTTATGATTTTGTTGAAAATATTTTCTGGGACTTTGAGCTGGGAATCTTCCTTTTCTTCTATTCCTTTTATTCTTTAGATTTGATCTTTTCATAGTGTCCCAAATTTCCTGAATGTTTGTGCTAGAAAATTCTTAGCCTTAACATTTTCTTTTTTTTTATATCTTTAATTTTTTCTAACATATACATTTATATTATTATACATATATACAACAAACTACATATAGCAGGAAGAACCACAAAACAATCAGGAATTATGTAAGTGTTACATACATAATGTTTTGGCTTAACATTTTCTTTGACCAATGTATCAATTTCTTCTATCGTCTATGCCTGAGATGCCCTTTTCCCTCTCTTGTATTCTGCTGTTAATACTTGTTTCTATGGTTTCTGTTCTCTTATATAAGTTTTTCATCTCCAGGATACCCTCAGCGTGGCTTTTCTGTATTGTTTCTATTTCCATTTTCAGGTCTTGAACCATTTTGTTCACTTTCTTCACCTGTTTGTTGGCATTTTCTTTTATTTCTTTAAGGGATTTGTTCATTTCCTCTTTTATGACCTTCATCATCTTCATAAGATTGGATTTAAGGTCATTTCCTTGAGCTTCAAATATGTTGGGATATCCAGAGCTAGCTGTAATAAGATAGCTGGGTTCTGGTGGTGCCATATTTCCCTGGCTCTTTTTTATTGTATTCTTAAGCTACCCTTTAGCCATTTGGTTGTCCTTTGTATTGACAGGTCTCTGGTAATGCAGGCAGAATTGTGGGACAGAAAATGGATACCAGGGGAACAGGTACAGTTTACCACTGTTTGCAATGCTTTTGGGGGACCAGCAGACAGGAAATTTGGGGGAGGAGTCTCAGCTGGTAGCGCAGCAGACCTGTTGGGATGTAGGTAGAGCTGTAAACCAGTAAATGGAGCACACAAGGGACAGGGAAGCATTCACCACTCCTGGGCTTGCCTGGGCATTACCCAGCAGGCAGAAGACGGGGGCACAGAGAGTCTTACCTGTAGTGCCAGCAGACATCTGTGGTGGGGGAGAAACATCAGACCAGGTATGCAGGAAATTATGGGTAAGAGATCTCACCTGACAGTCGCTGATAACATGAAGCCTCTGGGAATGCAAGTATAGCTGTGGGCCAGGAAATGGAGCACAAAGGGAACCTATAACTACAATTCTTTTTACATTAAAAATGAAAATAATTGTGAAGCACTGAATGATTGGATATAATTTGTATGAATAAAGACATGTACTTTATGAAATATGTGCCTGAATATTAGTTATATTTTAAGAAATAGTTATGATCTCAAGGAGTGATAAAAATTATGTAAAATATCGCATCCGGTTTAAAGATTACACATAATTTGTTTCCTATTGTTTCTATAATTAGATGTCACACATTTCATGATGTAAAAACAACACAAAATTAATCTTCTGGCTAGAAGCCAGAAGTTAAAAATGCCTCTTTGAACTCATTCAGGTTGTCTTTGAGCTATATTCTGCTGACTTAAAAAGAAAACTCATTCCTAGGGTCTTCCATTCTCCAAAGTTACCCACAGTCCTTGTCTTAGCATCTGCACTGCTCTTTCCTGGCCTCCACCATAGCTTCTGTCTGTCACTGAGTGTCTTCTCTCCCTTCATATACAAGACATGTGATTCTAGTAGGCTGGGCTCAGATTCACCAAAATAATCTCTCATTTCAAGGTATTTGATTTAGAAATAAAGTACCTTTTGTGCACTAGGAACTGGATGCACAAAGCAGGACACAGATCCCTTTGGAAAGCTGTTATCTAGCCTATCATAGGCCCTTTTGGTTTTGTTAATTACATAATTACTCATGTGTTACCGACTCTTTTCCTGAGATCTTAATGTAGGTGGATGCAATTTATTTCATTAAATCACATATTGAACACAACCTACACGGAGAAAAAGGAGGGATGGAGGGAAAAATAATGAGTGTTGAACAATATCATCTTTGAAGAATTTACAGTTCCCTAAATAATGACTCCTTCTATCAAGTAGAACTGTCTCAAAGGCGTTGCTCATGTCACACAGAAATCAAAGGCTGGGGCAAGACTCAAAGGATGAGAGCACTTTATGCACAAGCGTGAGGACCTGAACACTTATGGCCACATCCCAACCCTCACATAAAAGAATGAATAAAGGCATCTTCAACCTCAATGCTGTGGGAAACAGAAACAGGAGGATCACTTAGGCATGTAGGCCACCCATCTAGTTCAGGATACAGTAAAGGGCACACACACACACACACACACACACACACACACACACACACACACAC
>OU015748.1:89651527-89669516 GCA_907169655.1 Acomys percivali
CACACACACACACACACACACACACACACACACACACACACACACACCAAGTAAATGAATAAATGATAAAGTAAATGAAAATATAATTTATGTCTTTTAAAATTATGTAATTCATTTGGAAAGACAGCATAAGTACATAAAAGTGCCCATAAATGGTGCAACTCGATATTCCTTTTATGTACAGAAATTGTTTGAAGGAGTGTTTAGAGATGAATAATAAGAGCCTAGCAATATAATAACAGCCACAAGGACCCACAGACTCACTTGTAGTTTCATATGTGGAAGATTAGAATCGGGCTTTGAAAAAGCAAATGGTCATGAAATTATGTTATTTAAAACAAAATTAATCAGAGTCGCATCACATAATCAAGAAAGATTTGGTATAGAGCATTGACAAACATTCCTATGACAAGCATGGGAAAAGTGAAACAAATATAGGCAGTTGTTCAGCATGTGCCTATAAAACAAACAGAGACCAATGCAGGCAAACTGCATACTATCTGCAAAGACTTGCCTCTGTAGTGGCTGGGACTTTATCATGTGTGAGTCTTCTATTCTAATGTCTGTTAGTAACTAATGCTCTGTGTTGTGTATGTAAATTGGACAATTACATGTTCTTTTAAAATGAAGATTTAGTCACCACTGGAGACGTTAAAATTGATCTTAAATGTGTAGACATATTATGGTAAAATATCTCTTTAATAATTTCCAATGATGAAAATATGAAATTATATTATTGTTCATATAACGACCTGAATAAAATGTATTATTAAATCAATTTTCTCTATTTCTTTTTACATTTTTCTTGTGGCTAAGGGAACATTTATATTATGCATGTGAATTGCATCTATAGTGTAAAATCATGTCTAAGCTGGACAATGCTGCTCAGGACTGCAGAAGGGCCCGAGGCTCTCATGCTCACAGATAAGCACCACAGAAACCAGAAATGATAAAAATACAGGATTTTCTCCTCAACAGAAGAGATGTACACCTGGTTCCCATCCACAGCCTAGGACCAGATGTTGTTAATATCCTGGTGGGCTTTTGCTATTCCTACCTTGAGCATTGTTTCTCAGTCAATAGAGCCTGTTCTTGTGGAAGAAGTCTCAGGTACTTTGCAAAAGACATGTACTTTGCGAAGGAATTTTGATGTACTCATGCCCTAAGATTTACTTTCATAATAGTCACAAGGAGATCATTTCCCAAAGTTGCACTGTGTTTAAACATGTCAAAAATAAACTACTTGGGATCAGACTCCAGAAGTTTGAACCAGGCCAACTAGCTAAGTTGTGCAGACACAAATTTCTTTCTTGCCTCTCATGGTTCATTTCTCTGCCAGCAGTAGAGCGTACAGGGATCCCTGTACTGGACAAAGGTAATAGAAGTAATTTAATTGTCTTTTAATTAAGAGGTGACTGGGGGTAAAATGAGCACATATAAGTTCCATGTACATTGTTTCCTAAATATGGTCCTTCCCAGCCGTTGTTAAAGTTCAATGAAACACCCCTGAAAACATTACAAAGATGAGTCCCCTCAGTCCTACATATCTGCAGTTTTGTTATTCATCACTATTCAGCAAAGATCTAATATCACACTCAGAAGGTGAGTCATGTGCTAAGGATGCATTAACATCAAATGACACTCACTGTATTTACTCTGTGGTCACTTCACAGAAAAAGCAATATGCTCATATGTATCATAAAAAATAAAAATAATTACCAAATCACATCCTGAAGGACCACCATGTGTCTTTTCTTGACCTAGGGTATAGAACAGTGTGATCCATCGTTTTGCCCTCATGGAACTAACTTGAGGAGAAGATACAAATATAAAAGATAGAGGATCCAGGGAGTGGTCAGTTTTATGTTAATGTGACACAAACTAGAGTCATTTTTTTTGGAAGAGTTAACTTCAGTTGTAAAAATGCTTTCTCCGTATTGGCCTGTGGTAAAGCCTATTGTTCAGTTTTTTGTTTTGTTTTTGTTTATTTGTTTTGATTGACTGTTGTGAGAAGGTCCATCTCATTGTAGGCTGTGTGACTCCTGGTTTACTGGTCCTGGATGCTATAAGAATACAGGCTTAGCAGGCCATGAAGAGCAAAACGTTAAGCAGCATGCATCCATGGCCTCTGCATCAGCTCCTGTCTTCTGATTCCCACCTTGAATTTCTGCCCTTACTTTTGTAGATAATGGACTATAAACTGTAAGATGAAATAAATATTTTCTTCCTAGAGTTGTTTTTGGTTGTGACACTACTGTGCTCCCTTACTTCTGTACCCTGGGGTCATTTCCCATGGAAACTACATTTATGAAGGAAACACTTTGGAAGACCTGTGGGTGAAGGCCACTATGACTCCATGGCCATGCTATGAAGAGTTGCCCACCTTAAAGCACTTACTTGACATGTTGGGCATCTTGAGATAATTCAGCATCAACAATACATACATAGTAATGGGGAGGGATGGATAAATAACATTGAATAATAAGAAAAGGGTTTTCCTCTTAAAGCACTGCTGAGATTTCCCTTAAAGGCTCAGCTGAAATATAGCTCCCTTCATGAAGCTTTCAAAACATGCAGCCTCTCAGACTCGAGTCCACCATGCTCTCTGCTCTTTCGTGATGCTATTCTCACACTGCCCATAATTTGCTTTGAAGCATTTCTCAGATTAGACACACTGTATAATCTGTCTGGAGAGATGTCTCAGTGGTCAAGGACACTTGTTGCACAAACAAAGGGACTAGATTTTCACCAGCATGGAAGGTGAAAGCCGGGCATGGCACAGCATGGCTATAACCTGGCACTGAGGGCAACAGGAACAAGAAACACTACATGACTTGCTAGATGCTAGCCTAGCAGAAAATCATGGCCTCCATGTTCAGCCAGAGACTCTACTTCCAAAAGAACTAAGCAGAGAATGGAACAAAACATATTCTCTCCCATAGTGGCTCCATCTCAAAAGAAACAAGGAACAGAATGATAAATATTGTAACTTTTCCTCTGGCCTCTCCAAGTAGGCATAAGTGCTCATACCAGTAGCACACATGTCCTATACTGCACATGTGTAAAACTCACACACATGTATAACCCTCCACATGCAAAGGAAAACAAAAAGCCACTAAATTTATTTTTCTCCATCAGATGGGGAGCCCAAGGGCAAAGACTCTATCTATTGACCCATCTACAACTGATATACAGTTTTGAAAACTGTAGGTTCTCAAACACTTCCTATATTTCTGTAGATAACTGTCAAAAAACCAGTATAAAATTCTGGAGATGCATACATTTAATAAATGTTATTATAACAATATTAATCCTGTTAGAAATCTGGAACTGAACCTTGGAATCCAAAAGCCTCAACCCAGAGAGATTCATTCTTAAAATAAATGGCATAAATTTAAGCATAAAATAACCTTTTTTTTTCCTCAAGAAGAATTATTTTTGTAAAGAAAAACATATTTCTCATTTAGACTGCTGGATTGTCAGTCTGAGCCTCTACTTAGCAACTGGGACTGAGAGGAGGGAGGGTTTACCTGCGCTATGGTAAGAAGAACGATCTAGAAGCAGCCACAGCTGAGAACAGAGAGTGTGAGAGACACGGCTAGAACACTGCACGTGGAGGGGATCCATGACCTTCTAGATATTTTAGAAAACAGACTATAAACTCACTACTCCCTTACAGTAGTTAGATTTCTTCTGGGAACCGGTCACAGAGGAAGTTTCTTGGTTTACTAAGCCTGGTGTGGAACATAAGTAGATTTCATATTTGTAATTCCCTTTAATGCTAGATTTTTAACAGATCTGTGTTCTATGCACACAATTGAGCCTCAGTATTCAGATCACATCATCTGGAAGTTCACTATTCCCTAGGTGAACTCGCTGACTTACCTACTCCTTTGTAAGACCCGAAGCCACACTTTCTCTGTCCCCACCGTCATTTATAAATATGTCCTGAGAAGGAAGAAATATTTGCATCACTTAGCCTCTTCTGAGCTAAGGTCGAATCAGCAGGCTTTCTGATGCTGGAGGTTTGGTTTCCCACACTCTGAACACTTGCCCTATGCGAAGGTTATTTGGTGATACACACTCACATTTTTCTTACTTTTATTGGGAAATCTCCCATTAAAAAATGAACTCAGGTCTAGTGCAAGAGTACTCTGTATTATTTCTAGTCACAAGAATACCCTGACTTGCCCTGCTGAGTAAATATAAACAAAATATGTACAGCATAAGCTTCATTCTGTCATGAATTACAGCGAGCTCTGTTGGTCATGCTTTTCAGCTGGATTTAAATAGAAACATACATAAAACAGGATAATTATGCTGGTCAGTTGCTTCGTTTCTGCAACAGATACTTGAGATAAATGAACACAATAAGAAGTCTTGCTTGTAATTTTGGGGATTTCTGTCTATGGTTGAGTGGATTGAGTTTGGACGGCTGATATTACAATAACGTGGAAACTTAAAAGAAGGTAGTGAGAACTCTCTCTCTCTCTTTCTCTCTCTCTCTCTCTCTCTCTCTCTCTCTCTCTCTGTCTGTCTCTCTCTGTCTCTCTCTCTATCTCTCTCTCTTTCTCTCTCAAATAAATCAACAAGCAAGTGTGTAAACTTTAAGAATATTTCATACTATATTGAAATTGAAATTATAGAGAATCGTCAGAGAATGTGTAGGATCTGTGGGCAGGAGAGATGGCTTAAGTGCTTAAGAGTACCTACTGTTTTTGCAGAGAACCAAAATTTCATTCTGAGTATCTGAGTCTGCTTCCTTCCAACTTCCTATAACTCCAGCATCAAGGACTCTGCTCTCATCTTCTGTGCTCCATGGGCACCCACACATATCATACACATACAAGCACATTTTTTGTTAAGAAACAAAGTTTTTAAAGAGGGTGTATAGAATGTCTGGTTCCAGTGGAAGAGTATTGGAAGTTCCTGAACTGAATGTAAAATATGTACATTCCTATGCATGCATGATCTTATGAGTCCATAGCTTCTTTTAAGTTCTTAAACATGTCTGCGTTTCAGAAAAGGTTAAGAAATAGACTCTGACATGAACTCTGGTGCCCCGTATTTGAGCACCTCCCTTTGGTGGAGAGGCCTGATGGCACTCAAAGAAATAATAAGCAGGCTATGAAGATGAGACTTGATAGCCTATGACCATATAGTGGGGGAGGCAGTCCCTCTTGGTCATAGACCTAGGGGAGGGGAGTAGTGTGAAAGCGGGAGCGAAGGAGGAACGGGAGAATACAAGTGATGGGATAACAATTGAGTTGTAAAGCTCATGGACAGAACAGTCTCCACATTTGAGTGGAGAGAGGGATTTGACTTTCTCATGTACTCTGGTGCCTCACATTTGACCATGTCCCCTGGAGGGGGAGACCTAGTGGCACTCAGAGGAAGGACAGCAGGTCACCGAGAAGAGACTTGATACCCTATGAGCATATAAAGAGGGAGGAAGTCCCCTTCAGGAACAGTCATAGGGGAGGGGAATAAGGAGAAAATGGGAGGAAGGGGAGAATGGGAGGATACGAGGGATGGGATAACCATAGAGATGTAACAAGAATAAATTAATAAAAAACAAAAACAGAAAAAAACAATTGAATTGTAATCTGAATAAATAAATTAATTTTAAAAATTTAAAAAAAGAAATAGACAATCAACAATCTATAGACGGTTAGGTATAAAGTAAAAAAAAAAATGGGGAGAATGGGGTAGATAATGAATTTCCCTAAGAAAGGAAAATAGAATAGATAGTTTTGGATGGATATGGGCTGGAACAGGAGGATTACGTAGGAAGTAAAGTGAGAGGAGAATTGAAGAGGAATAGAGGAGAGACAGTTAAAATTAAGGCACATTTGAGGGTAGTATGGGAGCCTAACACAGTAGAAGCTTCCTAAAACATATACACATATGAAGTCCATATTTATGACATCACCAAATAATGGGGAAGACAGAGCCCAGTTGAGCAGCTCTTGTCACCAAATAAAGCCTATTTGTTTTCTAATGAGAGACAAAAAGGGAGTGGATCCGAATTTTGGGGGAGGTGGGGAGAAACTGGGAGGAGTAGAGAGTGTGGAAACTGTTATCAGGATATGTGATATAAGAAAACCATCATTTTTTAATAAAAGGAAGACCATGTAAAGCAGAGAATGATAATGAGAAGGCACAATCATAGTATTAACATTTTTATATAAATTACATTTCTTAATATAAATAAATTTTAAAATGTTTCAAATTAAAAACAAGAAAGATGAAATTCCATGACACTAAGTAAAGGAAATTCATATTTGTAAATTAGTAATGTACAAACAGGAAAATTGAATCATGAATTGTAACTTTATAATTACAGGGCTTTGCAGGCAAACATCTCATTTTCCCTATTTTTTCATTTCTCTCTAGTAAGTCCCTATATTTCTCCACTCCTCAGTTTAGCATAATAAGTCCTTTGAAGTTTTTTTTTATTTGTAATAATAGTAAACCTTATATTGTAGTTGCTTGCATACATTTTTTGTACAATTATATTTTTTAACACTGGAATATATGAGCTTAACTTGAAGACCATGATGGTTTTAGGTTTAATTTTATAAATAAAATGGAAACTAGTACAGTACCTTCCAATAACCTTCCAAAAATGAAAAAAAAAAAAGGATTATAGATAAATGTGTGTGTGTGTGTGTGTGTGTGTGTGTGTGTGTGTGTATGTGTGTGTGCATGTGTTTGTAGGGAGAATAGTGTATATATTTTTAGATACACATACATTCTAGCGTCTATTTATTTGTTGTGCAGGTGTTTATGGATATGTATGGTCACTCACATGCCATGGTATACATATGGAAATCAGAGGACTACTTGCAGGTATAACATCTTTCCTTCTATAATGTGCATTCCAGGGATAGAACTTGTGTCACCGTACTTGGTGCCCAGCACCTTTACCCATTGTTCCATCTTGCCAGTGTCATAAACTTTAAAAATATGCATTGTCATATATATGGGAGTAGGTTTTTGTTTTGTTTTGTTTTGTTTTAGACTCCGAGGTATTATCTAAAGTGAAACTGAATAGTATGACAATGAAAACTTGATTTTGTAAAGTAATTTCAAATAACTTTTACATAGTTAGGTATATCAATTTTAACTTTGGAAGGCATTCTCTAAAAATGTTTATTTTAAAAAACTTTTACTTTTTCACATTGTGAACGACAATATTACAAAATGTGTCACAGTTTATAGTGTTGCTTCATTTACATTTGGAATGTTAATAACACTTTTTTATAGCATAAGAAAAATGCATTTATACTATCAAGGAACTATCAAGGAACTTCAGGTTTTGTAGAAAAATATCAGAAGTTATTGAATTAAATACAGAATTTATATTCACATGTGCATGATTCTGGGGGTATATTCCAGGCTCATTGATAAAAAAAATTTAAAGATCATTGGTTGTACCAGATTTACAAAGAAAAATACGTGGGGACTTCTTAGAAATCACTGCAAGAAATCCATCTTTAGTATATATTACACATTTTATATTATATTATTTTCACTGGGCAAAGGGAACATAATGGTCTCTATCTTAATAGTATGCTTTTCTCATGTATTTATACAAATATTACTGAGCCTTTCATAGGCAGGACATAAACTATATACATTGAGAAAAAGTCTATTTTCCAAATTAACACCTGATAACACACAGAATTTGTGATTAAAAGAAGAGAGACAATGAAGTAAACTGGACCTGGAAGTTATAAAGTGCTTCTGTCCAAGGAGTGTGAGGCATGATGACTAACACACAACGTACTGGAGACTTCTCATCCAGAGTTGGACAACCAGTAAGAGAGGGGCCTCGTGAAAGGAGGGGCCTCCTTGAATGCGGATCTTAGGTTTCCCAAGGAAAAACAGCTACATCTGACCACCCTGGGAGAGGCTTATAAAACTCTTCCAAGCTAGTAAAGGAAAAGAACCAGACAATTAAAACAGGAAGTACCAGCTGGGGAGGCTCTCCAGTGGTGTTCACAGGCTCAGAGGCTGACTAATGAAGAACAGAAGATGAATGTGGGGCTCTCCTAGGAGGCCTCCGTGGCAAGGGGTGAGCAGGTGGCCCTCATCAGGGAGTGTTAGGGAGTTTGTGTTCTTAAAACCCACCAGACACACTGAGAGGTTTTTTCTTTTAAAAATAAAAGTAAAACAAGAAAATATGTTTTCATCAGTAGGCTAGTGAGAGTCACTGGGATTTAGATATTTTTAGAAAAGTCCCTCACCTTTTGGTAATATATGATAATGAAATTTTCTACAGGTGTGTGTGTGTGTGTGTGTGTGTGTGTGTGTGTGTGTGTGTGTGTTTGTGTGTGTGTGTGTGATGTTTTTATGTATGTGTTTAAGGAATGAATCCCCTTAAAACATGCCATGCTCTTATCAGGAATCATCAGACATAAGTCAAAGACGTGAATGTGATCACTATGAAGTCATAAAGACTTAGAGTAGCCATAATTCAAACTGAGCAATTAACTATCATAAAAATCACCATGCCACAATTTCACATTAACAAAGTCAATGTCTCATCAGAAAAAAAAAAAAAAAAAAAAAAAAAACGAAGTTTCTAAAGTTTACAATTGTATCACTCAACTATCATCAGAGAAGTATCCACAGTCATGCATTCTGCCCCTTGTCATTCAACATTACTTGTATGTCAGGGTTTAAGATTCTGGCTTTCAGTGTTTTCTATAACATTTCTGATGAGCACTTCTGGAAATTGCTCTATGGTTTGCAAAGTCCTCACTAATGGGAAAATTGTTAATGCATGCAAAAAATAAAAGCCATTCCCTTTAATTAGGAGGAAAAAGGAACACTGCACTTAGCCCTAGGTATCATTATACCAAAACCTATAAGTAATCTCACTTAGATTCCAATAAATGCAAGCAATTTTAAATTTGCCTACCAACCAAATACTAAGGTATAACTGAGAAAAGTGTAAAATAAGGCTAATTCCACGTCAATAGGAAGAGGCAATACAAAGTCTTGTGCTTTCCACACATAAGAGAGGTAATCCTGGCCTTCCTTTGCCTCACCAGAAAATGAAGCCTTGGGGGGAAAATGATGCCTTACAAAATCAGAGAGATACGTTTCTCAGGTCTCAGTGTAATTTACAGTTTTACGTCAAGAAGTAAACACATTTGAGTCTTTCTGCTTCTGGGTTAACTCACTCATTATGATGATTTCTAGTTCAATCCATTTGTCCACAACTTATGGGAATTCCTTGTTTTTAATAGCTGAGTAGTATTCCATAGTGTATATGTACCACAGTTTCTTTATTCATTCTTCTACTGAGGGGCACTTAGGCTGTTTCCATGTTCTGGCTGTTATGAATAAGGCTGCTATGAACATGGTTGAGCAAATGTTCTTATTGTGTGCTGGAGCATCTTCTGGGTATATTCCAAGGAGTGGAATAGCTGGGTCTAGCCAATGGACAAGACATTCTCCACAGTTGAGTGGAGACTGGGGACTGACTCTCACATGAACTCTAGTGCTCCATATTTGAACACATCCCCTGGAAGGGAAGACCTGGTAGCACTCAGAGGAAGGATAGCAGGTTACCAAGAAGAGACTTGATACCCTATGAGCTCATACAGAGGGAGGAGGTCCCCCTCAGTCACAGTCATAGGGGAGGGGAGTAAGGGGAAAGTGGGAGGGAGGGAGGAATGGGAGGATACAAGGGATGGAACAACAAATGAGATGTAATATGAATAAATTAATAAAATACATTATACAATTTTTTAAAAAGCAGTAAACACAGTGATGTTCAACTGGGAACACACCAGGAGTCAATAAACAGCCAAACATGCTGATATCTCTTTACTCTCTAATTCAAATTTTAAAAAAATCATGCAGAGTCTAAAGAGGAATGAGTAGAAGAGAAAAGTCTTCAGTGTTGATTGTGGCAGTCTGGAGGCAAGGCAGTCTTCAGAGCACTGCTCCTCCTGATAGAGGCTTCTTGAAAGGCAAGGAATTCAGAATGCTGCCTTCCTGTAGGGTGGGAGGGTGGGAAAGGCAACTGTCACATCTGCCCAGGGTCTCCCAGTAAGTTGGATGAGCTGCACTCCCTTTGTGGAGCTCAGGCTTCCTTTCAAGATTATGCAGTGACAGAGCGGTTACCAAGCATATAGGATGCCTTGATTTGAGGCTCAGCACTGGAGTTAGTAAAAAACAAATGGTCTTCTGGTTAGTGGCAAAATCCTTGCCAGAAACTTATTATATAGTAAATTGTTCTTCTTTATTTAACAAATGTATTGCATTCATTTTGTATGTTCATATATCTCTTTCTCCTCACTTCTGTGTGTGTGTGTGTGTGTGTGTGCGTGCATGTACCAGTGCATGTACATTCATGTGCCACACACACACTATTAAGAAGTCAGAGAAAAACTCGCTGAAGTCAGTTCTCTCCTTCCACTATGTGGGTCCAGGGAATTGAACTAAGTCATAATACTTGGCTGCAAGTCCATTTACCCACTAATCCATCTTGCTGGTCCTTCTTTTCCTTTTTGACCCATTCACCTTTCATTATTGACTGATGTTTAAGCAGGGATGAGTATTAAAATTGTCAAATGACATCAATGCAAGCATCAAAGAGTCTTTCAGATATTTTATCATCAACTACAAAGAAGTTAACCTAGGAAACGTATGTCTCAACAGCTTTGTGCCAGGCTTCTCTGTGAGTCTCTCTCTCTCTCTCTCTCTCTCTCTCTCTCTCTCTCTCTCTCTCTCTCTCTCTCTCTCTCTCTTTCTCTCTGTTCATGCTCCTAAATCTACTTCCCAACAGGGTTGCATTAAACAATTTTTTTTTGCTTAAGAATGTGTTACTTATTACTTAGAACCCACTATTTCAGATAGTAATTCAAATAGTTAAAGTTTTAAAAATATATTTTGAAAGTATAATAGGTAGATGACTCAGAATCAGAATAAAATTTAATACTCTAACATAGCATGGGTCAGGAGAGATGGTTAAGTAGATAAGAGCACTTGCTGCTTTCTCAGTGACTTTTAGTTGGTTCTCAGAACTCATGTTGAGCAGCTGACTACTGCCTGTCACTCCAGCTCCAGGGAATCCTATGTCCGCTTTTGGACTTTACAGAACACACACGTACACACGCACACACACACACATGCACACACACACACACACACACACAGCTGATAGCTGATGACAGATAAAATCTAAATATGAGATGGGTTTGTGTATGGACAAACACCTACACAAATAGTGCCAAATTTTGAAAGGACTAGAAGGTGTGGCCTTGTTGGGGTAGGAGTGGACTTGGAGTAATGTGACACTGAGGTAGATCTTGAGGTTTCAAATGCTCAAGCCAAGCCCAGTATCTCTCTCTTCATTGCCTTCAGAGCCAGATGTAGAGATTTCAGCTACCATCTCTGCCTGTGTGATGCATGCTCACTGCAGAATAAACCTCTGAAACTGTAAACCAGCCCCAGTTAAATGCTTTCTTTTATGAGTTGCAATGCTCATGATGTCTCTTCACAGCAATAGAAAACTAGATAAGGCATACATATAAACCCACAGTCCTATGGCGACCTGATTTTATAAAAGCCAACAATAAGCACTGAAGAAAAGACAGCCTCTCCAACAAAAGATGCTGGTTAAATTGGAAAGCTAGGCATATAATGATGAAACCTAACTCCCATTTCTCACCTTGCATCAAATTCATCTCCAGAATTAGTATAAGTCTTCTTATCTTGAATCCAAAAGATGAGAAAGTAAAGAAATATATTTGAACTCATTGGCACAGAAACAGACTATCTGAACAGGACCCTAATACCACAGGAATTATAGCCAACAATTAATGAATAACAACCTCATGAAGTTAAAATAAGTACTTAAAGCAATGTACATAACCACTTGAATAAAGAAGCAGCCTACAAAATGAGAAAAGTCTTTGCCACTTAAACATCTGATACAGGGTTAGTATTTATATTAAGAATTCAAAAAATTAAGAACCAAGAAAACAAACAACCCAATTAAAAATGAGGTATGGAACTAAGGATAGAGTTCCCTAAATATGAAATACAAATGGCTGAAAAATAGTAAGAAAATGTGTAACAGTGTTAGGCATCAGGTTAACGCAAATTAAAACTTCTTTGAGGTTTTACTTTAATTTGTTAGAATTCCTTAGTTTAAAAATGAAGATAAATGCTGGCAAGGATATGAGTGAAGGTAAATATCCAGTCTCTGGTAGCAGAAACTCAAAATGATGAAGCTGGTGTGCAAGTCAATGTGGAGGTTCCTCACCAAGCCGAAAACAGATCTACCATACTATCCAGATACACCACTCTTGGGTATATATGCAAAATATTACATATCCTACTCTGTAGATATCTGTGGATCAATATTCATTGGTGCTGTATACTCACAGTAGTCAGGAAAAGGAAACAGCCTATATTTTCATCAGTTGTACATAGCTCTGAACTCTATCGACTACAATAATGACTGGCCAGACAAGGCAGTTCCACTGCTACAATAGTGGCACAACATGGGAATAACCAACCACTTTCTGATTAGATTTTAGTCCTCCTTCACAAGATAAAACCCATAGCATGACAAGAGCATAAGGCTACATAAGTCATAGGTTATAGGGAAGACGTTATGCTGCTAAATGGATAAGCATTTTGAACAAACTGATTAAAAGCATAGATTAATGCACCTCTTAACGTTCATCTGAAAAGTTTCTATTTGCAGTTAATGATTTTTAATCCAGAGCCCCACAACTGGAGAGGGGTGCAGCAATTCAGATTGAAGAATTCTCAGCCCTAAAGTGAATATATATTTTCTTTTTATATATTGTATATCTAATATAATATATATGGTGTATTTCCTTAGAAGGCAAAGAGACCATTGATGGAACAGAGTAAAGAATATAAGGCTCAGAGCTAGCAGTTTACTACTAGAAAACAATTTCTTGACGCAGTAAAGCAGCTACAAATATGAGCTCACAGCAGTGTGACAACATGCATAAAACCTGTGCAAGCTCAAGCAATTTCAAATTCCAGCATGGAGGTGGACATAGGTACACAGTTCTATCTCTGGCCATGAAGCTATTCACAATGGTTAGATACCAGGAGAGGAACAGGAGAGAGACCGTCTTCTCTAGGAGCAGAGCCCTGGTAAGTAAGCCATGTTGCTATAGAAGACCCCACATTTAGGAATATTTAGGCAGAACAAATTGGTGTTGGAGATATTTTTTTATTAATACAACGTGAAATGAATAGGAAAGGGGGAAATGCTTGATTTGGGAGTATGATCAAAACATACATGAAACTCTCAAAGAACTAATAAAATATTATTAAAATGTAGAAAGATACAAAAAAAGATATTTGAGTCAAAAGACAATGAAAGGGAAATACTAACATTGTAATCACTAATAAAACCATCCATGAACAAAGGTGCTAACCAGAGACATGGAAAAGGAAAGCAGAACATGGGAGGAGAAATCCTAGTGTTTCTTCTAACAAATAGACCCCTTCTCTAAATTTGAGTCAGCACCCTCCACAAGCAAGAACAGATATTTGATAAAGACATTGTTTAATTACATTGTTTGTGGAAAGCTCAGTTCACCTCTTTCCTCACACTGACTATTTAATTGTCCACAAATTGTCCACCAGTGTCTTCCTTTGAACTACAGGTAGTGGTTGAATTTCACCATCTTACAGTGTTATTTCATTAATCAGTGCCATATTACATTTGTTTCTCTTTTCAACTTCCTTTCAAAAAATTATGATAGGCAGATTTGGGCCCAGGGGTCCCACCCAAACTATGGCACCAGCCAAGGACAATACATGCGGTAAACTTCAAACCCCTACCCAGATCTAGCCAATGGACAGGACATTCTCCACAGTTGAGTGGAGAGTGGGGTCTGACTTTCACACGTACTCTGGTGCCTCACATTTGACCATGTCCCCTGGAGGGGGAGACCTGGTGGCACTCAGAGGAAGGACAGCAGGTCACCAAGAAGAGACTTGATACATATACAAGAGCATATACAGGGGGAGGAAATCCCCCTCAGGCACAGTCATAGGGGAGGGGAATAAGGGGAAAATGGGAGGGAGGGAAGAATGGGAGGATACAAGGGATGAGATAACCATTGAGATGTAACAAGAATAAATTAATTTTTAAAAAGGCAAAAAAAATTACAGTTTGTGGAAAGCTCAGTTCGCCTCTTCCCTCACACTGACTATTTAATTGTCCACAAGTTTTATACCAGTGTCTGCTTATGAACTATAGGTAGTGTTTGAATTTTACCATTTTACAGTGTTATTTCATTAATCAGTAGCATTTTACATTTGTTTCTCTTTCCAACTTCCTTTCTAGAAATGGTTTCTGTTTTGTTTGTTTCTCATTTCCTCCCCATATCAGGATCTTTCTAGGCTCAACTCAGTGCTAGTAACAGTCCTTTAGAAGGATGTCCTTATAATAAAAAACAATACGTTTGTAAAACAAGGTTTGCTGAGTATCAAAGCAATAATATCCACCCAACCAACTTATTATGTTTTTTAAAAAACCCACATAAAATAACAAAGACTAGACTGCCATGGTTATTGCTTAGACTCTAAAGTTTAGTACATGACAACCCATCCCCAAATGTAGCTTAAGACCTCAATTTTGTTTGCTTTTAGGTAGCTCAGGAGTTGAAGAAGGGCAAAACTGATGGTTCATTTTTGGTCCACATGTGGTCCTTTGAAGAACTGGAATGGAAGACCTTCTGAGATGATTTCTTCACTCACACATCTGTTGGAGAGATGTTCCTTAACCTTGTGTTCATAGGAAGTTACATCCTCTGGGACCTCTTTAGTATAAGGTTTGGACTTCCCACAGCAAGTGATGCTCGGGTTAGTTGCATTTCATGCACAGCATACATCCTTTGTTGGAAACTGTAGCTATGTGACCCTTTCTGAGAAACACTGAAAGGCACAATTGTTAATGGATACTAAACGTACTGTCAGATACAACCAGAAACAAAACTGTTCCACTACTATGTAGGCTGCAGCACTCAGGATCACTGATTAAAAAGTTGGGAAAAGAAGAGCATCAGAGCAGGTCAGTGTGAATAATCGTATACACTGGTATTTGTTCTCTATTTCCTAAAGAAGAGTCTGTATAACTATTTTGGTCCTAATTTCCTTTACATAAAGAATAAAATCCACTCCAACACAGAATCTCTTGCTGGTTAATTGGTTGTATTTATATATCATTTTTCTGATCAATAATAAAGATAGTTGATTGAATAATTATCTTACTATCTCTCTGCAGATAGACTTCTCTCCTCCCCATTTAGTTCCTACAGACATGTCTGGGCCCCTAAGTAACTATACTGGAAATGCACTATATCACTAAGGCACAAGGAACTGACAAAGCTGCTGTGCTAGAAGGAAACTGAGGGAAAAGTGTTGACTCTGTCAAATTAGGAATATTCAATATATCAGAAAATCTGACCTACGAAATCACCCACAGGTAGGTATTCTTTCTTATGTCCTTGACATCACAGTTCAGTGTAGGAGTCATCAACCTTGCCTCCAGAGGAATTGGAATAGGAGTAACGAGACGGAGAATTTTCAAACCACTGGAACCTCAAAACTTGATATTTAAAATGTCATCCTGAGTAAGAAAGGTGTGGAACAAAGCTCTCTCCTTGTTCCTGGGCCCGTCTCAGGAGCGCGTGATCCCACCCCCAGGTGGTTATAGGTGGTCAGTCAGGTAGGTTGTCATCTGTTATCTCTCCCCATGGAAATAGAGCATCATCACTAGCATCCTAATCCCAGCCAATCAAAGGCATCCATCCTCAAAGCTCCATCCCCACTGCCCAAGGTTTATAAATGTCGCTGCTCATGAAATGAAGCACACCATGTGTTTCATCAATGACCATCTGAGCCTGTATGTTTATTCTGAAGAAAGAAGGGCTCCCCTCCTCCCAGAAGAACTCACCTCTGTACTACTGGATTTGACTGCTGGCCAGGCAGCCACAGTGAAATGCCTCAGTAGGTTGTCACTGGACCTCACTCAGCTGCCGCAAGCTCAGTGCTCATCTGCAGGAGAGAGCCTCGGGCCTCCTTGAAGCAGCAGATAGAGTCACTGACTGGGTCTCTGGGGCCTGAGCTCTTGCTACCTGACTCAGCTCTGGAACCTGCTCTCCAGCTGTAAACCGATCAGGCACAGGCATTTCTCCACATAGGCAGTTTAACCAAAGAGCATTAGCACTGAGGTCTGCCCTCCTGCCTGGGCTTCTGAGTCACAAGCTTGATAGGCGCTTGGTGTTGGTGGTGAGCAGCTGTTTTAACTAAAAGAGCGTTAATATTTATTGCAGAGAAAAATCTTTCCTCCCGCATTTCCGGCTAGAGTGGATATCCTGTGATGTGCAGATCTAGTTCTGTGATTTACCCTTCCCACCTGGAGATAGATGTTCCTGCAATAAGCAGAGCTCCAAACCTGCCCTTCACTCTTCTCCACCTGCAAGCCAGCAGAGAAGTCCTTACTGTCAGTGTTCAGTGGAGCAGCGGCCGGTGGGGCTACACAGAACCACAGTTCAGCCCTCTATTGCTTCCAAATTCTCTCTTTTTCTTCTATGGTATTTTCGGCAATCTAAAGTTTTCTGTAACTTTCTTTGGAATCTTTGACTTGTTGACTTTTTAATAAGCTGATATATTTTATCTCCATTATCGAAAAAATCTTTGCTATTCCCAGATGTCGTCAACGTTATAGACACATCTATTCAATTGCATTGTGAACAATGACAATTGTCCTGAAAAATACTCTGTGAATGACATAAAATACTAATATCTATCCTCAGTTCACTTATATCTGTTATAATAACTACAAATGTATGAATTTCCAATTTTTAAAATGTTTTATAATGTTATTTATAATGTGGGCTTTTTGCTTTAATATCACCCATTTATTTTTAAGTATGAAAACTATTTTCAATTCCTAATACTTTAAATTCAACTCTCAATTATTTTTTTCTCATTTCTTTCATTCCCAAGCTTAATATGATTCAAAAACTCTTTCATGTATAGGTAAAAGCTAAGTTCTACAAAGAAAATGGGCAGACTTTCAGTTTATAGATTGGGGCAAAGCTGTTTGGTATCAACTTCTGCTGCTTTCAATCTATAGCACAGTTAGGAATGGGGCAATTATACAAGGTAAGCCTTGCTTTCAAAGTTAAAACACAAAAGAAGCCCTTGTCAGGAATTATTAATGTTGTAAGGAAAGTTCATCAGAGCCAAAGCCATTCTACGGAATAAATCTATTTAAAATAGAAGTGTGTGTGTGTGTGTGTGTGTGTGTGTGTGTGTGTGTGTGTGTGTGTTGTGTATGCTCATGCATATGTGTGTACGCACTTGTACAGGGGAAGGGGAGGTGGCAAAAGTGAGGAAAAATGATGAAGGACTTGTTTTCTTATGGAGTAGAGGGAAATGTATATTTTATTTGGATTAAAGAAAGTATAACCCTAACAGTAAATAAATCCCCTCCTTTTTTTAAAGAAAATAACCATATGTGGAAAGGGAAAGTAGAGGTCAAAAATGAAAACTCAAGTTTAATTCAGAGAATTTTGTTGAAAGAATTATAGGTTTGGACCAAAGCTTAGAGATTTCCAAAGGCAGCCGAAGGTAAGAACACAAGAAGGGAGCAATAAGGGCTGCTATTTGTAACAGTTACTACAAGCATAATTTGTATAGTGTTTGCAAATGGGGTTATACAATGACAATAACTCAATGTTAATTTATACATTGCTCAGCATATCTTTTTAATAATGTTTTATTTATTCTTTGAGAGTTTAATACAATATATTTTGATTATATTCATTTTTCTGTCCCAACTCTTCCCTGTTCCTCTCCCACTTCATAATTCCCAACCCTTTTGTTCAACTTTATGGGTTCTCTCATTCTGTCTCTGCCTCTCCCCATCCTTAAAACACACACACACACACACACACACACA
>OU015748.1:89669526-89684518 GCA_907169655.1 Acomys percivali
GAGAGAGAGAGAGAGAGAGAGAGAGAGAGAGAGAGAGAGAGAGAGAGTTGATTTTGTATTAGCTGACTCCTCTTGGTCATGGGATCTACCCAGGAATACGGGTGTTTTCAAACAAGCAAATGTACTTATTTTATTTGCATTTACTTAATTATTTCTCATGTATATTTATGCATTTGTGTGTCAGATAAAGAGGAAGAGACAGGTGGGAGGATACACATGTTCCTCTGCTTGCAGTGGTCTCAGTAGCTCCAAGTGTCCTCCTCTGTCACTTTCCATCCAATTCCACTGAGACAAGATCTCTCACTAAACCTGCTGCTGAGCTGGAGGCCAACAGTCCCTAGTTCTGCCTTGCCATGCCTAGGTATTAGTGTAGGTGCTGGACATTTGAACTCAGGTCCTCATGCTAGATCAGCAAGTGCTTTTTACCCTCAGTAGCTCACATGCCATAGACCCCTGTGTCAAAGTTTCCACTAGATTGAGTATGGTTCTCTGAGGACATGTCCCCAGTAGGACTTTCAAGCAACTTCCACTCCCCCCCAGGAAATTCTACTTTAATGATATTGCTCCTGCAGTGACATTGAAATCTCAAGTGTGCATGCATTCTGGCATAAATGCATTCACAATACACATGCAGTAATGTTAACAGAAATAACATGGTTTATTGGCCACTAAATCATTCTAAACCTTGCAGGCTCTGAAGGAAACATTTGTTTTCAGGAATATTCAGTGGTGCTCTCAGGACTACTATTTATGGGACTTGAAGGAATCCTGATGTAACAGAGAAAGAAGTGGAAGTGTGATAAACCTGTGATAAAGCCTCAGGAGACCCCAGGTAGATTTCCACACATGTCAAGACTTCTGCCTACACATGTTCATGTGCATACATGCATATGGGGGCCAGAGGTAGACAGTGGGTGTCTTCCTGAATTATTTTCACAATTTATTTTTGAGATAAGTTCTCTTGCTTACAAGTTTTCTGTGCATTACAAGAAAAGGAAGGAATTTCTATAACTTGTACAAGTAAAAGCATTCAAAAATCTGTTTATAAAAAAGCTATCTCCAATTGAGTTGAAAAATGGTGGATTTTATATCCATGTTACCATGGGAAAGGGAAGATAATATTGAGCAAGCTCATTCATTTTTGCTAGGAAGAACAATAGAAAGGGACTTGGATTAGGGGTATTTGTCTTCAACACTGAAAGACCAAAGGAATTTAATTCTTTGGTCAAGGAATATGCCTAAGGTGAACACTACAGAATCTATTCCAGTGCACCACTCACGCCAATCATATCCACAGACCACACAATCATCTCAAAGAGCATTCTGCCATTTCTGGAATCATGAAGTCTGACAGAAGATGATTAATAGGGGAGTAATGAAGCCATTGTCAAGGCAATCAATATTACCCATCATGCCTCTCATTCACCAGCCATTCAGGGTTCCCCTCACCCTCAGCTAATTCCTGTCAGCATCCATACCACAGCTGGTATTGGATACAGGGCTTCCTTCCTGGAAAATTAACATGTCTTTTCTACATTTGGCAGCTGGACTTCCTCATTTACTGTCAAAATGAACAAAGGAAAAGAAAAAGCTTCAAGTCTCTGAAGAAAGAAGTCAAAGAAGATATCAGAAGATGGAAAGATCTCCCATGCTCATGGATTAGTAGGAGTAACATAGTAAAAATAGTTGTTTGACCAAAAGCAGTATGTAGATTCAATGAAATTCCCATCAAAATGCCAATACAATTCTTTACAGGCCTTGAAAGAACAGTTCTCAACATCATATAGAAAAACAAAAATCCTCGACTAGCTAAAACAACCCCTGATCTCAAACTGCATTATAGAGCAACAGTAATAAAAACTGCATGGTACTGGCACAGAAACAGACTGGTGCATTAATGGAATACAATTGAAGACCCAGAAATAAACCCATATACCTACTGACACTTGATCTTTAACAAAGAAGCCAAAACCATAGAATGGATAAAAGACACCATCTTCAACAAATGGTGCTTGTCTAACTGGCTCTCTATATGTATAAAATGAAAATAAATCCATAGTTACCACCCTGCACAAAACTCAAGTCCACATGCATTAAAGACCTCAACATAAAACTGGACACACTAAATCTGCTACAAGAAAAAAATGGGAAAGATCCTTGAACTCATTGCCACAGGAGAAAACTTCCTGAACAGAACACCAACAACTCAGGCTCTAAGTTCAGCAATTAATAAATGGGACCTCATGAAAGTGAAAAGCTTCTGTAAGGCAAAGGACACTGTCAACAGAACACAATGACAGCCCACAGATTAGGAAAAGATCTTCACCAGTCCTATATCCAACAGAGGGCTAATATCCAAAATATATAAAGAACTCAAGAAATTAAACACCAGCACAAATAATCAAATTTTAAAATGGGGGTACAGAACTAAACAGAGAATTTTCAATAGAGTAATATCTAGTGGCAGAGAAACACTTAAAGATATGTTCAGCCTCCCTAGTCATCCAGAAAATGCAAATCAAAACAATTCTGAGATTCTGTCTTACACCCATCAGAATGACTAAGATCAAAAGCTCAAGTGACAGTACATGCTGGCAAGGATGAAGAAAGGGGATCACTCTTCCATTGCTGGTGGGAGTGCAAACTTGTACAACCACTTTGGAAACCAATCTGGTGCTTTCTCAGAAAACTGCAAGTAGTTCTACCTCAAGGCCCATCTATATCACTCCTGGACATAGATTTGTAAGGTGCTCGACCATTCAACAAGGACACTTGCTCATCGATGATCGTAACAGCTTTATTCATAAACACCAGAATCTGGAAACAACCTAGATGCTCCTCAGCTGAAGAATGGGTAGTGAAATTGTGCTACATTTACACAATGAAATATTACTCAGCTATTAAAAACAAATCTTTATTTGCAGACAAGTGGATGGAACTAGAAAAGGTCATCCTGAGTGAGGTAACCTAGACGCTTGGTTACCTATACCATGGTATATACTCAACTTATAAGTGGATATTAGGCATATAATATAGGATGCCCACATTATAACCCACAGACCTAAAGGAGCAAAATAAGAAGGAGAACCCCAAAGAGGATGCTGAATTCTCATTCAGAAGGCCAAATAGAAGAGACACAGGATGTGCTTGAAGAGAGGGAACAGGATGGGAGATTGCCATAGAGGTTCTCTGAAAGACTCCACCCAGCAGAGGTTCGAAGCAGAAGCTAAGTCTCACTGCCAAATTTTGGGCAGATTGCAGGGAGACGTATGGATGAGTTGGGGGATGGAAAGACCTGAAGATGACAGGAGCTCCACAAGGAAAACAACAGCCAACAAATTTAGGCCCAGGAAACCTGAAGAGAATGATGCACCAACCAAGGACAATGCATGGAGAGGACCTAGGCTCCCTACTCAGATGTAATCAATAGGCAACACAGTCTCCATGTCAGTCCCTTAATATGGGGTGTAAGGGCTGCCTCTGACATGGACTCTGTTGTCCACTAATTGACCATTTCCCCCTGGCAGGGCAGCCTTGCCATGACTCAGAGGAAGAGGATGCAGGCAATTCAAATGAGACTTGATAGGCTGGAGTCAGATGATAGGGGAGGAGGGACTCCCTTTTTGATGACTAGAGTAGGGGGAAGGGGAAGAAGGGAGGGAGGGTGGCCCCGGGAGACAAGAAGAGAGGGGGCTACAGTTGGGATGTAAAGTGAATAAATTAAAAATAACCAAATTTAAGAAAAGTTTCAAAAGATGCTCAAATAGATCTCTTAGCCAGCAAAAATTTTTGCTGTCCATGTAAAAGCCATCTGTCCTTATCTTGAAGACCAGAATCACTTACCAGATTGCCAATTCCTTCATCTGCCTGACAATCTCACACGATGCTGAGAGTTCTAACAACGTGTTGTTGAAGACTGAGTTTTAACGGAAGTGTCATTATATTGCCTAGTGAGGATTTCCTGCTTTGCTAGCCAAAGTTTCTGAACTCAGTGACTCGGAGTCGTCAGCCTAAGAAAGACAAATTTACTAATTATTTGTTTACCAGGAACGATATTCCAATAGTCTCCCTCTGTTTTCCCAGCATAATTCTGGGACTCTCGTATCCTATTATTTGAAGGCAGGGTACCATATGAGGTCATCGATATAAAAGGCACACCGAACATTTCCAGAGTGTGGTCCACCAGGGCTACAAAATGTATAGGATGGAGTCGTGAATTTTGTGGGGAAAACCAGGGCCTACCCTCCTTTGCTATGAGCAGGTCACTTGACCTAATGTAATACTCTATAGAACTCCATGTCAATCAACCAAATATTCTCAAGCCATGGTACCGGCTGAGGTCCACCTGAAATAAAGGCAAACTTATACCTCAAGGAATTGATTCCAAAGCTAGAAATGTGACCATTTACATCGAGACTCTAGTTAATTTTCAAAGGAATGATCCTGTATTTTGGAACTCAGCATTGTTCTTTGTTGCTCAAAGACGAAAATGTACCAAAGGCAGCAACTCACTCAGGCTTCATTAGTGGGAATCATTAAGTTTGCCTAGTGCATAACCACAACTCGATCAACAAGCCTGCTCTGTTCATAAGCCCGTGAGTTTACTATGTCCTTCAGTCTGGTTCTTTTATATCAGTTTTGAGAATCTTTTCTTGTTGAGAGAAACAGCAGCGAAAGAGCCTTCTCCCTTCATAGCTACATCAAGCGGGTTGTGCAAATGCCTCGTTGTCTGAACCAAGAACCCCACACTCCCGCACATACCACTCTGTGTTCATCTTCATGTGTCTCAATTACCAGTTCAGCCACTCTTTGTAATGTTTGTATTGTCATGATATTAGGCTTCTTTTCCTTGTAGATGATCTAGATGATCAAGGTAATTATATAAAGTTATGGCCTCCAGGATGACTTTGTTTTAGCTAGTCTCTCTGTGATCCTCCTAAGTAGGGTGCAGTGAGTATCAGTCAAAGATCAATTTGCCTGTCCGTTCTGAATAGATTCACATATGTGTTCTTCTCTCCTCGATTGTGTGGTCACATGGTAGCTCACCACGTGGGCCTAGATACTAGTTGAGAGGAAGGGCTGAGAAAGAGCGGGATGACATGAATGCTCCCTCCTTAGTATCGCTAGTAAAGCTCTTTTGTGGTTTCTTCTCTGTCCAGTCCTTGTCTAACGCTAACTCTTCCAATTCCATCTTAGACAGCTCACTGCTGCCCCTGCCCAACATTGTGATGTGGCAAGTTGGCATGAACCTTCACCATACAGACAGTTCTGGTTACCTGCCTCTCGGATACTCTACAGTAAGAGGCTCTCTTTACCGAGGGCCAATATTATGACAAAAAGTGTCCTTTAAGAAAGATGATGTATGATACAATTCTTTGATGCATACATCGTGGCCTCAGTATGCAACACTAGCATGTTACTTTAGACTAAAAAAAGTATTTATTTCTCAACCATAGAGACAGCATTTAGAAGTGTTTCTCCAAACACCCCTAAAGAATATGAAAGCCAAGCTTAAGAACTTGTTGCAGCTATACTGTCTACCATATTAAGGGGGAAAGGAGATCTTAGGTACCCTAGTCAGTAGTAGTAACACTAACCCAAGATTAAAAGAGAATGAATTAAGAGGAGCAGAGGGAACTTCTACAGATTCCAGTGTCAGTTTTCTTATAACCATTCTGAAGCTGATAAATAAGTATTCAAAAGTATTATCAGAACTCTTTTTGTCTCTTTCCCATCCTAAGGTTACAGTCAATGTTCATTGCAATTAGCCTTTAAATCGGAGGAGAAATAAACACATAAATCCATCAAGAGATTTTGTTCACTAGGAACAGGGAAAAACAATGAAAGTCACATCAAAGTCATAACCAGACACATATTGTCCACAACTTTCCTTTTTTTTTTTCTTCTTGATGTTATAAAACCATATGAGTTTTCTTTGTCTGTATTAAAGAACTGTTTACTCTGCATCTGAAACCAAATAAGGAAAGCCTTTCTGTTCTGTTTACTTTACGATGAAGCATCCCTAACCCACATGAGTGATGCTATTGTCTTCTAATTGGAAAGGCATTTTGTGTTTATTGAAGGTACAGTGAACTAAAATCCATAACGGAGCAGAAGCCTAAATGAATCCTCGGAGGAAAAGTAGAGCATTATTTAAGTGGGATTCCTTATGATATTGTATTCTGAAAGTTAAGACTAAGGAGCAAACCTTTTAAAGGGAGTTTCCTGTCCTCAAAGAAACATGGATGTTATTATAGGAGTCTAGGCCCTGCAGACTTCAGTTCACTGTAGCAAAAAGGCTCCGAGAAAGATGAAATCATCTGTATTGTATTATGAGCAAGCAGGCCAGTTGAAAAGGGACATTGAGTATGCAATGTGGTAGATATTAGCAAACACTTAAGAGAAACCACAAAAAAAAAGCCCTTGTGCATTGGCCTAGAGTAAGCCTTCAGCATCTGCCTGGGCCCTTCGGAGTCGATGCTGCTGAGAACGTAAGTCTGTTTGCTGGTCATTCCTCTGAACCTGAAGCCAGATGAGAAAATCCGAGCCATTTTATGGTACAATCACTCAAATCATTCCAGTATGTTACAAGACTTTTTGCCTTTGCCTCGAGCTTCAAAAAGAATTAGGCGGCATTTGTAACACTTCACACATTCCAAGGAAACAATTGGACCCAATTGTGAAAGGGCTCAAGCTCTGATGGATTTTCTTATGTAAAATTTAGGCTAAGAATCCAACATAACACTATGCTTTGCTCCAGAGCCATAGAAGTAAAGTATGGTAGATCAGTGATTCAATTTTATTGGATTTGTTATTATTTTGTGCTTGTGATATTATTTGTTGCTGTTTATTGTTATTTAGTAATAAATACTTAACTATGATAAACTCATGGCTTTTGATAAACTCATGGCAAGCCTCATTTAAAATCTGGGCATGATGTAGAAATGACCACACAAAAAGAGGAATTCCATACATCAGAAATTTCAACAAGCCACATATAGAGATATGTATATGCATACCTATAAACATGTGTATATATGTATGTATGTATATGTGCATGCATATGCGTATATATGTATATATGTGTGTATGTATAAAGAATTATATTTAATTTAAAGATCTAAGAACAGTGAAGTAGATGTTAAGCTTGATTTCACAGCAATTCTAAAATGTTTCTTACTATTCTTCAAATATCTGGATTTTATAAGTGGTGGAGACGAGCATTGTACACACTAGGCAAGCATTGTACCACCGGTTTACTCCCCAGTTCTGCAATACCTCTTTATACATAATCTTTTTTATCACAGTCTTTGTGAGTGTATATAATTATTTTATTGGCAAATCATCTTATATACAGAGCAACGTTATTTTGCAGAAGGCCTGTTTGTCATATGCCTAAGGGTGTTAGTGTTTTTCTGTTAGCTTAGATGCTTAGAAGTACTCTCTACCTGTTAAACTGCTGCTTCCTGGGAGGGAAAGGGGCTGGGAAGACAGAAGAGAAAGTGCAAATTCCCTAGAAACAAGGTCTTCATGATTTTCATGAAATTCAGGGATGTTAAGGCTAACTTATTTTCTGTATCGGTAGTAGCTATGAACACACACAGAGACACAGACACGTGAATATGTGCATATAGGTTCTGGATAAATATATATAATGTATATATACATCTATCTATGTAATGTACATATGCATATATGTGTATAATATATTGTGATACATATATGTGTATGTGTGCATATGATATGTGTGTATTTTATATATACACATGATGTATGTATAGGTAGGTATGTAGGGTAATTCTCAGTTGCTGTGCTGCTTTTCCTATTTTGGAGAAGAAGAAAAGAACAAGAAAAATTTTTTTAAAGGCCTGATCATTTGCAGTTGACTAAGCAGTTGACCTTGACTGCTTTTCAAGCAGCTGCAGCCATTGGATGCTTAGTTGAATCCTTAGAAATCACAAAGGGAATTAGTATTTCCTGATTTCAAGGAAACTGCAGAGAAATGGCTGCTCTGCCTCTCAACTACAAAAGCCCAGTTCCGGATGTCAGCATTTCTTTAGAGATTAACTGAGTAAGTAGCAACAGGAAACATAGCTTTGCAGCAACACACTGATAATCCAGGATTGAAGGCTTAGGTCCAGCTCTGGCAATTTGCAGGGCCAAACTAGAATCTTCCTACAGGAGTTCATCCCAGAGGACAGCATCAAGACTATTTGGAATGGAATCACAAGGCAGACTGTCATACTGTGCTAATTATTATTGTTGTTGTCGTTGTTGTTGTTATTGGTGTGTGTGTGCGTGTGTGTGTGTGTGTGTGTGTGTGTGTGTGTGTGTGTGTGTGCACGCATGCGCGCATGGACACACAGGTGCCACAGCATGTAGGTCAGAAGACAGCTTTCTAGAGTTTATTGTCCCTTAACCCCTTGTTGAAGCTGAGTGTTTATTGCATCAGGTGCTGTACTGTGTATTCAAAGCTGATAATCCACAAATAGAAATTCTACAATTACTAAGTCACACCACTGCATCTGGATTTTTCTTTCAAAAAAGTGGGTTCCAGGGATAAAACTGGAGTCATCGGATGTGTGTGGCCAGCACTTTTTTTCAGCTGAGCCATCTCACCAGACACTGTCACCTTGTGTCTCTAACTCCACCCTGCCAACAGTTCTGACCTTGGGAGCTCACTTTTCATGAACCTCTTTGAAAGTCAGTCTTCAGCTTACTAATAAACTAAAAGCTTCTCTCCTCCATTTGAAATCATTTTAGGGGATATTGTATGGAGATTTGAAGGCCTCTGATATTTTAGACAACACAACAATTATAAAAGGTTGTCAGAATTTTCCCAAGTGTGTCTTTCTCTCACAGAAAAATGAAAAGGTATCAGAAAACTTAGCAACCAATGATCATGCAGGTATAAAGTTCAAGATTTGAGATTTAAAATAGCGTAAACCTATTGGCCGCAAAACTTGGCCATACCTTCTTTACAATGTTGTATTAAAGCTTATCAAGGCCAGAGAATGTCTGGGACCAAATTGTCTAAGCTTAGTATTTTATTTTCTAACTTTCCTACCTGGGTCTTCAAGTCTTACATAAAAAAGGTCACAAAGAAGTCCAGAACTCAGGTGAACTAACACAACAAATGCACTCCTTCAGTATAGCCAGTGGATGGCGTTGCCCTCTCCTTGCATAGTGCTTTTTTTCTTTAAAATATAAAATATGGGATTACAAAAGGTCATATTACACATGCTATAAGCATTAACTACAAGTGGGAGTTTAATAGCTAGTTTTTGAGCCAATTTTTGAAATGGCAATTTTCTTCCCCTTTTGTGTTCTCTGACCATTTCTGCCGTCTAATTTGGTTCACAAGCAAATTATACCTTCAAATGACTTCATTTAGCCTGGGCAAGAAGGCAGTTGAGAGTCATTTCAATTTTATTTCCTGTCGTTTTCCTTTTGAAGAAAATTCCCAGAGCTATATCTTGTGCCCCCATCTCCCTTCAGGAAGGCACTGCCAAAACTTGGACGTGCATGGTGCCCTCAGAACCCAGGGCACCACACTAGATGCTTTCCAACCCCATCCAAACACAGAAGAAAAGAAAGAAAAGCATCCCTTCAGTGACTTATTCATAGATGATATGATTTTAAAAACAAAGGAACTGAGGTGCCAGGAAGATGGTTCAGTGATTAGAAAAACTGCCTGCTATTTCACAGTACTCAGGTTCAATTCCTGACACTCACATGGCAGCTTACAACTGTCTCTAACTCCTGCCCAGTGGGTATGATATCCTCTCATCACATGCACCAGGCATCTGACCTACAAATGGAACACAGATACACAAGCAAGCAAAATGTCAGTACAAAAGCCTTAGTTAAAAAAGTTGGACAAACTAAAGAATACTCATTCATTTGAGATTTTTCTACCAGTCCATTTTAAAAGTTTAGGAAACCATTCATTTCTCAGGTTTTCTGTTCCTGTAACAAGTAAAACTATGTAGGTAATCTTCATAAACTTATTGAAATGATGAAATGAGATAAATACTATGCCTTCACAAGCATGCATGTTTGGGTTGTACTAATTTTGTACTGAGTGGATTAGTAATTTTAAAAAACTCATTAGGTTGGAATGATGAAAGTGATCTGGAAGGAGTTGGAAGGAGAGAGGATGGGGTGGATATGAAACAATTATATTGCATACAGCTATGAAACTTTTAAACCATAAGTTAAAAATTAGAGATTATAACAGCTAGAACATTTTTACTATCTGATGACATCTTAGCTATGTGACATCATAGTGCAATATGTTATTCTTGTGTCTGGTAATGCCTGTAAACACACCTACTACACAAGTGTTACATGAAATTATATCATATATAACTCATAGTAACTGATTATAAAAACCAGCCATGTTACTAGCTTATATATTTTTAAAACTGTAGCAATTATTTGTATAGTTTTCTAACATGAAAAATTTACACAATATATGGAATATTATTGGGACCTATTGACGAACTCCAACTTTGCAAGAAAATTCTTATTTATATAGCAAACATTTACCAGCATACATTTCTCTTCTCTTTGGATGAGCCAAGTAACGGGCATATCTTCATCCAAAACTAAACAGAATTTTCCTTCCCTTCTCTGAAGTTTATATTTTATGTGTTCTGGAAGAATCACCACTTAATAGACAAGACTTATGCTTCTGGTTCCCACAGGAAAGCCTGAGAAAACAGTGAGAACTGTCGAAAAGAGAGTGAACACTAGGCCAAGTTATCATCAGTCCTGTGAATGAATATTCAAATAAACGACAGTTCAACAAAACCAACCAAGCCAAATAAAGTATTTGCTTTCAAGGGATTTAACCAAGCTAACTGTTTTTGTTTTGTTTTGTTTTACTATCAAATAGATGAGAACAAAAAGTGGCATTTTTAAAGACATCATTTATTCTTGGTTGGTTTCTTTATTTATATTAACATTTTTGTTGGCATAAAAAATGTTGTACTTTATTGTGCCGTTCTATATATGTTATTGTTATTTGCTTGTTATCATTCTTAAGGACTTCATTTGTGTTAATCTCTGCAATTCTTTAAGATAGGTACTAATGCTTTCATGTAGTTATAAAAGAGGATTTAAGGTCTGAGAAAGTTACACAAATGGCCGAATTCATTCATTTCATTGTTTAGGTGGGGCCAAAATTTGAATTTGGCATTCTGTCTGCAAAACAGCTGTGTATCCAATGGAATATATTGTCTGCAATTTTCAAGATGATCAGAAAAGTGTGGGAAAAAAAAAAGAATTCAAATCTAAGAATTTTCCTAAGCAGCAATTTTCAGTAAGATGAGCTCAACTGAATGTCTTAAAGATTATAAATATTCTGTGGAAATGAGAAGTTACAGAACTTACAGAAATTCTGTAAGAAACTTTTAGGGTCTTTCCCTTGAAATAGGACATTTTTAAAGAGAAAGGGTGAGGTTAAGAGATGATAGCTGAGATAATTCACTGAAAGAAGAGCCTTTGGAAGCAGCTTTGGCCTAGTTTTAACCAGTTCCTAGCTCCATTAAAGGAAGTAACATACCCCCAAACAAAAGAGAAGTTAACCGTAAGGAATGTCAAAATAGGAATAACATCTTAGTAATTCACTCTGCTAGAACTGATATCATAATGGGCCTGTTCACTTGACAAAGTCTAAAATATACCTCCAAGCGTAAGTCAGAAACAGAAAGCTTTTTGTAGGTCACCTTCTAACTTGGCCAAGATGAAAGTGTTCCCCACAGAGTGCTGGAAATAGAGAAGAAAAGTTATCATAGATGAAATGCATCGGAGCTAGGTACTGTGTTAGAGCCACCATTCTGCATTCTAATGTGAGTCCATTAAGATGGCAATGCTGTAACTAATGGAAGAACACAGATTAGTGTTCTCTTTTCCACACATTGGTGAAGGAAGAGAGCATACAATGTAGCTGCTCAGCGAACAAGTAGTATGATACAGAACAGTGTCCTCACAAAAATAAAAATAAAAATAAAAATAAAACAGAAGCCACTGAATAAATGCTCAAGAAAATGCTTATAGATATTTGTCAGTTTATTGTAGTGTTTGACCAATATTTTATTTATTCTCAAGGGTTTCCCAACAATATTCTCTGTCTTTGGGATATAATAAACTGTGAATTGCATGAAAATATTTGTGGTTTTGAAGCGTAATAAACTAGTTTTAACATTTCCTAATAATTTCAGAGCAAATTTGGCAGTAACTTCCTAAAACAAGTGAGCTTACAGAAAGTTTTGTTCTCTGAGGTCTCTCTTAAAAATGAATGTAGCTGATTGTATTTGGCAACCTGGCAGGAAACTTCTTTCCTATCTTGATGAGTCTAAAATTCTGAAGGAAAATCTATCATATCTCATCTCTATCAACTTAAAACATCTATATAGACCTAAAACCATCTTAACCCCTAAATAACTAAGCTTAAGTCAAATACATTTGGCCAAAACATCTTGCATGTAACATTTATAAAATTCCTTATTCTTTTATGATTCTTCTTGCTGTACACAGTATTTTTTAATTTTTTTTATTAATTTATTCTTGTTACATCTCTATGGTTATCCCATCCCTTGTATCATCCCATTCTCCCCTCCCTCCCATTTTCCCCAGTTTTTAATGCATGTGTAATAATAGGAATGTATATGCCAAAAAATAAAATAAAATATTTTTAAAATGAACGTAGCATGTGACAAACTGCCTTTGGAGTTCTTGAGGACAAGATGAAGTGATGACATTACTATTACATTCAGTGTCTGACCAAAAATCAAGTGTTCACATATATTAATTCAGTTTGTATGGTTTCTTTAGATCCTTAAGAGAGGATATGGTTTTGTGAAGATAGAAATGAAGGCTAATTCTGAGTTCTAGTAACAAGACAATGGATTTGATGAATTGGTTTGGTTCTCTTTGTCTTTGGAGTCCTTAATTTCATAAAAAACTAAAACAAAAACAAAAAACAAAAAAAAAAACCTAGCTCCATTGCACCCATGTTTAGTAAAGAGTTGGTTTAAATAAGAAAAACCATGTTGTTATTTTGGGGATTTGTTCTGTTTTGTTTTGTTTTTTGAGAACTTTCCATACTGATTTCCACAGAGAATGCACCGGTTTGTTTTGCATCAGCTGGTGCGAGGGGTAAGGGACACTGAGGAGGGCATAAGGGAAGAGAAAAATTAAAGCAAAGAACAATTTCATGTATGCATGAAATGACATATTGAAACACATTAGCGTAACCTAAAATAATAATGATAATAAATAATGATAAAAGGCCAAACAAATAGTAAATTTCTAAATTGTCCAATGATCTCAATGACTAATCAGATTAACTTGTTCTTGGGAAACCCTTTAGTAGTCTCCTGACCCACATTTTCCAATATGTTTTTTCTGTTGTCCAAATGCTCCAGATTAGCTGAGGTTAATGCTAAAATAAGTAGACAAAGAACACAAAGCCACTAGACTACCAGAGAGCTTTGTAACGATCCTCAACAACATTTGAAGTTCCCTAAATCAATGGAGTCATGATAAAGTGTACAAAATGAGCATAGTAGATGATGTTGAATTACATTTTATTTAATTAAAATATAGTTACATCACTACCTTCTCCAGCCCCTTCCTTCAACCACTTTCAGATTCATGGCTTCTTAACCCTTGTGTAAGTGTGTGTTTGCTTGTGTGTATGTGTGTTGTATGTGTGTTGTGTGTGTGTTGTGTGTGTATGTGTGTGTAGATATACAAATGTGGCTGCTGAGTGTATTTACTGTTGTTCATGTATATATTTTGTAGAACTGACTACTTGGGGTTAGTTAACAATTCAGAGTACCCATCTGTGGAGAAACCTACTTCTCTATCTATTTAGGCAGTTTTAAATAGCATGTGACTTTTCATCTAATTTTAAACAAATTAGCTTTTCACAGCTGGTCAAAGTTGAGATGATGTCATTAATTTGCCCAATGACCTTATGCTCATCTTTGACTCTCACCAACTTTTTAAAATACAGCCTGATACATGTTGAATTCAGAATATGTTTTTGCTGAGTTTATCACAGACTCCTTATGCTTATAAGTAATTTAGGAATTATTTATTCTGATATTTCTCTCATTGACAATTGTGTTTTACTGCTGTGTTATCTGATATGGCAAACATTAATGGAATGCAGCATCTGATCACTGTCTACAGCTAGTGAGACAGGCAAAATGAAATTTTAGTATTATTGCATTTTAATTATTTTTATTTAAATGTGTCTGTTTGGAATGACATAGGTATAAGAATATAACTTTTAATTATGAACAATATAACTGAATACAAATCAAGTATTCAGGTTAAGAATTTTATCATACTAATTAAGTTTGTTTAAAGGATAAACATGAGACTTCAAAGATTTAATATAAGGGCATTCATTGCCTTAGAGTTACTATTGCTATAATGATTAAATGGGTTAAATGCTGTAATAGACACCCCAACATGTATTTTGGTTCAAGTACATTCAACAAGACAGGATAGACAGGGAATTGAGGGTTAGTCAGTAATTAAAATGTTACATTGAGATTTACCTTTATTTCATTAAGTCCTCGGAAGTACATAAATAATGTGAAATATATCTTTATGACTCATAACTAGACATTGTTTATATAGTCTTTGTTCACATTTTATTGTGTAGAACTTGTTTATGTAGTCATAACTAACTACAAAGAGTAAGAAGAAATATGTATAAATTGACTGCCCCCTCCATGTGATGCAGCAGTGCATTCATTGACTAAATAGCAATCTCTGGTCTACCACATCTCTGAGGCAGGGGAGTTGCTGACAGAGCACTGTTTGTTGCCTTACTTAGGAATTTCAATACTAGGATCCATATTATCATTGCCAGCTCTGTTGGTTTGTACTCCCTTTTGTTAAGCCATTACGGTCTTCTAGGCACTTATTAGCCACTTACAACAGTTAATCATCACACTGGAAATGAGAA
>OU015748.1:89684528-89711236 GCA_907169655.1 Acomys percivali
TTTTTTTTAACAAAAAAGTGGACACATCCAAAGAAAACTTGTATGAAATGGTCAATAATCAATTTTATGTTTGAGAGCAATTGTGTTGCCAGAAAAATAATTTATTTTCTTTCTTCATTAACTGGAAGATGAACACAGTGATACGATCATGTTTTCATGTGTCAAACTACCAGGATAATTAAGAGAAATAAGCCAAGAATATGAATCTTTGCTTAGAATACTGTGAAGTATTTTCTTTCATAAGATTGACATTACTGGCCCACTTTAAAAGTGAAGAATATTAAATAACAATTAAAGACATAACAAAAGGACATAGGCCAAATCTTAGCCCATGAAGACAGTAAAGAGGGAAGAAAGCTTATAAGATAGAAAGATTTGGTCATCACCTTGTCTCTGCTACTTTTAATCTGGAAAATCTAAGAGAAACACAAGCCTGAACATTTGATACTTCACATTTGAGACAAAGGTACTAACTCTGAGCGAGTGTGAAAAGAGAAGGATAAATCAGATGTTCTGCATAGTCTTTTCCAACCATAGGAGGACCAGGAGTGTGGGTAAATGAGCAAAGAAGTGTAACAGTAGGATTAGCACTATCAAAGTACCTCATATATATGTTTTAAAATGGTATGAAATCCATTGTTCTGTACAATTAATATATATTAATCAAAAAAACTGATTGAAAATGCTGTGTAACTGTTAATGGATACTAGTGACCACTCTTTTGTGTCTCTGTGACAAGTGGAAGACAAAGCCATGAGGACATTGTTCTCCTTCCTCCAAGCCCTCTGTATGTGGAACATTGAGTGTTCTTGTGAATAGCCATAGTAGATTATATCTATTTGGCAAGATGGAGAAGGTTCTGCTAATAGCTGGATGTGTTTGTGCTTCACTGTGGAGCACAGTAATGTCCACATAAAGTGCTTTGGCTGAGGAAATAGCATCAGAAGTGGCTGGTTCTCTCAAGAACATAATGAGCCATGAACCATGCAAGCCCCAATTAAAGGCTGAACAACCACTGACGTCTATTAAGGTCTGAGGATAGAACTTTCAGTGTGAAAACCTGCAATTTCCCAAGGAAACTGCCCAGATTTGTTTACACTTATTTTATTCATGAAAACTTCCCAAGATATCATGCTGTCCCCTGGCTTCTCAGGATCTCTTGCCAGATCCTTTATTTATTTTATTACATGTCACCTTATCATCTCTACACTCCAGTTCCTCCTGGAAAGGATCATGGGAGAGGTAGAGAAATAGCTCAGAGGTCAAGAGCACCTCCTACAGAAGACCAGAGTTTGCTTTTTAGCACTCATATTATGTCTGCAACTCCTGATGCAGTTTCTGGCCTCCTTAGGTACCTGCACATAATGTAGCATACTCTCAAACATAAATTACAAAAATTTAAGAGTATATAAAAACAAATCCAGTAAACGAATAATAATTCATATAAGGCCATCTCTTTCTGGCACCATTGTAATTTAGTAGGATCCTCCAAGGTATTCCTTCAAAGTAACATTTAAGTGGAAACATGCAAGTGAGATATCTGAAGACTGTGAGAAAAAAGCAAGTCATATTTAAACCATATGCACTAATGCTGTGCTGTAGAAAGAGTTCTTAATCTGCATATAATAGATCCAACTTCAAGCTTTCACTCTTCTACCTGGTATCTCTGTGCATTAAGGAAGCCACCTAATAATTTTGAGTTTAAACCCTCATATTTTTTAAATGCAGCAAAAAATAATATGGAAACTATAGTGTTCCCCAAAAGTCTATAAAATAATATTTGTTTATACTACTATTACTACTACTAATAGTGATAATATTGAATATTATATAATATATAGACCATATAATTAAATACCATTTTTAATTTTTACTGTGTCCTCTGTGCAACTCACATCCATGTGTTCGAAAGAAAAGATGAGTCAATGATACCTACCGCAGGCCTACAAACAGAGAAGTGAAGTTAACTTACATCCAAGGGTACTATGGTTTGGATCTTAAATGTTCCTCCAAGGATCATGTATTGGAAGATTGGTGGCCAGTGGCTAGTTGTATTGGGAGATAATGGAAGCTTTAGGAACTTACAGAGGTTAGGTCAGTAAGAATGTGACTGTAAAGAAGACTTCAGAACCACAGATTTAATTCTTTTTTTTATCTTGGATTCCAGGAGGTAACCTGCTTTGTTCTACCACACACTCCTTACTATAATAATATGCCTCAACAATTTCTTCAAATAATGGAGCCCAATGACCACTGAGTGATGCCTCTGAAGTCATGAGCCAAAATAAATAATTTCTCTTTTCAGTTACTTTTTCTATTATTTTGTCACAGTGACAGAGAGCTAAAATGTTGCCTTTGTGATCCAAGCATGAGTAATTAATGCTAGAATTGTGCACTTCACAGTGCAGGGGTGAGTATAGGGTTTATTCAAAAAAGATAGTGAAGTACAAGGAAAATTAGTATGGCATCACTTTCAATCTCACCTCTGTGTAGAGGGCACACAAAAAGTCTACCTTGGAGCTCCTTAGACACACAGGGTGACCTCATGGGGGGAGGTCTCAGTCCTAAGTCACTCCATGCAAAGTTAGAGTGGGAGGATTTTGAAATGTGATGCATTTCATTTTCTCTTCACCTGACATTTTCCTTATGAAAGGAATAGATGCAGAAGATTAGAGGAATGGAAGTGAGGGCAGACATTCCCTGATGACTGTATCACAGTCCTGAAAATTTGCTAAGGGACAGCCTGTATTCCTCACCTGAAAGGTGCAACTCCAGGCAAGGCACTGTGCCTCACTTGACTCTTGCTGACCTCTATAACTACTGGCTCCAGGTAATAACAGACCTGTGGTGTCATTATCTGAAGAATATGCTACCATTAAGCATGATTTCCCCAAGCCCCACTCAACCCCGTCCAGACAACCCACTCAGAATACTGCTTCCTTACCTATTATTCTTTTTTTACATAGCAAAGCGTAATGCTTTTATTTAGAGCAATGCTTTGTACTGATCAGTACCTCACTGAAAGTGAGTACCTTTGTTAACTGTTCTGGTCTTACCTGTGCTGAAAAAAAATTAGCCTTACCAGGTTCCATGGAAGTCTGATTTAATGAAGGCTACTGAGAAGCCAAAAAAAACCAGGGTCTCCTACCCTGGGCTTTTCTGCAAGATAAGTGCAGCTGAGAGCTGGACGGCTTCCAAAGCACCGGTTTAAAGGCCTGGCTTCTCTCTCTCTCTCTCTCTCTCTCTCTCTCTCTCTCTCTCTCTCTCTCTCTCTTAGGTCTTTCCCAACATCTGTGACCATAACACATGTGAACGATCTAAGCCTTGCCAGTGTATTTCCTGGCAGACATAGCACGTGTCAGCTTTATTGCTCATTCAGACTTGGGAATTGAATTGAATGTAACAAATGCTTATTAAACCACAATTTTGTGTTGGTGTGCTATAGAGAATAGCTCCTATTGTTATGGGGACAGAAAAACTTAAAATTTACCAATTATTTCTAAATGTAATATGAGCTATTAATTGTTATTTTCTATATGTCCCAAATGTTGACATTTATTCATTGTTTCATATCATTTAATTGTCACAATACTGAAGGAAAACAATTATTTGGTTTTGCTTATTGAAAAACACTAAGACTCAAACATAACACATGTAATAAGGTGAAGAAGTAATGATTTATATCTAGTTATGCATGGTGAAAAGCAAGTTCATCAGCTTTAACCCTTGAAAGAGCTAGTGACCTAATCCCAAATTTAAACTAACTCAGATAACTGGTCTTCAAAACTGACTGACGTCAATCTCTTCTCAGTGTCTTACTCTCTTGAGCAGCTGCTGGAATATAAACAAAGTTGAGCAGCTGCTGGAATATAAACAAAGTCATACCAAACAAATCTGTTCTTTCTGCCCAGGGAGCTAAGAGGAAGTGTCACGCAGGAAGCAGACATTCTCCTTCTGTGAGTGTGACAAGGCACATGGTTTTCACACTGCCTGGCACTTAGACAGAGCGAAATGAAGAGACTTAGAAAACTCAGCATATGTTCATCCAAGTAGAAAAGCCCAGAAATCACCCTACTGTGCAGTCTTATTAGAACACAGAGTTAGCTATCAACAGAGACATTGAAACTCAAGTCTCTTTAAATGCAATAGGAAAACTTGACTATTGGGGGAAAGGGGTGATTTCATCACTTAGACAGAAAATCCTTTACTAATACATCTAATCATTTGGTTAATTAATTTTATTTCAAGTTGTTACAAAGGCACATTCATTTTCTATTATTATACATTATTACTGTGCATTTCCTGGCTACATACACTATGATAGGGCAATTATTATTCAGGTATTTCCTGCTAAAGGAAAAGGATGCCCAAATTGAATTAATTAATTAACACTGCAATAAAGCTACTGCTGTCTTTGTCTCTGGCCAAAGACCTAGGAAAGAATGGCAAATGCCAATTGGCAGTTCCGTTCTGACAAAGGAGTTTGGTTGTGTCAGCAACATTTATTCAATAATGAATCGTCAAAATTCATTCTAAAGAAGAAGAATCTCAAAAGACCCCGTTTGCTCTATATTTTAAAAAATCAAGACATACTTTAGTCTTTAGCCTTCATGACCTCATTACTCACATCTCAGAAATGGCAAGTCAAAACTGAGGATGGTTTCTTAAAAGAATTTCTCAGAGGAAGACACGTGTCCAAATGGTCTTTGGTCACGCTTTTATAAGATGAAAATTGCTGTGAATGGCCCATATAAGTGGGAGAAGGCAGAACAAAGCACACACATAATTCAAAAACAGAAGAAAAGAAAACCATTTTTTGCAAGCTCCTGTCTTCATATTGACCCAGCATTTCAACAATGTCAAGAACAGACCGACTGCAGTGCCTATATATTCTGGAAGCGCAGCATCCAGATTCGTATAAAGGTTGCTAGTGATGGCTTAATTCAGTCAAGTTAGCATGTGTCCCAGCCCAGAAGGCTGCTAGCTCTCTGTTTGCTCCACATAGCATGAAACATGCTTGATCTAGGACACGCACAGGGTACCATTTTGGATAAGTAACTTTCTCTGGGTCTCAGGAGTTTCAAGTATACATTGGATGAATTAAAATTAATTATTAAAAATTTTAATATCATCATGTTCTCTTGAGCATTATATAATATCTCATGAATTAACAAATGGTGGCATTAATAGAATTATTCCTGACATCAAAACCATGTTTTTAGGGTCCGTATCTGCCAATGTAAACATCAGGACTTTCAGCATATGAGACAATCGTTATCAGTATAACAGTGACTGAAACAAGGCCTGGTCCCTAAATATCTATCTCGCTCCTTGTTTAACAATGTCCAAAGTTCTTATTCGCACAAGAGTCAAGACACTGAGGACCACCCATGGTGAATCTCAGCCATTATGTATGAAATGAGATTAGATAGACTGTTATACTTGGAAAAAATGTTCAATACATGAGTTCTTTTTGCTAGAGGGTAGATAACACTGTTTGGAAGGGCCCATAAATGAATCTGGCTAGACTAAACATTCCAGCACTAGAATAAGCATGGAAGATATATGCTAGAGACTTGGGTATTATAGTTAGGATGTGTAATACTTTTATAAGACAGGTAAGTGTTTTTCAAATAACAATCTCTCATTTACCACCTGTAGGGACTCTGTAAATTTTTATTTAAATGAATTCATCATTGCAGTGTCATTCATTGGTTTAAAGCCATTTTCACTATTATTGAAATAATCTAAATATGGAAATGTTAATAATAAAAGATCAAATACTATTTTGTTATTAAATTGAATGTTTTTATTAAATTTGTTTTTTGGCAATTACACACATATATGTACACACACATACACACACACACACAGATAGGTACAGGCCCACAGAATACCTTTCAGTGACTGTCACCACCCTCTCACATGGCCCAGCCACCTTCATTATGTCCACCACATAAGTCCCTTTCCTACATTCATGTATTTTTGTTGGGTTTTGTTATCTATTGAATTTAACTAGAGTTATCTGTGGAAACATGAATCACTCAATCTTGAAAAACAAGTGAGGGAAGAGCATATAATATGTGAAGCTTTATTCCATTTATTCTATTATTTCTAACTGACAAAAACAGTGTGCATACTTATTACATAGAACATGTTGTTTTGATATGCATACATTGCAAAGCGGGCAAATAAGGATATTAAATACATTTTTTCATATGTGAATTTTTGGTGATAAGAACACCTCACATTTAACAAATTATTAATTTGGGGCTGGGGAGATGTGGATAAGTGTTTGCCATACAGGAGTGAGGACCAGTGCTAAGATCTTCACTCTTCATATGATCCCAGATACCTTCAGATAGATGGAAAACGGGAGGCAGAAAAGAAGACTCTCTGGAGGCTTGCAGCCCAGATAACCTGACATTTGCAGTGGAATACAACAAAAGACTGCCTGAAACAAGATGGAGAGCAAAGGCCAATCCATGAAGTTGTCTGCACTCTCCATAGGAGAGCAATAGTTTGTGTGCACTCATATTCTCAAACACAACTCTTACCCATGAACATACGTTCATACATACCTGCACCTATACATCCATACATATTACACATATGCATTATCCACATGCATAAAATTTCATTTAAGAAGATTTGTAATGTTCATAATAAGCAATTATTATACATAGTAACCATATAGTAGAGTGTATGTTTCAATCTCATTCCTAATTAAAATTTTAGAGATTTGGAATGACCCCTCCCCAATTCTGCACCTATCTCTAATCTCTAGCAATCACCATTCTACGTCACTACTACTGTGAGTTTAGTTTTTATTATTTCACATACAAGTGGGACCCTGAAATGTTTGTCTTCCTGTGCTTGACACAGTTGAGTTAACAGAAGAGTCTCTAGGTCCTCTACATTGTCATTGTAACAAATTATAGGATGGTTTTTTTTTTTTTAAGTTTTAAAACTTAATTATATTCTTTTACTCTTAGCAGAATGCAGCCCTTTTTTTTCCCTCATCCATTTGTGGGTTGATAGAACACCATGGCCGTTGTTAATAATGCTGCCTAGTTGCTCTGATTCCGGGGACTTCGGATATACACTCAAACACAAGACTGTTATAATCCGCGTGTGTTACAATTAAGGAAAATCCATATATTTTCTGCAATGTCTTCATTTACATTCCCACTAACAGTATGGGACGGTTCTCTGTACTCCAAATCCTCGGAGTCATTTATCTTTCGTCTGCTCATTAGTATCTGTCCCTCGTCAGTTATTCAGTACTGGAAATGCCAATTTCTTCTGTCTGCCATGGGAATCTAAAACTCTTGTCCATCTCACAGCATTTGCTGAAGCTTGGAGGAGACAACACATGAAGAAGGCTTAGGGCAACTTCTGGTGTTTAATAAGTGTTAACCACGTTAGCTTTTATTACTAACATGACAGCATTTCTGGCATTTATTTTTGCTGTAATTTTTTAAGGCAAAGTAACTTTGCAGCTGAATAATCAAAAGGACAATGACACATACTTTTTTGAAGCCTTTGAAATAAGCAGTAACAAAAAATTCTTATTTCATCTCTTTTACTAGATAGTAAAACATTAATATTTGACATTTACATAGCACCTGCAGAACATAAAACAGCCAGGGTTGGTGTTTAATAAAGGAACCCTCAAAGGGTTCCACCTTTGGAACAGTTCTCATTAAAATCAAAGCAACATGACATTGCCACCCTCCTTAAAAGAGTGGCACAACTTTATTTCTTAACAAAGAACATGGTCATAGCAGATCATAAGAAATTATCTATTCCGTGGCTAATGTCCTAGAATCTTATTGATTCTTCTATGATACCACAGATACATCAGGAAAAATTTCCTCAAGAAAGAAACAAGAAGTTGCATAATTAAAAATATAGCCTATTGTAGGTGATCGAAATAGGTAATAACCAACCCTGCAATCTACAAATCTAAAGAAAAATGGAGAGAAGAATTTCTCCAACTCCCTGGGCTTATTTCATGGTCCCTTATGATCCCAATAACCCTGCATACATGGAAGTACGGTCTCCAAATACTAGACTCAGGTGAAACATGGGGAAAGCTATATTAACAGAAGCGGCTGAGCACTAGGCAGCGTGTGGCAGAGGTAGACTCCAGCTGAGTTGTGTTCCTTCCATGAACCCATTGTTAATCTCTCTGCTCTAATACAAAGGATTCTAAGGAAGCTGGGCTACAAAGGGATTACCCTGCTCATACTTGTATAGTATGAATTGGGTCTGGTATTTGAATCCGAATCTTTATTCTTAACCACTTTCAAGGACGTTGATCCATCCATCCATCGCTGCATTTTTTTTTTTTTTTTATTTTCTGCAAGCCAGCCAGTCGTTTAAGTATCATCTCAAAAATAAAAGCTTGGATACTTTCCAAATGCCTTTGCCAGTCCTGACATTGAGAGGAGAGTAATAACCAGTAGATCGATGACAACGAAGAAGCAACAAATAGACTTGACAGATCTCCTTCCCACAAGTAACGAACATAGAAACCAGGAGACAATCTACAAATGTGAGCCAAGAAGTATTCTGGCCAGCATTATAAAGCAGTGGTTAAAGGAAAGCTTCCTTCTGTTGTTTTCATTACTTTCAAGGTACCTTGGCTAACCTTAAGCAAAGAATCTCAGACCATCTCTCCTTGCATGGGATACATGGCAGTGTGTTCTGCCTATGTATGAGGTCTCTCTGTGTGTAAGCAGAAACAAAACAAGCAGGGCACACAGGAAGCGAAATACCTCACCAGAGATAACAGGAGAAGTAAATATGCCTCATATTTTGCACTTTGGCCTCTGCCAATATCTCACTCAATCTCTTAAATTATACATCTACTTTTTAACATAAATAATCATATTAAGTTATAAATATATAAATTCCATTATTGGTTTCACCTGCTTTGTAACTTATATTTGGAATATATTGTAAATGTAAGAGTATTTTATCATATGAATTTGTGATTTAAAACTTTGTTACAGTCCAACAATGGTGGCACATAACTGTAATCTAGCACCTGAGAGATGGAGGCAGGTGAATGAAGAATTCAATGCTGTCATTGGCCACCCTGTGAATTGAAGGTTAGAGTAGGAAGCATGAGATTGTCTCAAATAAACGCACACACACACACACACACACACACACACACACACACATATTGTATAAATATAAGGGTATATATGCATTTCTATGTGCATTGCATAAACATGTATACATACATAGAGAAAATAGAGGAATAATTAAATATATTTAACATTATACAAATATAAATAATATAATTAAATTGCTTTATATAATCTCTGTGATAGCACCCTTGCCAACACTCTAGCTATAAAAGTTTCAAAGCATAATTACCAATCTTCTGTATTCTTCTCATTGGTAAGTGCAGTCTCTGCTCTCTCTTCTTGCAGTCTGAGCGGGCTTATGACTAGAGCCACTAACAGCACATGACAGATGTGTTGTTATGTAACTTCCAAGATGAGGTATTAGAAAGACACAACCTCTGGATCACTCACTGAGAGTCCCAAATGGCCATGTGGGAGAACATCCTTACTACAGCACAGTAGAGAAGCCAGAGGGCTTGGTGGTGTCTTCTCCCTTGCACACCTTCCAAACCCTGGGTCCAGAAGCAGCAACACTATTATTCCAGGTTGTAGCAAGCAATTACACTGGCCACCTTGAGTAATTATTGATGATGTCTCCAATGTAAGCATGTGTCATCCTGATAGGTCTAATAAAAGACACACTAGACATACCCAGGCACAGACACATAGAAAATTAAGAATGCCAATATTAAATATCTGACAAACAGCAAATTCCAAGAAGAATGTTCGATTTTTCTTGTTGTTCTAAGAAACGTAGCAGCCATGGCAAGAGAGGCCTGGCCGCAGATGAGTGAAGCATCTGTAATATAATCACATTAAATTCTAAATGTCTAAATTCCATTCATAGTTTCAGGTGCTTTGCAACCTATATTTCGAATATATTGTAAGTATAAGAGGATTTTTATCATATGAACTTGGTATTTAAAATTGTTTGTTACAGTCTAACAGTGGTGATACTTGACTGTGATCATACTAACATATATGTAATAATCATATTAACAATGTGTGTGATTATGTACACATTGCATCTGTATTCAGAAGCAAAGAAAGATGGCCATCCATGGGCTGTTCTCTTTATTAGTTAATCCAGAGCTGCAGCCCACGGGATGACCCCACCTACATTCAGAGTGAATCTTTCCATTTTAGTGAAACCCCTCATACTTCATCCTCACCAAAACACTGGAGATGTGTTTCCATGGTGATTCTAAGTACACTAAGGCCTATGGCCTTGCCACTCTGAACTAACCTAAGCTTGTATAAATTCAGTCAAACTAAGATCAAGATAAAATATCACAGGTAAATAAACTTTCAATAGATAATGTAAACCCATGTCATGACAATTTTTATGTGTTTTAAAGCCTGAACTATTTTCAAGTGATTACAATTCAAAGTAAAATTACTTATTTGAAGAAAATGTTACTGTGGTATTAGAAGGAATTACAGGGCATACTAAATTTTTATAAACTCTTTAGATTTGCATTTTAAATTGAACCCAAAATGAATCGAATTCTTATGAAATTTTGCTAAAAACAAAAGAAATACCTGAAAATACAATCAACAAACATTTCTACATTATATTCTTCTTAGAATTTCTTTGTAGGTATGTTATGTTATTCCGAAGACACATTTGTTCATAAGCACTCTATAAAGCACTTTCCTAGCTTATCAACAGTAGTTGCATTTTATATACAGCATCTGCCAATAGGAAAAAATTTATAACATGGCTGCAAACACTCGACACTGTATCTAAAATAACATAGACATAGACTCATCACCTTGGTTTTAATATTTTACTTCTTTAAGCCAATTTTATAGTTTAATTTAAAGGAATCATAATTCTATCATGATATGTGTGAGTAAATAATTAGTCAACTAAACCTAATTTTATTATTTATGATACAATGTTTCCTAGGGATCATCTTTAAGAAATCAGGATCAAATTAGAGGTTTTGTTTTCTTAGATCTATTTGTTAACAAAATACAACATCATCTGGCTTCACAAATGCTGAATCTACATTTATTATCCTGTACTCTTTATAGGGGAAAATTATATATTTGGATCTAACTCTTTTAAGAAGGACCCCTTACCATTTCTTTCAGAACCTGCAAAAAGTTAGGATTTTAATTACTTACATTTTTCAAGTTCAGCTCTTCACAAAGAACTTGCACATATTCTAGAACTTCAGGGAGATGCTGCTTTACCAGAGGCTGGTCAGGAGTCCTGGACCCTATCATCTTACTCCATCATCACTCACTATGAGCTGGATTACATTCACAGGCTCATTCCATGAACTTGTGCATTCACATGCTTCTTACCTGTTTCCTTCTTCTGATTGTGTTCTAAAGTGAACAAGCTGTTAGACAGATTTGAGTTGAAAACAATCAATTTACTTGTGGAAGGAAACAAGCTGTTAACAAATGTGGTCTGACAAACAGCACCAAATTTGGGGAATCGAAGTATCTTCTCATGGGTGGGCTTGGATCACCTAAAACAAATGAAGAGGCAGAGAGGTTGGGCAGTTTTTCAAGAGGAAAAAAAAGTTTCCCTTGCCTCTGCAGGTGATAGCAAAGACATGTATTGGATAATTAAACTATTGCCACTTAATGCTTTCTATAAAATATTGCATGAAGCATGAACAGTGCAGAAGACCATAGAGGGCATCAGTAAGGCAATGAAATTGCCCAGAGACTGAGAAGGCCAAGAGATCCAGTTGACCCATGAAGAGAGAACAACTAACAGAGAGCTAAATAAAGAAATCTAAAAAAACCTTCTTAAATAGAAGAAAGACAAAATAGCCCCCTCTCTTTCTCTCTCTCTGCATGCACACACAGACAAACACACACACACACAGCTTCATAGGTTTGGTGTTAGTGTAGTAGGTAGGCTCCTTTGTGAGTCAAGCTTTTAACAACCTAAAAATGATCTTGATCATAAAAATCTTGACTCATTCATGAGATAAAAGTGAACTGGAGAAGACTGTGACCAAAGGGACCTCAGTAATGAGTGTAAGGCCTAGGGACAGGAATGGAGAACATAACTTTTCCAAATTGGCTTGGAATAAAACTACTTGATGTGAGATACAGTGAAAGGCTATGGATGACAGAGAAATGTCCAAGATTAAGGACTAGGACTGAGGTGAATACTTAAACAATAAATAATGGTTGATAGGTTAGAAAGTATCATGGATCTGACACATCATGAAGACAGAGGCTACTAGAAAAAAAGGATATGTATGCAAATACTAGTTAAACTATATGTGATGATTGTGGACACATCCAATGACATCAATACATGGATGTAACTAAGCATATGAGAGCTTTTGATTTATATCTTTCAGCACTTGATAGAGGTTTTCTTTTATATTAAGCTGGTTGGTTTTGTTTTATCTGATGGCCACAGCATGGTAGAAGAGAGTTTTTTCTATGTATCTGAGGGAAAGATATACTTTACAAAGGAAATGACAACCTGCCCCTCAGGACATGAACTTTGAAGAGCTCTCAGAACTCGATTTATGGCTCAGTAATCAGTTCTTACAATGGTTCTTCTCATGGAACCTTATCTCACCTGTTTATTTACCAGCATTCAGTTAGTCATAGCTATCCCTAATACTAACACTCTCTGTACCCTGTAAGGCTGTTTTCTTAACTTCAGATCAAATAACAATCTTGAGAAAACTGTCCTGCCATAACCAGAGTTGGCTATGCAAGAATATTCTAGATAGGGTGGTTAACACAGCTTTGTTCACACATCTAACACCATCTGGAAGCATTTTGTTTTTCATGAAAAATACAGATCATGTGATTATTCTGTTTCATTACTGTAGAGAATGTTTTACAAACAAAATTAACTAACAAAATAGCCATCAAAATAAAAGAACAGAACACTTCTGTGTAGTCAGTTCTTTATTAAAGTGACTTCTGATGCCATAAATTTTGAAACACAGAAATGTTTGGGTCAACATATATTGAAATCTTAAATGATAATGTGTCATAGATTAAAAATAGTAGACTTTTAGCTTTAGCCAATACATGTGGCATAAAGACAGATAATTTACCTGAGCTTTCCAACACAGCTTGGGCCAGCATCTTCTGCTCAAAGCTGTTTACCACTCTCATAACCTCCTGCCCTGACATGAACTCAGCTTTTGTGCCAGAGCTATCCACAAACACAGCCAGGCTTATACATCCTATGCTATGGACCAGTCTTGTTTAGACTAGTGACCTATCATTTGTTAGAGCCCAGCTGAGTTTTTCCACAATAGGCATACAACTAAAACAAGAAGTCCACATGACCTTCTTTGATCCTACAAACAGTATGAAAGAACAAAACATATGGTCCACCACCATTACTGCACTAGTAATACAGAAACATTCCCCAGTGACAATTACCTAGACAGACACCAGGACTCAGAACTTATAAGAAAAATTGTAAATACTTAACTTAATAATGTAAAGATTTCATAGAAAACACACACACACAAATACACACTAACTAACTAATTAACTAACTAATGAATTAAATAAGCAAATAAAGAAGAATGGCTCAGAGATCTTAAAGAGAATGAAGCTAAAGGTGAGGGGGGAGCATCCCAGGTAAAGAAGAAAGAAAATCTTTCCATGATATAAAATAAAATAATTTATGTTCAAAACACAGCTCTAGAGAACATACTGGAATAAACATAACCAAGAGAATTAGGAGAAAAACAAATAATCAAAGCTAAAATGAGTTAAATACAAGACACAGACAATTAAAAAATGACTACGTGTCAACACATACAGCTCAATGATAGCTTTAAATATTAGAGATAATAGCCTCAGTTTTCTAATCAAAACATACATGCTGCTGGAATGGATCAAGAAACAAGATATATCCTTCTGTTTCTCTTAGAAATTGCCTTAGGGCTTAAGTGAATGGATGGAAATAGCACTATGCAAATGGAACCAAGAAACAAGCTGACATCACTATCCTAATACCTGACAAAATTCACTTCAAACTAAACTAACTAGAGAAGGTAAAGAAGGATATTTGAGTCAAAGGATGGTTAATCAAAAAGACATTACTATCATATATATATATATATATATATATATATATATATATATATATATGATATATATATATCAAACTGTTGTACCCAATTTCATAAAAAAGTATACTACTGTAATTAAATACACAGATTTCAAAAAGTAACTTTAATCCACTAATAATAGTTGGTTATAGTGCCTACTTACTCCATTAGACAGGTAATGTGGACAAAAACAAACAAAGAAACACCGGAATTAACTGGCATCAAACAAATAACCAGTACTACAAGATAGTTCAGACAAGCACTAAATAATGTACATTCTACTCAGAATTCCATCGAAGCACCTCCAAATGAGATAACATCTTGGGACACAAGCTAAATCTTAACAAATTCAGAAAAGTGAAATAACTTCATGCATCCTATATGTCTATGGTTCAATAAAACTTAAAATCAACACCAAAAAAATGTCTATTAACTCCACAAACCAGCTGGGATTAGACAAATCATTACTGAATGATGAATAGGTCAAAGAATTGATGAAGAAAGAATAAAAAGTATTTTTGGTAATAAACAAAATAAAAATAACACAGTGAGACTACTGGAATACATTGAAAACAGTCCTATGAGCAAAAGTTGTATCTCTGTCTCCCTTAAAAAATCAGAAAGAGGCCTCGAGTGGTGGTCCACTTCTGTAATCCAAGTACTCCGGGAGGCAGAGGCAGGTGGATCTCTGTGAGCTAGGCCTAGCCTGGTCTACAAAGTGAGTCTAGGATAGCAAAGGCTACACAGAGAAATCTTGTCTTGAAACAAACAAAAACCTACAAAGAGCACAAAAAAAAATTAACAAAATGAATAAGATAACAAATGATTACTATTCTAGGTTGTCAGCTTGACTACATCTAGAATAAACTAAAATTCAAGTGAGGATTTTCTGTTTTCTTTTTTCTTCTTAGGTGTATTTATTTATTTATCTATTTATTTATTGTAATTTATTGATATTACATCCTGATATTTATCCCCTAGCTTGTATTCTTCCATCTCCACACTCCCTCCATCTTCAGCCCTATTCTCCACGCAAGACCTCTGACAGGGGGACCTCCTCCCCCTACTGTCTGACCACAACCTATCAGGTCTAACACAGATAGCCAGTTTCTCCTTCCTCTGTGTGTCTACAGGGTCTCCCCAACAAGAAGTGATCATGTCAGAGCCAGTCCCCACTCCCTCCACAGTCTTGGAAAATGAGCTGTCCATTGGCTACATCTGAACAAGTATAGGTTCTCTGTATGCAGTGTCCTTAGTTGGTGCATCAGTTTGTGTAGACCCCCTGAAGTTGGAAGACCCAACTTTAATCTAAATCTTTTACGATGGGAAGACCCACCTTTAATGTGGTCCAAGTTTTTTGGTTGCAGCCTATATAAAGGACATCAGAAGAAGAGAAGAAAGCTTTATAGTTCTTTGCTTGCTTGCTTTTGTTCTTGTTGGCATGTTCACTTCCTCATTGGCATTACAGAATACTTCTTCAGGATTCTATCATATATTGAAGACTAGTTAAGACTGCAGCATCAGGATTCTTTGATTTGCTCTGGGTAGACATCAATTGTTTGACTATCATACCTACAGCCCATAAGTCACCCTAATTACACACACACACACACACACACACACACACACACACACACACATGACACACACACACACACACACACACACACACACATATATATATATATATATATACAGGTATAGATAATATATATATATATATATATATATATTCATTCTGTCAGTACTCTGTTCCTCTAGAGATCCCTGACTAATACATGATACAACTCAATAATTTGGAAAAACAAGACCAAACAAAGCTCAAATTCAGTAGAAAAAAAGAAATAATAAAATCTGAACAGAAATTAATGAAATGGAAACAAAGAAAAGAATACAACAATCAGTGAACCTAAGAGCTGGTTCTTTGGGAAGATGAGCAAGACCAACAGACTGCTGGCTCAACTAACAAAGAGAGCAAAAGAGATGATCCAAGTTAACAGCTTTGGAAATGAACAGGGAAACATTATAATAGACAACAACAACAACAAAGGCCTCAAACTATTATAAGGGGATACTTTTAAAATCTGTACTCCAAAATGGAAAATCTAAAAGAAATGAACAAACTTTTAATTCATCCAAACCACCAAAGTTTAACTAAGAAGAGAACAATAACCTATGCAGAATCATAATAAATGACATTAAAACTGTAACAAAAGCCTTTGAACTACAAAATAAAAACAAAAAACAAAAAAGTCCAGGCCTAGATGGACTCACAACAGAACTCTATCACACTGCTTAAGGACCTCACCCTGCCCCACCTGCCACCATACACAGGTTCCTTCTTCAAAGCATTAACCACATATTTCTCATCTTTCTCTCAGGTCTAGTCCCATGAGTCTCCCTTACACTCCTGATCCATGTATCCATACAGATTCACCAGATCTGGCCATCTAGCTGGACTCATATCTAGGGAGCTGATGGTGCTCTGCTCAAGTGCACGGACTGTGTAACAATGAACCAATACCAGAAATGACTTTCTGAGTTGCTGGTCAGAGGAACCCGGAGATACTTTATTTTTAATTTTTAAAAATATTTTATTAATTTATTCATATTACATTTCAAAGTGAGTCAGAGGGGAGGACATCCTATTGCAACTTTAGGTGAGAGAAGCATGGGAGAATGGGGAAATAGAAGGATCCAGAGGGTCCTAGAAACCTAAAAGAAGAACATTATGACTGGTGGATCTGGGCCCAGGGGTCCTGTTCAAACTATGGCACCAGCCAAGGACAATATGGGCAGTGAACTTCGAACCCCTACCCAAATCTAGCCAATGGACAGGACATTCTCCACCATAGATACTTTAAGACAATATAGGTCATTGCTGTTGCTCTTGGTTGCCTCCCAGAGGTTGAAGTTCCTATTTTGAAGACACACAAGATTCAAGGACCAAAGCTAGATCTGACTAAAAAGCTTCTTCCTGCTGGAATAACTGTCATGGTAGCAGAAGATGCTATGCAAGCTTCCAAGAAAGGGAAGTAACCAAAAGTGCCACCCAGCTATGATATCTATGAACCACTATGACCACTAGCATGGGTAGTGACAGTACAGTAGCACCCTCTGACTCAAGAAATATGTTTTCCAGTACATCTAGTGGGTTTCTCAAACCATAGAGCATAGCAAACCATAATACAACATAGTTGCTTCTATGCATAAATGTCAATAAAAATGTTAACTCATGAATTAGATACAGTGGGAGATCAGCAAGAATTAATAATAAAATAAAACAATAAGATTTGCATAAATTTGTGAAAATGACCTCTTTCAGAATTCCCTTTTTTTTTGTCTTTTTGAGATTATAAAATAATTAAATTTTCTCTCCCTTTTCTCACTCTAAACTCTCCTGTATATACCTACCTGCTCTCCTTCAAATTAATGGTCTCTTTTTCTGCTAATGGATATTGTACACATACATATAAATGTATATATGTATATGTACATATGTGCTCATTTATACATAAATAAAACTTGTTTATAAGATATAATACTATCTCTATGTATGCTTTTTTTGACAGACCAGTTGTCTCTGTACAAACAATTGGTGTTCGATTTGGGAAAGAAATAATAACACTTCCTGGGGAAGTACTGGGGTAGGCTCCCCCTCCTGCTCCCAGCTTTCCTGTTGCCTATAGTTCTTTGTGTAGAGCTGGGGCCTCGTGGGTTTTTCTCCATCCACTCTGGTACATCCATTGGTGTCATCCTTGCTCACCTCATCTTTGCGCAGTCGGTCAAAGTCAGTGAAACTTCATAGATATTGCTTCTCAAACTGTATTCACCCTTCTTGGTATGATGGGGAAAGCTATTTAATGAAAGCACTTCACATCCTGTCCTTTTGTATATTTCAATCTCTAGAACAACAACTCTTGCACTTGGGGCTATTCTTCACTAAAATCAGAATTACTTGAGGTAAGACTCTGTGGGCTCATGACAGTTGATCTGAAAACCTAGTAAGAAGCTAGCTTGCATGTAGCATACAAACTGTGAATACACTAGAAAAAGGGTGCCCATCCTGAGGGTCACTGGAGTAGGATGATGCAAGAGTTCATATGCAAATAATTTCTAAAAGTTTTACTATATTTAATTGCATAACACTTTTGATTAATACATTTTGTCCTTTGACCTACTCATGCCTGTACATAATACATTCTGGTGCATTGCCCTGCTTGTTTCTTATTTCCCACCACTGTCCTTGGCTCTACCCTTCTATAGATCTCTTCACCTTATTCATGACTTTTTGCTTTCTTCTGTGTTTCATGCAGTTGAACTGGGGTCATCTGTGTGGTCACGGGATTGGGACATACATTGGAGCCTGATGGACTCACCACTGGGTGTACAACTGGACACGATACCTCCATCTACACAGAGTACGTTGTTGCCAATAGTTCAGCAGCAAGTTGTAGGCCACTGCCATCTCTACACTATGCATTCCATTCAATACGTTTAGCCTATAGCTGACATGAGTAGGTGAAAGAAAACTTGGGTGAGGAAATCTATTGTTATACCCCAAATTCTTCCTTCTTGTTATCTCTAAATACAATTGTATGTCCATAGATTTCAAAAAATTCATATCATTTTGGTGTTTCTGCAAATAATAGATTACTTTAAACCTAATAGATTTTCAAGAGTAAGATGAGCTTGGAGAATTAATGATTATTCCTATAGAGAAGACATGAAGCTATTATTGTCAAACGTGGAAATAATTCTCTCTAAATGGGAGAGAGGGGAGTGGAGAACTACCTCTGACAAGAACTCTGGCGCACTCAATTTGATAACTGTCCCTTAGTGGAGAGACCCTGTGGAAACAGAGGAAGGGGATGCAGGCTATCCAGATGATGCCTGATAGGCTATGGTCAGATGGTGTGGGAGGAGGACCCCACCTGTCAGAGGTCTAGGGGAAGGGAACAGAACTGAAAAGGGATTGATGTGAGAACAGGAAGATGAGAGCAAGGGGATTACAATCAGGAGTAATGTGAATAAATTGTAATAACAACAGAAATTTAAAAATATATATCAACCCATCTATGCACAATTCACTTTAAGCCTGAAAGCAAGGAAAGCTAGACACTAAAAACTGGGCTAGCATTGAAGTTGCACATAGTCGCTTGCCATGAAACAGTCCCTCTGTGATAATGCATGGCTGTGGTATGATGTGATCATGATGCTATTCATTTTGTGGTGATAGAGTATGTGCTCAACTTGCCAACTAGAACATCCAGTTCAGTTACCAATTCTCTGTTGCCTCAAATTGTCACTGTGGCATCTTAATGTCTCTGCGTCGGGAATTTCAAAGAGCACTGCTGACACTAGAGACAGCAGACAGAAGAAGGTACTTGTATATATGTTTGTTTGTTTTTTTAAATAACCATGACCGGGGATGTAGCCCAGTGACAGAACACTAGCCTAATATATGAAAGGTCTGTGGTTCAATTTCTAGAACTGCAAAAAGAATTTTGAAAACATGACCACATGAACGAAGTAGATGTGTAGCCTTTTTAATGTCCAGATCCACATTTTCATCCCAAAGTATGAAAGTTACAAGGGCCTGAAACATCTGGAGATGGAAAGAAAGAATCACACTTTCTTTGGAAGCAGATTTTACTCTGATGATTAACATCATTATAAAACACTTCCTAGGTGTTTTAGCCTACCTTTCCTTCCCCACTCCTTTTTAACTCCTCTTCCTCTATTCTTCCCTCCCTTACTTTTTAAGCCCTCTTTCCTTCCATCCATTTCTTCATCTGGTCCTCTTTATACACCATCTGTATGACTCACTATTCACTGAAAATAAACTAACAAAACACAATAAAACAAAAGTTTGTCCCTATACTCCCTATGTTATTATATTATTATGATATTCGAGGAATAATAAATGTTTTCAGGGATAGAAACAAAAGCTGCATTCCAATTTTCAAAGCTCTCAGCCTAGCCATCTAGAAATCACCTCCTCACTTTTAGTAGAACTGAATAATGTGCAGCATGATGAAATATATTTCAAAGATATCTATAATAGCACAAAACAAGGCAGGATAGAAAGTGGTGCCACAAAAGATAGGATTAATTTAGTGGAAGGGGGACTATGACAGGAGAGGGGAGGGCACAAGGGTCACCTAGACAAAATGAGCAAATTGTATGTAGCCCATCTAACAAAAAGAAGTACAGCAGTTCCGCAGACCTCACAAGCAGAGCATTGTGGCTAAACTGACAGGTGTGTAACGAAACCAGGACAGGCAAAGTGGAGCGAACAGGAGTAAATGCATGTGATGTTGCAGCTGCATTCTTCAGGGGCAAGTCACTAAAAGACATTTGGTATGACCAGGTTTTTTCATTTTAAAGAAACTGTGTGCAGAGGTTAGATTAGAATGGATTAGAGTAGGGAGGTGATTAGAAATTGGGTGATGGATTAAGATGGCAGTAATGGACATAAAGAAGTTAGGACGGATACAAGAGGAAGAAGTGATGATGACGTGGAATGGTGTGAAAGAGTGAAATAAAGGGTGAAGGAGAAAAAGAATCCTAAGGTTGTTTGTGGTCTTACTTGTTACTGTTCATTTTTATCACTGTTGGATTTCAATTATGCATGCTGGGAACACGTGAATTCTGCATTGTGTGGCCAAAACATGCATTCCATTCTGATTAATATTTCCTACCCAGTCCCTGGTGGATGCATCTGAAGTTTTTTTTTTTTTTTTTTTTTTTTTCATCATGACATTTCATACCTCAACTTTCAAGACATTCAATATCACAGGAAACCTAAATTTTAAAAGTTCATGGTTCTGAGAGTCAAGATCTCAGAAGGCTCCACAATTATGGGGCCTCATCTGAAGACCCTTGGTGTTAACCTAGGTACTGGGACTGGACAGTACTGGACAGTGAAGGTACAGAAAGACCTTCACTCACATACCTGGTAACTGATGGGGCTGCAGCTGGGACAGAAAAAAATTGGGGTAGGCAAATTAGCATACTGAAATTCATGATGAGCTGGGGGTCTCACAAGGTCATAAGCACCTCAAATAATGCTCATAGCTTCATTTACCCCTTAATGTGCATGGAAAATGCCACAGAACTTTATACACAAAATGTCCCGATTGAAAGGGAACAGTTCAACTAAATCAAGCTGAAACATGAAAATATGAAGGCTGTTTCCTGAAGGTTGAAAAGGGAGATGTGTGTGAGACCTGATATTTTGGTATTTTGCTGGTCTCAACAGCAAAAGTTGATCAACCTTTTCCCCACCCCAGCTGCTGATTTCTTTAAGCTCTCCAGGGCAGGAACTTCCTGGACAAGAAGACAGAGTTTATCCCCAACAACTGCATAGACAAAAATGTGAGTTGTACCAGCTTTCCCCTGCTTCCTTTCAATCCAAATAATAAATTCAGTGACCCCTAGATTTCCTGGCACATGACTGAACACATGGCAGATGACTGATAAATTCCAAGGAGTTGCAATCAAGTGTTTTTATTGAGAATGAGCATTGTTAAGAAGATACAAAGCAGAGAATATGTTGAAGGCATGGCTCTGATACCATTGAAGACTTGACAAACATAAAATGGGCTGACGAAAAACTCACTAGAGGGAAATAAAGCTGGTAATAGAGAACATGTGAAAAATAACCTCTGTGTCCAGGATGTTATAGTCTCTGCACAAACCCCACTTTGAGAAGGCACACAGCCCAGCTGCAGTATTACTGCCCTAGTCTCTTCCTAGCAAATAGCCTTAAGCTGAATAGAACAACTTGTTTAAGGTGACACCACCCTGCAGAGTGAGATCCATGTGGGGCTTCTTGAGGGAGCTGTTGGAAGCCCAGTGCCTGTCACAGATGAATTATTTTTATTTGCTACCCAGAGGTGTTCGAACTGTGGGCTCTTTCCAATGAGCTTGCTGTATGCAGATCATCAGTCTCTTTTTGGTGCTCATCAAAAACATACTCACCCAAAGCAAAGTTCTTCCAGGACTCAAGAAATGATCAGAGTTTTTTGGGGGGCATTCTACAGACAGATGACTCTAAGTCCAGCAAGACTGGGAACTTAAACCTTTGAGAATTTGATGTGTTCGGTTATTGCTAAGCTACAGTCCTTGTTTAGTGTTTTGGTACAATCACACTACTCAACTCAATTTTTTTCTCATTATTGGAAGCCTATTGGTTCATCATGTAGCCTAAGTGCATTGGTTACACAACCAATCAGAGAAAGAACAAAGGGAAAAGACAGCAGGGAGTGAGGAATATCTGCTTGTTTCTTGGGGTTCCTGTACAGATGTTTTGAATGGTCATTACATTCAGTCTCTACACTAAGTGTTGTTTATCTGCTGTCTGTAGTTTTAGACTGGATCTCTTTGAGCCTTATACTCAGCTAAGATTTTTCCATTTAGACTCTTGACTTCACACTGCTAAGCCATGAGCCATCACCTAAGGAAAGCAGTAGGAAATATCAAGGGTAACCTCAATGTTTTTCCATTCTACCTAATTGATTGAGCTTTCCTCTAATGCCCACAATTTATTGTGTTGAATCATTTCATTGTTCTCCTACCTTAGAATCAGTGGATATGAAGACTCCATTTTACAGAGCAAGAAACTGGTCCGAACACAGATGTGAGGAAAGGGGAGAGAGCTTGCAAGCAGTGAGGGTATATTTACAACACAGGGGTCTCTTCCTCCAGAAAATGTGCCCTCCACCCACACTGTTCAACCAAACTTACTAGTTACTTGCAAACTTTGTGCAAGGTGACAAATATGGGTCCAGTTGCAAACTTCTGAGTGTAGTTGATATTATATGTTCAAAGATTTTATGAAATAAATGGCAAATAATGGATTCAACCTACCAATAAAATGAAAAAAAATACTGCATTAAAGCAGTAGCATACGAAGTTTTAAAAGAGCTTTCTTTTTTTATTTCTATGAAACATTTACTTAGGTATTTAATATGTTTTTACAGATAAGTTGAGTGTTATTTATTTGGTCATTTTTTCTGAATAAGTATCACTGCTACTGGAAGAAAAATTCCAATATTTTATATTATATATATTTATATTAAATGAAGTATTAAATATACTATATATTTTATCACTCAGATGTGGACAGAGAAAATAAGTCTAATATAATAAGTCTAAGAAAATGTGCTCTTAATGTTTATTAATTTTGTGTGTATGAGTGCTTTGTCTGAAGGTATGTCTGAGCATCATGTACATGCCTGGTGCCCTGTGGAGGCAAGAACAGGGTATCACCTAACCAGGACTAGAGTTACAGATGGCTGTAAGCTGCCAAGTGTACTGGGAAATGAACCTGTGTCCTCTGAGAAAGCAGCCTATGTATACATATACATATATACATTATAGGGTATGTTTATGTGTGTATATAGATACACATATAAAAGTATACATACACATAATTAACCAACTTTTTAATTTTTAATTTTAATTTTATTAATTTATTCAGATTACAACCAAATTGTTATCCCATCATTTGTATCCTCCCATTCCTCCCTCCATCCCGCTAACCAACTATTTTTAAGGCTAGTGCAAATGAAGACATTCTTTAAGTCAAAATTTTAACATCATCGCTGCTGCCGCCACCACCACCACCACCACCACCATGACCATGTTTTAGTTTTCAGACAAGATTTCACTGTGTAGCCACCCTAACCGAGAACTCATTATACAGACCAGCTATCCTGGAGCTCACAGTGACCATCCTGTGACAATCTCATGATGCTGGGATTATAAGCAGGAATCATGACCATTAGTATTTTAAAGCATTATTTTTGTGGGGCTGGAAAGATGGTTCAGCAGTAAAAAGATCTTTCTTAAACCAATGTTTTTCTAACTCATCCTATTTTTAAACTGTATAAGCATAAAAATAAAGGCATATTTACTCAACTCAGTAACCTACACTTAGTGATAAACATTAGATGATTCTTAAATAAACACAAGAGCTTACAAAGACAACTGAGCTAGCATAAGCTTATAGAATGCCCTGAGGTCATATGCATGTGTGCAACAGGAATCTATACTATTTACTGCCACTCTACTTGAAATAACATTTAGATGTAAAATTTTTCAAATGAACAACTGTGGTTTTGTTGCCAGTTTTTCTCAATATGTTCAGGCTACAGTTAATGGTGTATGCTGTTATGAGGACAGTTAATATGTATTATTAAACATATTTTGTAAGTAAAGAATATTTGGACACTGACTATAAAATTGAGAAATCTCAAAGATAATCAAGAAGCTGAGTGGAGGAATAAAAATTAGTCTTTCAGCCAGCTTGATGCTGCATGCCTGTAATCCAGGGCTCAAGAAGGCAGAGGCAGGCAGATCTCTGAGAGTTCAAGGTGAATCCAGGACAGACAAGACAGAGAAACCCTGTCTTGGAAAATCAAAACAAATAAACAAACATAGCCAAATTTATCTTTCTAAAAGTGTGATACATGTACAAATTCTGTTTTGTTTCAGTTTTAATAGTGACTCTTTGCTAAGGAACTTTCATATATGTCTGGAAGCTTATCCTCAATATGTTTTTAAAATATCTTTGACCATCCCTAAGTTAAGTAAAGTCATACATTAATATAAGGACTGTTAAAGTCCGTGAGTGTCAAGGTGATGACACTTATGATCTTCTGAGTGTAGGCATGTTCTTCTGTCACTCATTCCTTATTAATAAGATGAATTCACTGATCATAGCTGCTTCAGTGAGTTTATTTCAAGGACATGAATGGTGTATTGCAATGAAAAATCATGGTGACAATAACTGCTACTCATGAGATAATGGGGTCTTGGGAAGTTTTGATGTAGCTTATATGTGCCAGAACTGGCGGCTAAATAGTCATTAATATTGTGTTCACATTGCCCTCATCTTCTGAAAATACCTATTTATTGACTTCAGTTCAAAATTCAAGAAAATGTGCTACTTTCAAAAACTGTTAGCAATAAGAAACATGATAAGATGAAGATATCTCCTGAATATTAAGGTTTACTGGCACTGGTAGTAAGTGATCAACATGTAAGGATTAGCAATACAGGTGGCCATCCTTCAGGATGAAAGCCCAAAGGGCTTGTAGTCAGTTATATTCTTTTTTTATTATTATTAATTTATTCTTGTTACATCTCAATGGCTATCCCATCCCTTGTATCCTCCCATTCTCCCCTCCCTCCCATTTTCCCCTTATTCCCCTCCCCTATGACTGTTCCTGAGGGGGATTACCTCCCTCTGTATATGCTCATAGGGTCTCAAGTCTCTTCTCGGTAACCTGCTGTCCTTCCTCTGAGTGCCACTAGGTCTCTCCCTCCAGGGGACATGGTCAAATGTGAGGCACCAGAGTACATGAGAAAATCATATCCCACTCAAGCAGAAAGACTCAAATGGTATATACTCACTTATATCTGCATACTAGCCCAAGGGGCGTGTCCCACGAAAGCCTTCCCTTACCAGGAAACAGGGACAGAGGGGAGGACATCCTATTGGGACTCTAGATGAGAGAACCATGGGAGACTAGCAAAGTAGAAGGATCCAGAGGGTCCTAGAAACCTACAAGTAGAACATTATGATAGGCAGACTTGGGCCCAGGAGTCCCGCTCACACTAAGGCACCAGCCAAGGAAAATACAGGTGGTAAACTTTAAACCCCTACCCAGATCTAGCCAGTGGTCAGTTATATTCTTAAAGGGATACACTGGAAAGAGTAGTGTGCTTCTAACTGCAATCCACTGGTATTTTTAACATTTCTGAGAAGTTACTACACAGCCTGGAGAGATGGCTCAGTCATTAAAGGCTAGGCTCACAACCAAAAATATAAGAAGTTACTACAGTACTTTGACCCTCAATTTTTCTACCTAGAAAATGGATAAAAATAGGATAAATACTGCCCATTTTCAGCTCTGGGCTGTTGCTAAATACCAACAGGAGTGTAATATTTATAAAACACTTTTTAAGACACCACTGAGGGCAACTGCTACTAATGTTTATTGTTGTGGTGATAGGACGCATTTAACTTACCAGCTTTTGTTCACCAGTCACTGCATTGCAACGACCTCATCCACAGAAATGATATGAACTCAATTGCTGTTTTGTGAATGTATAGATCCACAGCCAAATGGCCACCGCCATGTGACAGTTTTCATGCTCATTCCATGGCATCATGGAAAGCAATATTAGACTAAATTACAAATCTGGAATTTACCAGATAGAGAACATAGCATAAGCCAGTCAAAGCCTTAGTTCTCTCCCTCCCCCCACCTCTCTCTCTCTCTCTCTTACACACACACACACACACACACACACACACACACACATACACACACACAGAAACATACACACAAACATACATACACACACCTACACACACAAACATACACATACACACACAAACACATAGTCATACACATATACAGAGAGAGAGAGAGAAAGAGAGAGAGAGAGAGAGAGAGAGAGAGAGAGAGAGAGAGAGAGA
>OU015748.1:89715004-89744170 GCA_907169655.1 Acomys percivali
ACACACACACACACACACACACACACACACACACACACACACACACATCCTTCAAGCTCTGGCTAACCAGAGAGCTTGCCACTAAAGATAAATCTAGGCCAGGCCAGTAGTTGGCAAAAAAAAAAAAAAAAAAAAAAAGAACCCAAACTATCGAGTAAACTTAGACATATTCCCAGCCTAGAGAGTTCTTGAGGCTTTAAGAGAAGAAATGGTGAAAAGCTTGCTTGTAAATTGCAGTGACTATTATTTAAATGATCCGAAAATAAAACTGTGCTAAGGTATAATTTTCCTGTCTTCTCAGTACAAATGAATGTACACATAAGTTTGTCATTCTGAGCAGAGAGGAAGGAGGGCATTGCTACACTGTGGTGACTTGTGTTTCCTTTGGTGCACATCTGGCTAACAGAAGCGCCCCAGGTGGCATGGATGAAGCTTTAAGTTTCACACTGTCCAAGGTGAAGGTTATTCTCGGGACTGTTTGACTCCGTGCCCCTGTGCAGAACTTGTCTTGCCTTAAGCCTCACATTTTGCCCCAGATCCCCTGGTGGAGAGCCTTGGCAGGGGTGAGCTGGAGAGGCGAGGTGAGAAGTAGGATTTCAGAACATGACTTTCTCACAGGAATTCTATCTTTACTGTAGAACAGTTTCAACCATTAAAGATTCCTCTGGGAAGCAGGGCTACCAAAACAAGGTCCTAGGTGGTAACCTTCTGTGACTCCTTCCCGGCGAAAACTGGGTAGAAAAGCAACGAGTCCTGTAAGTCTTGGCTGCAACTCGGAGCTGATCCAGCTGTCCAGGAGCAGAGGTCAGGATATCACAGAAAGCCAGATGCTGCAGCAAGCACATGCTGCTTTTGCAGACATGTGCGCGCTGTGTAAATATACACACTGCCTCGTGTGTGTATATATACACTGGGAAACACCTCTCCCTGCCATTTAGCCATTTAGGTAAACTGAAAGAGGAAGAGCCAATTTCCTGGGCAAACAATGATTACTCGTTGCTGCTGAGCTAATGGTTTGGCTAATACATTGGAACTAAATGAAGATAATAAATTAGAAGTAGCTATGTCCATTGGCGATTTTATACCAGTTACCAATCTATGTATCCACATCTTCAAACCAACTCCTCTATCTAGGCACATTAGTTATTAAGTACAGCACAAAACAAATCATTTATTCCCTAAGTATAATAGCATTTAAAATAATTTTTATCTCTCCAGTAACTGTGGCTCTGTGGCTACTCTTCCATTTACTGTGGTTAATTCCTGACAGCGATGCCATCATCACATGGCAGGAAGAAGAGTGGGCTAGGCTCCAGGTCAACTGTAGCATTAGCTTTCTTTGTTTCTTGATACATCCCATCTCATTTTTCTTTTTTCCAAAAATTACACCAAGAAAAGAGATGATTTCTTTTTTTGGTCTATGAACTAATATGGTTATAGTAGTAAAAGCTCAAACTCTAACTGCCTAGAAAAGACCTGTGTGGTTTCCAAGTATTGCAACAGGGAATTTTGGGCTGAAAATGGCAGACAGTTGCTCTCCAGCTTCCATCCACCATTGGCTGCCCAATGACAATGATGTTCTAAATTTTGACAAGAACACTTTTCATCTGTATATCATCATATATAACTGTTATATTCATAGCATTTTGTTTATTTGTATTCGGCAACCTTGAAGAAAGCATCTTTCCTATCTTGGTGAGTCTAAAATTCTGAATGTAAATCAATCTCATATCTATCAACTTAAAACATCACAAGGCTACTTTTAGTTCATTGGTATAGAATTTTGTATACTGATGCTAAAGACAGTTTCTAATCTCAAATCCCAGGAGAGTTCCAGGATGCCTAGTAGCATTCCCAGCTATAGAATTTACAAAAGTACACCAAAATCTGCCCAGAAATCATCTCCCAAAGCCTCGCCATCCATATCCACCTACAGTTGGAGGCAAGCTTGCCTCTTTGGATACAAGTCAAGGGCCTCAGCCCGAATGATGGCAGACTTGGAAGAAAGTTGGACTTAATCATTTAGAAGCTAAGTGACATAGACTAGAGATTAGTAATCTTAAATTATCAATTTACCTATAAGTAGGGACTCTAAGGTACTGCCCCACTTTAATCAATCAAATGTAACTTTTGACTTCTTTCTTTGAATATTCTATGAAGTTCTCTTCCCACAATACTTCATCAAAGCTCTGAACTACCTGGGTTTGGTAGTCTGATTAATAACTTGCTGTCTGTTTGGATATACTTGGAAAAATACTATGTAACTGAATTTTTACTTTCAGTGGTATTAAAAATGAAGAAATATAATCTAACATAAAATACATAGCTGTGCCAAGCCTACTGCTAGAAGTTTTACACAACCTAAAGTGATGAAACCACACATCATTTGTATATCACATGATTGTGTGAATAAAAGACTAGAAAGATGTCATCAAAATCTTGTTACGGCTGATAAAAAGTTTAAGAAAAGTGACAAGTCATAAAATTCACATGCACACACAAAAAATTTGCACACCTTCTATCTATCAATTACAGACAGAAAATTCTGAATAATTCCATCCACAATAGTGATTAAATAAATTACTCAGTAATAAACCTAAGCAAAGTAGTATAGCCACTCTATAAGAAAAACTCTTAGCTGCTGAAGAAAGAAACTGAGGAAGGCTCTAGAAAATAATGAGAGCTCTCATAGATTGGAAAACCTAATATTGGGAGAGTTGGAAATGGTTTTCCTAACCAAAAGCAATCTCAATCAAATTTCAATGTCATTATTCACAGACATAATAAAAAATAATCTTAATTTTTACATCCCAGTAAGTACAAAACACCAAGGAGATCCTGATTGCTGAAGCCATCACCATGCCTGGTCTGAAGTTACACTACAAATCCACAGGGATATAAACAGAATTCCACTGGAAAAAAACAAAATCACAGACATGTAGATCAATGCAGTAGAACAGAGGACCTATATATGACTGCATATAACATCTACAGACATATAGATCAATGGAATAGGAGAGAAGATATACCTATGACTACAGCTACCTGATTTTTTTTAAAAACAAAGATCTCCAGAATAAACACTGGAGATATAACAGTATCATCAACAAATGGTACTGTGGAAACAATACCCACACATGGAAGAGTGGAAATAGATTCTCTTCTTTACCCTGCACCAAACTCAACTCAAACGAATCAAAACCATCAGCAGCGGGCTTGATCCTCTGACTCTGATGGAGGAAAAGGGAGGGAACATGCTTCAGCACATAGTCACAGTTAAGGGCACTCTGGAACCACAAGAAGTAAAATTTAACACTAGACATAAAACTAACAATTAATAAAGAGGGTCTCCTAAAACTAAGATGCCTCTGTACAGCAAGGGCACCTATAAGACAGCTGGAATGGTGACCCACAAAATGCAAGGAAAAAGCATTTGCTGGTTATACCTCTGACAGAAGAGCAGTGACTGGAATATTTAAAGCTATAAAAAAAAACTAAACATCAAGAAAACAAACTAATTTTAGAATATGTTATAGAACTTAATAGGGATTTATTTGTCTTTTGGCTTTGGTATTGTTTTGTTTTGTTGTTTTGGTTTTGCCTTTTTTAGAAAGAATACAAATGGCTTGCTTTTTAAAAAAGAAGTGTTCAAACCCTTAGCCACCATAGAAATGCAGATTAAAACTACCTTAAGGATTACGTTACTTAGGGTTTCTATGGCTGTGATGAAACACTACAGCCAAACAACAAGTTGGGGAGGAAAAAGGTTTACTTGTCTTACACTTCCACAGCACTGTTCATCATTGAAAGAAGTCAGGAATGGACTCAAACAGGGCAGGAACCCGGAGGCAGCAGTAGATGCAGATGCCACGGAGGATGCTGATTACTGGCTTGCTCATCATGGCTTGTTCAGCCTGCTTTCTTAAAGAACTCAGGACACCAGCCCAGGCATGGCGCCATCCACCGTGAGCTTGGTCCTCCCACACTAATTGAGAAAATGCCATACAGATGGATCTCATGGTGGCATTATCTGCAATGAGGCTCCTTCTTCTAACTTGTATCAAGTTGACACACAAAATCAGCCTGTACATGGTTCCTTTTATCTCCAGTCAGAATGACCATCATCAACAATGAAAATGACAAAAACTGTTGGCTTTATTGTGGGGAAAGTGATACCCTTCCGTGCTGTATTAGGGATGAAAACTAGTTCAATGGCTGCAATGTGTATAAGAAATATTCTCATCAATACTTATGTCTGCATAATAGTTAAATTGCCTTCGAACTGTCTTGTCTCTATTATTACCTAAGAGCTACTCCCAACCCTCATCAGAGAAGTGGATTTTTATTGAGAATTGCGATGAACACAGGGACTCGTAAAAGACCAAGATGCTCTACGTTTGCTACTTGTACTGTCCTTGGTTAGTGCAATAGCTTGAGCAGACCCTGCCTGGGCCCCAATCCACCCACCATGATGTTCTTCCTGTAGGTTTCTAGGACCCTCTGGGTCCTTCTATTTTCCCATCTCCTATATTTCTCTTACCAAGAGTCCCAGTGTGATGTCCTCACATATATTTCAATCTCCTGGTAAGTGAAGACTTTCATGGGACATGCCTTTTGGGCTAGTGCCCAAGTATAAGTGAGTATATACCATGTAAGTCTTTCTGCTTCTGAGTTAACTCATTCATTATGATCATTTCTAGTCCCATCTCCTCTGATCTACCCAATGGAGAGGATATTCTCCACAGTTATGTGGAGAGCAGGGACTGACTCTGACATGAACTCTGGTGCTCGATATGTGACCACCCCCCTTTGGTGGGGAGGCCTGATGGCACTCAAAGAAAGTATAAGCAGGTTACCAAGATGAGACTTGATAGCCTATGACCATATAGTGGGGGAAGAGGCCCCCTCTGTCTTAGACCTAGAGGAGGGGACTAGGGTGAAAGTGGGACAGAGGGAGGAATGGGAGGATAAAAGTGATGGGATAACAATTGAGTTGTAATCTGAATAAATTAATAAAATTAAAATTATAAAAAAGAAAGACCAAGATGCTGAGAATAAGTGATGAATGAGGGCTAGTATTAAACAACTCATTTATATTACCCTATCTAAACCACATGGAACATTGTAGACAAGACATAAGAGCCAACTCTTAGGGAGAACAGGAGCAAAGTCCCACACTCTAAATATAATCTACGTAATCATGAACTCAAGACCTTCACAATTACTTGTGTTGAGCCTTCTCAGCAGCCAGCCACTGTTGGGAGAGAGGATAATAAACTTACGTCTTACTGATGAACAATTGACTGCTGATGGGCCCTGGAAGAGGGCAGTCATTGTCTTCAGTTATGTAACCACTGGTGAACTTACCAAACTCCTGGGGATAGTTCCCTTACTGAGGTTACACAGATGGATCAAACACAAAGAGAAACAGACAACAGAAAATGGTATGATTGTGTAAAAGAGATTAATAAGAAAAAGAAGAGGTGGATGTATGGGAAGATGAGAGAGGGACATAATAAAAGTGATCACAATGCTACTTGAGGAATTTTTACAATGAAGCAATTAAAAGAATAAAACCAAGGCTGGAAGGTTAAAAGTGTTCTATTGCTCCTGCAAAAGATCCAGGCTCAATTCTCAGTGCCCATATAGTGTCTCAGAATCCTCTGCAAATCCAAGGTAATCAGACACTGGCTTCTGATTTCTAGGATCAATTCATGTCCATGGTACCCATACTTACATACAGACAAATACTCATACATAAAGTAATATGTGTATTACTTTAGTAAATAAAACCTAAATAATTCCCCCTCAAACTGAAATTATTCCTCATTAGTAATGATCATTGGTATAGCCAAATTGAATTATGAAACAAATATAATTGTCCTCCACAAAATCTATTGAACCAATACGTATATAAGCAAAAATATCTTAAATTGTTTACATAAAATGACATTTGTTGATTCTTTTTTTAATATATTTTATTAATTTATTCATATTACATCTCAGTTGTTATCCCATCCCTTGCATCCTTCCATTCCTCCCTCCCTCCCATTTTCCCCTTACTCCCCTCCTCTATGAATGTGACTGAGGGGGACCTCCTCCCCCTGTATATGGTATCAAGTTTCTTCTTGGTAGCCTGCTATCCTTCCTCTGCGTGCCACCAGGCCCCCTCCATCAAGGGGACGTGGTCAAATATGGGGCACCGGAGTTCGTGTGAAAGTCAGACCCCACTCTCCACTCAACTGTGAAGAAAGTTCTGTCCATTGGCTAGATCTGGGTAGGGGTTCAAAGTTTACTGCATGTATTATCCTTGGCTGGTGCCATAGTTTGAGCAGGACCCCTGGGCCCAGATCTGCCCTTCATGGATTGAACTAGAAATGATCATAATGAGTGAGTTAACCTAGAAGCAGAAAGAGTCAAATGGTATATACTCACTTATATCTGGACACTAGCCCAAGGGGCATGTGCCATGAAAGTCTTCACTTACCAGGAAAGTGGGACAGAGGGGAGGACGTCCTATTGGCACTCTAGGTAAGAGAAGCATGGGAGAATGGGGAAATAGAAGGATCCAGAGGGTCCTAGAAACTTACAAGAAGAACATTTATTGATTCTTTAATACCAGTTATTAGTATTAATATTATTGTTATTATGTTGCTATATTCAATAAATACAGGTGTGAGCTGGGCATGGTGGCATACACCTATAATCCTAGCACTCGAGAGGCAGAGGCAGGTGGATCGCTGTGAGTTCAAGGCCAGCCTGGTCTACAAAGCGGGTCCAGGACAGCCAAGGCTACACAGAGAAACCCTGTCTTGAAAAACCAAAAAAATATTACAAGGAGTGGGATAGCTGGGTCTTGAGGAAGCCCTATTCCCAGTTTTCTGAGATAGCACCAGATAGATTTCCAAAGTGGCTGTACTAGTTTGCATTCCCCCCAGCAATGAAGGAGTGTTCCTCTCTCTGTCCTGGAAGTGAGTTAGCTTAAGTCCATTTCTGTGCCTATAACACAAAGAAATATAGTGAGCTGAGTCTCTTTGAAGCTTTCTGTTTTATAGTGATAGCTCTATTTTTGAAGCAATGTCACTTTGTTTTGTCTACACATGTACTAAATATCTGTCAAGATTACTATTTTGTTACTCTGTGAAGTTTGTTGCTTGTTTTTCAAATAAAAGTTATTATTTTAAAAAAAAGAAAAACCAAAAAAAATAAATAAAAAATAAACACAGGTGTGATTATAACATTATTCTGGACCTAGGAGTCCCAGATAACACCTGGCTCCTTGTTTTTATAAATAAAGTTTTATTAAAAGACATTCATGTACATTTATTTAAGTATCGCTTATGTCTGCGTTTGCACTACATCAAAGCTGAATAGTTAAAATAATGTATAGCAGACAAAGACTAACTTATGTATTGGTTTTCTATTCACAGAAAACTTTGCTTATCCCTTGTGAGATACTTAGAATGAAATACTAGATCACCTGTTTAAACAGTGATTGATAAGTATTATATGAAAGGAGTGTGACCTTGACTGAGTATGTAGAACACTTAGAGTTCTCTCATGAATGTATGTATGTGAGTATAGTTATGGAGAAAAATACTCAACAAATTCCTTATATCAAATGTGGAGGCACTACTATGAAAGACACAGATCCAGTACAAAAATCCTCTGAATCTTTCTGGGCAATCACATTGTCAGATGAATGTTTGCTGTTGTCTAATTAAGACTTGGATTATGGTTATAAACTTAAAACCCAGAGAGATTTATAGATTTTCATATGATAATCTTAAGGAAGTGGGAATTCAATCTATTTGAAATATTCTTACAACTCAGTATTTTCTTGCTCAAAAGACAAACAACTCAATTTAAAGGCAGTCATTAAATTTGAGTAGATGCTTTCCAGAGTAGACACACAAATGACCAGTAAGACCACAGAGAGATACATAACACCAAAAGCCATTAGGAGAATGCAAATTAAAACCATGAGATATCCTTTCAGAGGTAGAAAGGCTACAATCACATAGACCAAAAGCAGCCCTTCTGGGAAATATGTGGAGAAATCAGAACTTTTATGTATTCCTGGATGATTTTTTGTTATTCAGGCATGTCGGGAAACACTTTTGTACTTCTTCAAAATGTTGGCTAGATTTAGCATTTTACTAAATAATTCTATGCCGTTGTATATACAAAAAAATACTCAAAACATATGTCAAATTTTATGCACACACAAATCTGTTTAAATATTCATAGAAACATTATTAATATAAAGAAGAAATTGAAATACAAAGACCATGTTTATTAAATGATGAAGTATATAAACAAAATCCCATATGCCCATACACAAAAATATAGTGGGGCTGGGCATGTTGGCTCTTGCTGGTAACTGAAACTCTTGGGATGCTAATGGGTAGAAAACCTTCTGTGACTGTGCAACAGCTTGGAGATACAGTGTGCTTGAGGCCCACCTGGGCTCCAGGGAAAGACCTCATCCCACATAATCAAAGGAAAAATATTCTAACATTGTGAATAAACATTAATGAAGTATTGATAAACTCTCTATCATATTGAAAAATGTTATGGCAGGTATTAGAAATTAGGCATGATATATACAATGTGTATAAAGTGCCCAGAATCAAATAATTTACAGAAATAAAAAACACATAAGTGATTGGCCACAATGAGTGGATGAGAAAACAGAGAGAAATTATTAGGATTCTCTGACACAATTGTGAAAACCTCTGTAATTGAATTGTAATTAACATGACATGACTCAGTGAGCACACTGTAAGTACTAAATTATATGTCTTGCCATGTAGAGAACTCATGATTCATGCAATATGCCCTAATAAAGCTGCCATTACAAATAAAAATCCTCACCATACTAGAAATAGCAATAAATGCACTGACACTCTTTTTTCATTACAGCAGATTTTTTATGAAAATAAGCTTAAAATTTGTGCAATTATCACTAATATGAAAATATCAAAGTCTTAAAAATAACAAAAAATAATCTGGAGAGATGTTCCAGTGATTAAGAGGATCTGCTCCCTTTTGATTCCAGCACCAACACTGGAATGATCAGAATTGCCTGTAATTCTGTCTCCAGGGGAATCTTTGGGATTCCACAGGTACCTATATTCACATGCATGTACTAGCACACACACACACACACATACACACACACACAATTTAATACAAATAATCAAGATAATCTTTTGCAGAATGCAAAAATTGCTTAAAATTTTTAAGCATTTATATATATATATATATATATATATATATATATATACAAATATTGTCTGAGACAGGGTCTTATGTAGTCCAGATTGATTCTAAGCTTATTATATAGCTAAGGATGGATTTGAATCATTTTCTGCCCTCCACCTCCAAAGAAACGGTCCAGAGACTTAAGAATGGAATTCTCACTGCTACCACACAGCATGACCAATGAAATACTTATTCCTTTATCATGTGTAATTTATAATATCTTTATTAATGAACTTTTTAGTGTATCTATCTTTGTGCAGACATTCTACTTCAAATAATCTTAACTGAAAATAATATAGCTGTAATGAATGTTATATATGTCCATATACATGAAGAATATTTTGTAGCACAGTTTATAATTTGGAAATGGATATCAACAGGGTTCAGTGTTGTTACTTTCTTTTTGCTTGAATGTTAGTGTTTTTTATTTAATTAATTTATTCAGATTACAACTCAATTGTTATCCCATCACTTGTTGGTACTTTCTTAAAATAAAAATTACAGCCATTTAATGATGTGTACATATCATGTGTAAATTGAGGGCATTCCGGATAGGTCTAACTAATATTCTCACAGTTACTAGAATAAACACTAATATTCTACTGACAATAGTGCTTTTATAGGGTTACAATAACTATATTATCAAAAGCTGCTTTGGAGCATTTCACGTGCAGCCAGTCTGAAAAAAGACTATTGGTATAACAGACACACTGTATTTCAAAAGCTTGACACAAAAAAGAGAAAGCAGAACATGCCTTTTGTACATTGATTATATTGTTTGCCTTATATTAATATTGTGGGCATAGTGGGTTAAATAAGTATGTCATTAGATTTATTTTACCTATTTTTTACTTTTTCTGTGTGAGTGTGTGTGTGTGTGTGTGTGAGTGTGTGAGTGTGTGTGTGAGTGTGTGTGTGTGTGTGAGTGTGTGTGAGTGTGTGTGTGTGTGAGTGTGTGAGTGTGTGTGTGTGAGTGTGTGTGTGTGTGTGTGTGTGAGTGTGTGTGTGTGTGATATGCACATATATGCACATTCTTGGGGACATGCTAGAATATGTCAGAGGAGAATGCCTGGTGTCTTGCTCTACTATTCGCCATTTTATTCCTTTGAAATAGGGTCTCTCACTATACATGCAGCTATATATCGTCACCCAAATCTGTCACCAAGAGTCTTAATAAGTCCAATTAGTCAGAGGCCTCTTATACTTAATATTCTCTCTTAATTAATTCTCCACCATTGAATTCCATGTTGTGCCATGGCTGGAAAGACCACTTGTCCTAGCTGAAGTCAGAGTAGAATCCTATCTATCCTGTCTAGTGTCCTTTATAATACCTCCATCTCCAATGGTCTCAGAGAAAGTCAGCCATACCATTTAGGATATAAAATAATCAGTTATCAGAAAACATTGTAATTATTCCTTGTATTTGCATAATCTGTAGCACTGTATACATTTATCTAGTTATACAATTTTCATAGCAGCCTTACGGGGCAAGTAGGCCTGCTGGACATATAGGCACCCTGCAATACTACCTGACATGAGCAACCTAAGAGAGGAATGGATTTGTTGGTGTCACGGTTTCCGAGGTTTCACTCTGATTCTTTGGCCTCAATGTGCTTTGGTGGATGGTGTGTTTGTGGTTTTCCTACATGTGCTGAGAGAATTTCTTTATCTCATGGCTGACAGACTCTAGAAAAGGCAAATGCAGGAAGAAACCAAAGCAGGATGTCGTATCCGAAGCCACGCCTCCTGTGACCTGCTTCTCCAACTGGGCCCCATCTCCCATTTTTAACAACCTCCAAACAATGCCAATATATTATGAATCCATCAAATGATTAATAAGTTGATTAAGTCAAAATACTGAGGATCACTTTGTTTCCCTCAGGAGGCCATCAGAGAGCAAGTAAGACTGTAGTAGGAAAGAGATGGCTCACCTTCAAATCTTAATAGTAGACTGTAGCTTATCTTTTTAGTTTTAAGATGTGAAAGCTGTGCCATCATAGCCTTAAAGACAGAAAAAGTTTAAGTCAATAACAGATGATAAAATGAAGAAAATTATTAGCCCATTGCATGTGTATGTGTGTGTATGTATATATATATATATACATATATATATATATATATATATATCACTGAAAACAGATTTTTTTCATACAGAATATTCTGATAGCTATTTCCATTCCCTCACTTTCTCAAATCCTCCTCACATACCCAACCATCCAACTCCACACCTTCCTTTTCTCTTTTAGAACACAAACAGCCAAGCCAAGGTACTTTCCTACTCTGCCAGTTGTTGATGGGGAATATCCCAGTGTCTAACCTAATCTTCTTTCCTCAATGGAGAAGAAAGGAATAAAGACAATTCGATCCAGCAAGGGAGAAGTAACTTTTAGATATACCAATGCACCACGGGTCTCTGGGAAAGCATTCGTGGAACAAACATGTGCTGCTTTCCCACTTTCACAGTATATAATGGTGCCACACTGTGGAAAATATCCTGCAGTAAGATGAGTTGGGGGAGGAAGGTGTTAGAAACCTTTAACAACATTTAATTTATGTGTATTGCCAATCTGACAGGGGCTGTAAGGAACACTTTCCAAGCTTATTTTTCAGATTGAGATAGTCTTGAGATAAGCGACTTAGCAAAATGTACCTTTTCACAAGTAGATTTCAGGACAGGTATGACTTGATAGTTCATGTCTCCAATATGGAAAAAGGCTGGGAGGCAGAGTGACAGCTGAATCCCAGCCAGTATATGCGCATTTGCAGGCACTGGCAACCACCCAGGACAAACATGGATACTTAAAGGTGATTTTTAATTTACAGAAAGTTAGAACCAGCTCAGTGCATAATTTATTTACCCTCTTAACAAGATTTAAACAGAGAGTCAGTCGTCTGTCCTTTGGAACTAAAGGATCATGGTTGAAGGCCTGGATGTATTCCCTGAGATTCTTATGCCTCTCCAAATAAAATCCCAGCAAGATGGGGCGAGGGGGCTTGTAATGACCAACAGTTTGGGGAATGATCTGACTTATGCAAGTTTTGAAGTTGACAGTGTTAACATCTATCATTTGATAATAAGAAGTATGAATTGTTTCCCAGAGTAACTTTTCATTGATTAAGTGACAGGAAAAGCGTGCCAGAAACATATACTAATTTGCTCTTTATTTCCCTCAAACTAACCAAAGCCAGATTCGAGCACCAGAAATATCACTGGGGGGAAAAAATAAATAGGGATCTGTTTATTCTGCAGTATTTGCTGTCAGCTTTATTCTATGCCTTCAACGTGGCATTGACAAATGCAAAAAATCAAGACATAGCTTATATTCCCTAGTAATTCATTTGCTCATTAAACACCAAGGAAATGAATGGGCAGCTTCTTTATGTTAAATAATTTCCATGTTATTTGTAGACATGAAGAGAAAACAAAATGCTAGAACCATAAAAATGTCTGCAAGATACTAATTTATATATTCAAGGAACATACAAAAATTAAATTACTAACCATGTATCCTCTCTCCAAATATGTCATGTCCTTTCACTACTCTGTCATTGAGCACACTGTTCAACCAAATCTCCAGACAAAATAGCTACGCATAAGTTTGTATAAAACCATCAGAGAATGTGAATATTCTTCAATCAAAACATTTTAAAACTCTAGCCACCATTATGTCCACTGCTGCCAACATAGTTCAATGCATCTTCCGCTTGCATAACATTTTCTCATCACTTTCTGTCCTGGCTAATCTTTTTCTGTTTATTTGAGACAGGGTTTCTCTGTTTATCTTGAGCTATCCTGCAACTCACTCTGCAGACCAGGCTGGCCTCAAACCTAGAATTTATAGATCCAAATGCCTCTGCCTCCTGGGTGCTGGGATTAAGGATGTGGTGCATTTTCTTAATTAGTTATGGATTCTGGATGACCCATACCATTGTGGATGGATGGGGAAAGCCCTGGGATGGTGGCCTGGACTCTATAAGATAGCAGCCTGAGCAATCTATAAGGAGTAAGCCAGTAAGCAATACCCCTGTATGATTCCTAAGATCATGTGCTGTGTTTCCTCCTGCCTATGCATAATTTGATATTTACTTCACAAAATCAAATCAGCAAGATCTATTAGCACAGGTGATTTTCCTCTTTTTTTCTTTTTAGATGTTAAAGTTCTGCAGCTGCTTCCTGAAGAAAATGAATTCCCATGCAGGTGTCCTTGCTTCAAAACAGACTCGAGATTCTGCTTTCTGTGTTCTCATTTACCTTTCTTTTCATTTATTTATTTATTTATTACGTACACAGTGCTCTGCCTGCATATACATCTGCAGGCCAGAGGAGGGCATCAGATCACATTATAGATGGTTGTGAGCCACCATATGGTTGCTGGGAATTGAACTCATGACCTCTGGAAGAGCAATCAGTGCTCTTAACCACTGAGCCATCTCTCCAGCCCCCACCCCGCTGCATGATTCTTGCATTACTTCTTCCCTCATTTCCCACAGTTTGAGTTCCTACACTGGCTTCCCTCGATGGACTGAGTCAGTATGTTTAAAACAATAAAACAGTGCCGCTCAAGTTTCTTTTGGTCATGGTGTACCATCATAGAAATAGTAAACCTAAAACAGTTACCAACCACTTCACTATAACATTTGACTCTGATAAGGCACCCTGTGTAAGTCAAACAATAATGTTGCTTTGTTTGACATCTTCCCTCATCCAGTCTTTCATAGGACCATGCATTGTGTGGCAGGTGAAGAAAAGAAACTAATTTCTCACCATTTTAGATCAACTGCCTGATAGACACCCTTGCTCTTGTTTCTTCACACTATTCAGAAAATAGTGGAACACATTGCAGTCACTCCCCTGCTTTTTAATTTTACTTATTTATTCACTTTACATCCTGATCCTAGTCCCCCTCCCTCCTCTCCTCCTGGTCCCACCCTCCCACCCTTTTTCCCCCTCCCCTCCTCTATTCCTTAAGAAAGGAGAGCCTCCACCTACGCACCCACCCCAGTTCATCAAGTAGCATCAAGACTGAATATCTTCTCTTCCCTTGTGGCCTAACAAGGCAGCCTCGCCAACATAGAATGATGAAGAAGTGGGCAATAGAGTCCATGTCAAAGACAGCCCCTGCTCCCCATCCTAGGGAACCCACATGAAACCTGAGCTGCCAATCTGCTACATCTGTGTAGGTAGCCTTGGTTCAGTCCATGCATGGTCTTTGGTTCGTGCTTCAGTCTCTGCAAGCCCTGCTGGGCCCTGATTACTTGGCTCTGTTGGTCTTCTTGTAGAGCTCCATCAACCAGGCCCTTCTCTCCTTCCTCAAACTTTTCCACAAGACTCCCTACACTTTGCCTAATGTTTGGTTTTGAGTCTCAGCATCTGTTTCAATCTGGTGTTGGGTAGAACCTCTCAGAGGACAGCTTCTGGCTGTGAGTATACCAGAATATCACTAATAGTAGATTGGTTCTCTCCCATGGCATAGGTATCAGGTTGGCCAGGCATTGGTTGGACATTCCTTCAATCTCTGCTCTATCTTTATCCCTGCACGTCTTGTAGGTAGGGTAAATTTTGGGTCATAGTATTTGTGGGTGGGTTGGTGTTTCCCTTTCTCCACTAGGAGTCCTATCTAGTTAGAGAGTGTCCTCTTCAGCCTCCATGGCCCCTGCTACTAAGAGTCTCAACTAAATTCACCCCCATATCCTCCCAAAAGCCTACTCTTTCTTAGATCTCCAGCTTGTCACAGAGATGCCCCCACCAACAGCACTAGTCTCATACATGATATTTTCTCTCTACCTCTTTTTGAAGATAGATTATTTTATAGAAATATATGTGTGTCATCATTCAGTTTATTCTATATAGCAAGCTATATAATACAATAAATTCTTAAATGATGTAGATCAAAATTTATATGATATGAGCAACAGTAGTGTCATAGACAAAGGTTTAGTCAATTTGCTTTGTATTCAGAGAAGTGTTTTCAAAAAACAAAGCTTATTAATCTGCTGAATGTGCTTTTGGTATTTTTTATAAACAGGTCTTTTATTCAGGCATCTTGCATATATATGTGTATATATGAGAGAGAGAGAGAGAGAGAGAGAGAGAGAGAGAGAGAGAGACAGAGACAGAGACAGAGACAGAGAGACAGAGAGAGAGAGAGAGAGAGAGAGAGAGAGAGAGAGAGAGAGAGAGAGAGAGAGAGAGATTGAATGCCTCTCAGCACAGATCATAAAGCAAAAAGACAAAAAGACAATCATGGACACTATGGGATGCAAGGCAGAAAGCAGCTATAAGAAGCAAAGAAGGGGACAGACAGTCTTGAGTAACCTCAGTCAGCTTCCCTTTCCTAGGAGGAGTGACAGGAATGTTGAGGGAAACCACTGCCTCTCCTGTTTTATTTCTCTCACTTTATCATCTGTCTACTTTCTGGTGCATACTTAGGGATGTTCTCAATATATGTGAAGTCACACTTCACAGCAAAGTTAATTTATTGCTACACAGAGTTTAATATTAAGAATAGTTATTACTACACATCCTTTTGATGGTCAGTACATGTCTATTGCCTTTACAGAAGGCTGCCAAACTGGAGGCTCTACTACCTGATTTGTAGTCCCATTAGCACCCAGAGGATGGAGCTGGAATCAGTTTTCTTCACTCACATGTTGTGTGATTGGGTAAAGACCGCACTGGAAATACCTACCAATGCATAGGTTGTAAATGAATACCATAAAAGCAAGACAGATCATGTAAATGAGAGACAATGCTGTCTAAGATGTAACAAACAACACGGAGAAGAGATCCAGAGGAAAACTAGTTCTCAGTTTTCAGAGCCAAGAGCTATTGTAGTCATGTAGGGCAGGGAACTAAAGTCCAGGGATGGAAAAGAAAAAAAAAATAGAAAGATCACGTTGGCTGAATAGAAGGAACACCTGGCTCCTCCGCAGGCAGGCTTTCATCCAGCTCTTCTGAGATTTGTCTGGTAGTTGTTTTACTCATGTTTGTAGGAGGGCCTAGAATTCATGGGCCAGGCTTTTTTGGTTCTTTCTTCTTGGCAGTGTTCTGTTTGTTCTTGCACAGGACAAACATTATGGAATCAGGACCACATTTAGTAGGTCTGTATTTTTCTGGTCATTTTCTCTGATTGTAATTGCAGGTGTGAATATTTATGGGGTGAATCTTGATTTTTGCTTACCTGTGTTAACTCCTTCTCTTCAGACTCTTCTTTTTAGTAAAACAGATATTTCAATTCTACCAGCCCATTTTTTCATATTTTTTCCCATCTATGAATTCAAGAGTGGAAAATAAGGATACATGTATTATATTGATTTGTTCCAGGTTGTTTTTTTAACATGATGCTATAATTTTTCAATAAAAATATGGTAGATCAGGATTTTTATGTGAACAACTTGTTCTGACATACTGGCAATAAATTCAGATTTTTAAAAAATTTTATTTAATTAATTTCTTTAGTTTACATCTCAATTGTTATCCCATATCTTGTATCCTCCCGTTCCTTCCTCCCTTCCTCCTGCTTTCACCCTGCTCCCCTCTCCTATGTCTGTGACAAAGGGGGACCTCCTCCCCCACTATACGGTCAAATGCTATCAAGTCTCATCTTGGTAGCCTGCTTACTCTTTCTCTGCTTGCCACCAGGCATGCCCACCACGGGGAGGTGGTCAAATATGGGACACCAGAGTTCATGTCCAAGACAGTCTCACTCTCCAATCAACTGTGGAGAATGTGCTGTCCATTGGCTAGATCTGAGAAGGGGTTCAATGTTTACTGCAACTATTGTCCTTAGTTGGTGCAGAAGTTTGAGCTGAACCCCTGGGCTGAGATCATGATATTCTTGTTGTAAGTTTCTAGGGCCTTCTGGATCATTCTATTTCCCCATTCTCCCATACTTATCTCACCAAGAGTCCCAAAGAATGTTCTCACAACTATTCTAATCTCCTGGTAAGTGAAGACTTTCATGGGACATGCCTCTTGGGCTAGTGGCCAACTCTAAGTGAGTATATACCATGTGAGTCTTTCTGCTTCTGGGTTAACTCATTCAGTATGATCATTTCTAGTTTCCTCCGTTTATCCACCAATTTTGGAATTTCCTTGTTTTTTATATCCGAGTAGTATTCCATAGTGTAAATGTACCACAGTTTTTTAATCCATTCTTTGACTGAGAGGCATTTAGGTTGATTCCAGGTTCTGGCTATTATGAATAAGACCTCTATTTACATAGCTGAGCATATGCCCTTGTTGTGTGGTGGGACATCTTCTGGGTATATTCCAAGGAGTGGAATCACTGGGTCTTGAGGAAACCTTATTCCCACCTTTCTGAGGTAGCACCAGATAGATTTCCAAAGTGGTTGTACCAGTTTGCATTCCCACCAGCAATGAAGGAGTGTTCCCCTTTCCCCACATCCTCGCCAGCATGTGCAGTCACTTGAGTTTTTTATTTTAGCCATTCTGATGGGTGTAAGATGGAATCTTAGAGTCGTTTTTATTTGCATTTCTCGATGATTAAAGATGTTGAACATTTCTTTAAGTGTTTCTCAGCCATTCCATATTCCTCTGTTGAGAATTCTCTGTTTAGTACTGAGCCTCATTTCTTAATTGGTTTATTGGTTTTGGTGGTGTTTGATTTCTTGAGTTCTTTATATATTTTGGATATTAGCCTTTGTCAGATGTAAGGTTGGTGAAGAGCTTTTCCCAGTCTGTAGGCTGTCGCTTTGTTCTGCTGACAGTGTCTTCTGTTTTACAGAAGCTTCTCAGACTCATGAGGTCCCATTAATTGATTGTTGATGCTAAGGCTTGGGCTGTTGGATCTCTGTTCAGAAATTGTCACCTGTGCCAATGTGGTCCAGGCTCTTCCCCACTTTTTCTTCTAACCAATTTAGTGTCTCTGGTTTTATGTTGAGATCTTTAATACATCTAGACTTGAGTTTTGTGCACGGGGATAAATATAAATCTAATTACATTTTTCTACATGTAGTCATCTAGTTAGGCCAGCACCATTTGTTGAAGATGCTTTCCTTTTTCCATTGAATAGATTTGTCTTCTTTGTCAAAAATCAAGTACCCATAAGTATGTGGATTCATTTCGGGTCTTTGATTCTATTCCATTGGTCAACCCGCCTATTGCTGTGCTACTTACTGTTGCTCTATAGTACAGCTTGAGATCCAGTATGGAGATTCCTCCAGAGGGTCTTTTATTGTATAGGATTGTTTTAGCTATTCTGAGATTTCTGTTTTTCCGTAAGAAATTAAGAATTGATCCTTCAATGTCTTTAAAAAAATGTGTAGGTATTTTGATAGACATTGCATTGAATTAATCTTCAAAAATATAATATAAAAATATTAGAGACAGTTGCCTTGGAATAACACATAAACATTTTTCCAGTCCACAGAATAGTTTTTAAATTTATTGTTGTAACGAGTAAAACATTTATATATGTGTATGTTATTTTAAAATATGTATTCATAGCAGAGTGTTAGAACTGAGATAATTAACTTAGTCGGTTTTTTTGGTATGAAGAATAATCAAAATCCACTTTGAAGTAAGAATTCTGATATTTTTGAAATCATAGATAACAATAAAATATATCTATGGACCAGTTTTTCCCTGAGACCACAACTTTCCTATAGTGCTTTAGTCCAATGCTTTCTGCCCTTGTCCCTTCTGCTACACCTTGCTGTTCCATGGAATTGGAAAGTTGCTCTTTTATTTATTTATTTTTAATAACATCCAAAAGAATATTTTTTCATAGCACTGGCTAGTCTTGATTTCTCCAGTTTCCAAATGCCCTTATCCAGCACCTTCCTCGAAAGCTACAACTTAGTTTTCTGATACTCCTTTCCACTGGGAGTCAGAACTCTTTCTACAACACCCCGCCTCCACTACTTCTATGCACTAATTCTCTTTATAGTTTTGCCTCCAACAGCCCTGACTTCTCATATCAGTGGCTGCACCTCATTAGCTAGCCACCTGACTGCTGTTGAGATAGCTACATGCATGGCAGATGCCCACTATTCCTGTTTCCTGCTTATGTACACTCATTGATATTTCTTCTCTTTTGTACCAAGTAGAAGTCACTAGTGTAAGACAGTCTGTTTTTTTTCTTTTTGTTGTTGTTCCCACTTCCCTTCCCATTCTTAATCTTCTTGCTTTTCTTCTAGTCACTCACTCCATTACAAAGTTCTTTCCCAAGGTTCTTCTCATTAAGACCATCAGATAACAAGTGACTAGGGCTAGAAATCTGAATTATTTCGTTTTAATAGTTAGTTTCTTTCAAAAGCTTGGACAAGTCAACATGACAACTCACAGGCTCTCCTGGGACCACCCATTCTGTCTTCAGGTCAGCTTCTTTGACCTTTTTCCAGCCATCTGTTTTATTTGGGCAAAGAGAATCAGTTTTAATGTCCACATGTTTTTCTTTTCATCTTTATTTTTGGCACTTTTAGTTGATTCCGAGTTAGCTCCAAAAAGGAAACATTAGCTTCTCCCAACAGCTGCTCAATCCCGGAGGAAGAAGGAGAGTGCTGTTCATCTTCCCCACTGACCCACTCTTCCACTTTCTGGCTGTAGTTTTCCCATTACTTTTCCTCTCCAGCCTTTCTGACACATGGATATACAGATTTTCACTTTGAAATGAAAATAATTGCTTCCGGTTTTAAGTCTTGTTAATTCATTTCTTCCCCAATCTGTTTGAGTTCTTAACCCTAATATATCATCCCTTCTACTCTATCAGTTGCGAAATGAACCATAACTTCAAAGTGGACCTCACTTTCCCAATCTACAAAATTAAAGAAATGCTGATCTGTGACAAAAGTTTTTAAGGAAAATGTCTCTAGCTACTGGCAGATAAAGAAAAGTAGAAACTGCTAAGTTAAATTCTTTCATTTCATAAAACAAGTGGACATGGCAGGGTTCTGAAACTATGAAGAAGTAGCCTACCTGAGGCCTTTTTATTTTATTTTATTATTTTTTTATCTTGAAATTTTTTTCTTATTAATTTATTCTTGTTACATCTCAATGGTTATCCCATCCCTTGTATCCTCCCATTCTGTTATCTATTTGTTTGGTTTTGTTTGGTTGGTTTTTGTTGTTGTTGGGATTTTTTGTTTGTTTGTTTGTTTTTCTTTGGTTTGGTTTGGTTTGGTTTTTCAAGACAGGGTTTCTCAGTGTAGCCTTGGCTGTCCTGGAATAGCTTTGTAGACCAGGCTGGCCTCGAACTCACAATGATCCGCCTGCCTCTGCCTCCCGAGTGCTGGGATTAAAGGTGTGCTCCACCACTGCCCAGCTCTATTTGCAAGATCCTTCCAAGAAGGCTGACACCCGTTGATGGTTTGTGAAGTAAATGCTACCTAAAGCACCGCTATTGTGTAAATTTTATCTTCCCTTTAATTAGCTCAAACATAATTTCACAGGTGTTGTGAAATTAGCTTAGTGAATCTAGTGCTTGGTGTGCAAGTAGCAGAACAATAATCCAAGGACTAAGGACCAATAAAAGTATGCATGACCCAGAAGCTGGAGCCTGGGTCTCTCAAACAAGCATTTTAGTTAGACTTAGCTCTGTGGGCAACTTCTGGGTTCAACTGAGAGGCCCAGTCTCAATCAATAAAGTAGGGAGTAATTGAGAAAGATTCTTGAAGTCAACCTCAGTCCTCCACTGGCATGTGCACATACACACACACACACACATGCACGCACACACAATGCACATACACACACAAAGCTACACAAAAACATGAGACAAAAAATAATCTAATATATAATGTAATAAAAGACAAGATATAACATTATAAATGCCAGCAGCTAACTCATAGATGTTGGTATTATATTGAAATTGATATATTTTCTTGTTTGGGCAATCACTTGAGTAGTAGTAGATATAGTAACCCATTTCAGTAAAACTCTGATGATAGAGGAAACACAAATTCTAAAATTTGGTTGGGGCAGTATACAAAACAAAAAATCCATAAAGACTGAGGAGAAATGTACAAACATAAGAGAAAATTCAAATAAGCATCAGCAGCTTTCTCCTTGATCTTCACCCATATGATATGATCTTTCAGAGTCAGAAATAGTTCAATGGCCAGAAAGGCCCCAGAACAACATACAGATTCTTAGGTATTGATTGACTGTCAAACACAGCCCATCAGTGTTGGGGGCAAACCATTATAATGTCAAGTAGTAAGGTTACAGCTAACTGACATGGCATATTGGATGTACAAGTAAATATGAATAAAATATTCTAAGAATTAATAAAATAAAATATGAATAAAAGATTCTAAGCATCCAAGATCCTATGATTAGTATCAGAATTCATAGAACTATACCAAATACTCTTCAACAACATCACCCAAAGACAGCCATCCACAGTTACATCACTAGACTGATCTCTAACTCTTTCTTTGCATTTGAAGGCAAATTAATTAGTCATTATTTGGAGTATATAAGTCATGGACTTCATGAAATATTTAGTGTAGAGAATTCCTAGCAGGAAGTGGGAACACGGGAAATTCTGTGATAGCATGGTTATCTTGGCTCTTGAGTTGAAAAGTTTAAAACTGAAACATGATCAGTTAACTCTTGAAACAATGGTGCTGTGTGATGCATGGCAGGTTCACAAACATCTAGTAAGTACACATTCAGACTGATTATGAGATGTATAGATCTGGCTGATCCAATTGTGAATGCAGCAAGCCCCCTCCACTTCCCAGTGCGGAATAGTTGGTAGAGTTAGCAGTTCAATCTTTGACACCTCTAGCCCTTTAGAGATCATAGAGTTGTGGCATGTTGCTAAAATCCTGATGGTAGAGGTACCTTAGGAAAAGCATTAAGTGCATAAACACATTTTAAAGGCTTGCTTGCGTGTTTTCTAACAACTTAGCAAAGGAAGCTGCATTATTGTGGTCAAAGTAACAGGCTGGGGAAGGCTCCACCAATAGAGGAAAAGTATAAAGATTCAAAGCCAACAATTGAGTTTACAATGCATGTGAGCATATTCTGTATGCTGTACTGAGGGAGAGGGCTTATCAGATAATTACAAATTTGGATGAGTTTCAGAGTTTCACATGTTGCTTGTAAAATAAAATACTTTGTACTTTAGCATAGTGACACAGGGCTGACAAAAGATATGAAAGATTTTATGTTATGTGTATGTGCATATACACATACCAACTTACATCAAATGTAAGTTGCATTCCGTAGTGGAGGCTGCAACTGATCATAAAAACACATGCTTCTCTTCTAATGGAGCTGGTTCTGGGAAGTGCAAACAAGTTTAGGAGCTGGGTATTGCTGGCATCTCACAGAACTGTTATGCTGTGACTATTTCTTGCTAATGGGCTAGAGATAAGGGGATATGACAATGAGCAATTGAGAAGTGACTAGCACTTTCCCATTCTCTTTCACTGCTGGTACATAAGTAGGGAGGACACAAGACGAACAAGTGAGCCATTCAAAACTCTCACCTACCTGAGGTCTACTAATGTGAGTGAAGAGTGAGCCCCACTGTGTTTGTGTTATGGCACTAAGTTTGGACATGAATTTCATACAGCAACTCAAAGGTTGAAGACCCTTCTCCCACTGCAAAGAATTTCACAAAGAGAACATTTACATCTACTGTTTCAAAATTTACAGGAAATATGTTACACAATTAAACATTTTGATCCTGAGATGTGTAACAGAACTAGAGCCCAAAGAGACTTGTCTGATTGATCCAACCCCTACTGCAATTGGGCTGTGAAAAGTATGAATGAATGGAGAATTGATAGAAACTCTGTCCTTAATTTGGTAATATGTGCACTGAGACAGTGAAGCCATGTTGATCATGTGAACAGAACTTAAACAAGTAGGGAGGTTAGCTATGTGTGCACACATGGCAAGATCGGGGGAGTCTCCCTCACCTTCAGCATCTGGACATGAGTAGAGCATATGCCTCATATAACATTTTTACAAGAACACAATGTAAGAAATGACACTCATTTATTCTGCTGGTAGCATCTCTACAAGGGCACTGGGAGGAAGCTGGGATAATCTTGTTTTCAACCAAGTTAACTATTTCAGGTTCTCTGTTGTTAGCGATTATTTTTAAGATTCTTACCTCTAGAAAAAAATGAATAGACAGATAACTTGTAAATTAATGTAATGTCCCTCTACTAAAGGCAGACCCAGAGCTTTGCTTGCCTTGATTTCCCAGGACTCCGTGTTTCAGTGTTCTCCTTTATAAATAAGCAGAAGTCAGCCAAGCTCATAAAGAGGGGTGACGCCATTACCCAAACAATTTAATAGCGGGCATTCTCATTTCTCCTCTGTCATGCCTTTGGCTCAGAACACTGTTTCGAAAACTGTAAGAGAATGAGGCTGACTATGAACGAGGCCACTTTCCTTAGAATAACTTTGAGTTTTAAAGCAAACAGTCTAACCTATTTGCTAGAGTTCCAGAGAGGCTTACTCAGTAAGTGAAGTCAAGCTCAGTGAGTGTTAAAATACATGATATCCTCCACTTGGAGAATTTTTCTTCCTATATAATTGGGACCGACCACATGATCCTTTAATTCATGCACCTCAGTCAAGCCAGGGACTGTAAGCTCAAATATATCAGTTCTCTGTATTCTCAGCATGAGATTTCTGTGGGCAGTCAGCACAAACTTTGCAACTAAAAACACAGATTCAGAGCCAGAAAGAATGGCTTTCTGAATCAAGGCAAGTGTCATACAAGTCTGGCAACATAAGCTTCATCTATAGAAGCTATGGAGAGGTAGAAAGAGAGAATTGGCTAAAGAAATTTGTTCCCTGACTTCCACACATATAGCAGGACAGTAGTGCTTCCCCAACACACATTCCCCCCCCACATATACACTTTAAAAATTACTATCTTAGACTCTTGTACTCTGGGGTGCTAAGACGTCATAAATGAGCCTCACTGCATGGACAAAGCTTCATATTTTTATGAGTCTTTATATGAAAATCTACCTTCTTGCATTTTGTGATTTATGGCAACCACACTCTTCCTATTCCTTGGTTCATGTTTCCCATTCAACTTCAAGTCTGACCTGGACCCCTCTCTCTTCTTTTGCCACAGCTAAGTCATGATTATGCTAGATACTCTGGGATACTCTTCCTAGTGTGAGGAATAAGAAAAATTATTTTCCATTTATTGTGGTATATTTATAGGCTCTAGATGTTCAGACATGGGCATCTATGACATGTCTATTTCATTTTTCCTGTCAAATAATACTGTATAGGTAATTCCTTTCTGCCCTTTATTGAAATCTTAGGCAGTCAGGTCACATAGATTCCTCCAGAACAATAGTAATCTAAGTAGTGTATAAAGTTAGGTCCTTATGAGTGTGTTCTTTATATTCCTAAAATATCTTCAATTTTAACTTCTCTTGTCTCTCTGCTTAATCCTGGCAGAATCCTAAATGCCTCACATTACAAGGGAGGTGGGCTTTGGTCAATTTAAATTGCTTCTGTGTTACATCTTCTATACCACAGCTATAGATTCCTGCCTAGTCAGCCAGATGGAGGTGGACCTGCAAGGCTTTCAGTAGCACTGGATCCTTTTAATGTCAGACCTGTAATTGCTGTCCATTGTGGAGCTCCATGAATTCCCCTTCATTGGGATTTTCTGATTGCCATTCTAATGTCATGGTCAATATTCTCTCTTAGGAAGCTCCTTACACATTCCTCATATAACAAAAGTCCCAGCATTCCTCTCCACTGTTGGAGTGGCATGGATCTTCCAGGTAATCAAACCACAGAGCTGTACCAGCTGAGCTCCCTTCTGTGTAAGAAAAAATCACATTGCTCCCAGAGATGCCTATAGGACAGTCAAGTTATAATTTATGACATGCACCTTTCCACACTTGCTTCATAAAACTTGAGCTTGGCAAAATCACAGAAGCTTGCGAAAATCACTTAAATGGTCTTCTTAAGAGTCTCTTCTGCGGGAGGGGCTGAAGAGGTGGCTGGATAGTTTAGAGCTTCAGCTCCTCTTGCAGAAGACCTGGGTTCAATTCCCAGTACCAACATAGTAGCTTACAACCATCTGATAATTCCAGTTCTGGGCATTCCAATGCCCTCTTCTGACATCCAGAGGTGAGGCACAAGGCACTCACATGATACACAATCATATGTATAAAATAAAATAAAAAACTGAAAGAAATGATATAGAATAAAAATAAATCTTTAAAGTAATTTTCTTTATTTTCTTAGGGTAAGATGGAAGAAGACTTCTTTCTTGAAGGAGAACAAACAAAGGAAGTGTTTCTTTCAAAATTATCCCCTATCTTCATTTCATAATCTGTTTATACTTTTTGATTAGAAGCTTAGAAGTGGCAAGTGCCATGAATCTGAATATGATTTGTTTTACAATCCCTTTGCCTGTTATGAACTAGCAGCCGAGCTGCCACACCCAGTTTTATGATGCCAGTTTTGGCATCCACCAACTGCTTTTGACCTTTGGTGTCTCAATGAAATGACACATCAATCTGTAGTCTTCAGCACCATTCATTGTTATGCAAATAGAACAATGCAAATTACAAAAACTACTGTGAAAGGGGCATTTTTAATATACAGAGGTATAACACAGGCAGATCACAATCGAGTCCGCTACAATACGTAAACCTTGTGTTTTATAGCTGGGGAAGGGAGAATTTTAGTTTGGAGCCAGGAAACATAGAAGAAAGATGATTGAGATGAGGAAATCAAAAGGGAAGTATGTGTAACAATTCCTCTTACTTTCCTGGTGGCTTGTATGATGGTCATGTTTACTGAATGCTGGCATTAATATAGCTAGAGGTCAGAAGATGGGTATGATATCTATGAGAGACTTTCTGAAGACTCTGGTCAAAGCTAAAATTCTTGACATATCTTATCAAAGAGCAGAGAAAGAAAAAAAAAACGTTTTCTTCACTTTCAAGTAGAACCTCATACTACTTTGGAATTCCAAGGACCAGTGGCTTCACAGTTAAGAGACAACAGTGAGGTTCGGTGACTGTCATTCTCAGTGTCCATGGCACAAACAGCCAAGCCTAGATCTGAGTAACCGCAACATTTAAGTAGATCTTACATTCTCACTATATAACATGGAATAAATATATCTTCATGGTGATTTAGGGAGCTTAGAAATACGGATTAAGCAAAAATACTCAATATTATTGATGATGAATCCCAAAACTGAAAGCGTAGGGGCATTTAGGGCTCATAGGCTTTTAGAATTAGCAAGAACTTTAGTATGTAATTTCCAGTGACTGTAAGGAGGCTGGGAATTAAGAAAATAGCAGTAAGCACCAAGCATGATGCTTTCATAGCTAAGTGAAAGATTGTACCAACACGTCAACATTAAGATAACTGCAGAATTGGTTTCTTTTGATGATTTAGGACTACTTCCACACACTTGATTTTCATAACTCAAACTTGCATAGAGCAATGCATTCATTTATTCATTCAAATACCTTAAAATAAGTATTATAATGACACTTAAAAAATTTTTAGCTATAGTATTGCATGTTCAGATTTTTCCAGAAATTTTCAAGGATGTAGCAGGGCTGTTGCCCTGAAATAATTGTTGGGAGAAGTCACTAGACTCACATACACCCGGCATTACATCAAGATCCTTCCTGTGGTCCTTAGAAGGCCTTGGAGGAGAACTGGGAGAGCAAAGCAAGTGGTATCTGTAAAATGCATAGTGGTTTGGAGCAGGGGAAAGACATTCAAACATGGAGAGACTAGGTCACTTTCAGCATTAACAAACGTTTCATGGAGAGTCTTTTGGAGTGGTGATGGTTGACTATTCCCACCTACAGCCTGTTTCTTTGGGAGTGCTCGTCTCTCTGGCTTTCGATTTTGCTACTCTCTTCTGGCAGCGCTCTACTCTCTGACTGCTTCTTCAGTGCTGCAGCTCAGTCTGAAGGCAAGTGTGGGGAAATTCAACAGTTGCAAGCTCTTTACTTTTCTCTTTCTTCCTAAGAAACGTTTCTAGGCAACGTGCCATACTGGTGACATCATTTATGGAAGACAGAAACTCCTCTCAAGTACACATTTTCCTGCCTTGGTTTCACAAATCTAACACTGCAAACAACGTTGACTTTTTCCTTTGATGTATAAATCCATTTAGTCAATGGACTGGTTTTACACCAGCATTTCTTCTAGCTATCTTTTTTCTATCAGTACTGTATTTTCTGTTAATGCTGACTATTCTCAAATAAAGTTCTCAGTACTTCCTTTTCACCATGTTTTCTTTCTCTTTGTTTCCAGACAAGGTTGTTCTGTGTAGCCTGGGCTGTCCTGAACTCCCTTTGTAGATCAGGCTGGCCTCGAACTCACAAAGATATACTTGCCACTGCCTCCCTGAATGCTGGGATCACAGGCGTGCACCATCACACCAGGATCACCATGTTTTCTTTATACATTCTTTCTCATTATCATTTAAAAACACAGATATGGTCAAATGACCACTTGGTTTAAGTGTTTCTCTGGCTTTCACCTTCTCTGTGATAAAATCAAGTTACTGGACAGAGACCTAAAGAGACTGAGGCTCCTCATAATTAAACCCAAACGACCCAATTGCTGCTCTTTATTAGTGCTTCAACACTGTGCAACTGGCACCTCACTTTTCTTCTCTGCTATTCACTGAACAGAAAAATTCACCCATCATGTCCTGAACCATGGTAAAAACATAGATTATGCTTTCACGCCTAGGCACTCATGGCGCTCTCCCCACATGGAGTAACCTAGTGACACCGACAGGGAATAATCTGAACAAAAACAATCCCTATATTTTTGACCAGTTAGCTATATTCCCGTATTGTTTTATAATTTACTTACTTTTTTGTTAATCTTTTTTAAATCCTTCATTCATTTTTTTCATCCTCACTCAACCCTCCCAAGTAAGTAGCCTGATATCCAATTTACAAATGAGAAAATGGTCACAGAGATGGCTTCAGAAACTCACCCAAAGTCACAGGACATGAAAACTTGTGTTGATGCAGATATAAGCCACTATACATCATCTGGTTACTTAGCAGCATTCTGAGATTGTTATGCTGAGATTACCCAGATTGTAAGACCCCCAGAAAAGACCACCAGGACTCCATACCAATGCAAAATACACATGGTCTTGTATTACAGGCTCAGAGCTTCAGATCACAGTCCTTCCTGAAGCAGCAGGGGTCACAGGAAAGTAAGGACAAAACCATAAGCAGGGGCCGTGAGTATCAGGAATATAGTCCTTTAGGCAGGTTGGGTCCAGGAGGCTGAATCTCCAAGGAAGTTGTTTTATCTCAGAGGATCATTGGGCATTAATTGTATCTAATTGCCCCGGTGGAGTTTCTGGAGAGTGCTAGCAGGTGTCATTCTCAGAATGCAGGGGGAAGGGCACCTAGAGGACAAGTTCTCCTACAGACCATCATTAATTGTAGAATATAAATTACATATAAGATACGGCGTTAATTTTGTCCCTACAAGATAAGTATGATTACACAGATATCCTGGGCACTTAGTATTCAGAGAATACTATTCAGAGAAGTCTATCTCCAAGTTATTTCACTAATTCCAGAGTAAAAAGCTTCATCTAAAGAGACAAACAAGAGCTTTATTGATAACTGAGATTTGGAGATTCCCCTCTTAACACGGGCCTGTGTTTTCTATAGTGCGTTAGTCCATGGTCAGGTGATGATACAGTGTATGATGCACCAGCTGGAGCACAAGCAGCTAAGGAAAAGGATTTGTAGCAACTTGATCATCAGTCTCTGATGTCCAGTGCATGTCTTTCTGAAAGAACTACTTGCTGCGATGAAAATCACAGAATGTCTATTCTCAAGGAGGGAGGGAGGAGGGAAGGAGAGAGAAAGCAGGAGACACACACACACAGAGAGAGAGAGAGAGAGAGAGAGAGAGAGAGA
>OU015748.1:89744180-89759240 GCA_907169655.1 Acomys percivali
TGACAGCTTACTTTTACCTCATCTGGTGTACCAGCATGGAATGTCAATCTATGCAGACATGCACAACCACACTATTTATGTTCCCAAGACAGACATCCTTCTGTAAGTGAAGACAGAATTTTACAGCTTTCAACCAACAGAATAGAACAGGAAAATCAATGGTCAGGTGTCAAAAGCTCCAACCGTGTCCTGCCTGTTGCTTATTGCCCTAAATTGGATTAATGCATCTAGTTAAGAAAAGTCAATAATGAAAGTAGCCTAGGAGATGTTTTGATCACTTAAACATTTTAGAAAGTAGCCTCTTCCCTACACTAGAGAGTAATAATTGTTGAGGACAAGTGGGTTGTGTGAAATTCAGTACCACCCATAGAAAGTATGCGCTAATATATCATTTCCAAACAAATTTAATTTAGCTTGGTTCGAATCTAAAATATTCCCCGAAGGCTCATGTGAAAAGGCTTGGTTGCCAGGGTTGCAATTCCGATCAGAAATTTTCCCTCAAGGCTCATGTGTGAAAGACTTGCATGCCAGCTCATGGGGCTTAGGGGTGTTGTTGGCTCATGAGGACTCTGAGTTCATTAACAACCTGGTCTTTAATGGACTCACAGTATGAAGACATAACTGAGAGTCCATAGACATCAGAAAATGAGGCCCAGCTGAGGGACGTGGGTCACTGGAGGGCAAGCCTGAAGGTTGTATCTAGTCTCTGCTCCTGCCCTGACTTTCTCTGCTTCCTCACCAGGAGGGGAGAAGTTGTGCTCGATCTCGTGGCTCCCACCACAGCATTCTGCCACAAACCACAAGAGCAACAGGCTGTAAAATGAAGCCTAAAACCGAACTAAAGCTTTTCATTCTTCACCTGTTTTTCTCAGAGATTTATCACAGAGGCAAAATGTCTGGTTCACATATGGAGCAAATTGCATTTCTGTAGTCCATTGTAATGATAAAAAGCAGAATGCAAAACACACAATTAGACACTTCAAGCTGGGGTCTATGTGTGAAGGGGAACATGGGGCAGTTTTGTCTGCTAGATCATCTCACCTGATATATATATTGCAGTTTCATCCATTTAACTGCCAATTCCATAACTGTGATTTTCTTTATAGCCTTATGAACTTGGATATATGTAGCACATTTTCATTTAGCTGTTCACCAGTTGAGGGGCCTCTCTGCCCATTCTACTTCCTGGCTCTTCTGAATAAAGCAGCAGTGAATCTTGATGAGCAGATGTCTCCATAAGAGGTTAAAAAACAAAACAAAACAAAACAAAACAAACAAACAAAAAAACAGCTTAAGCAGAGAGTGGATAGAGAACAGGGAAGATGAGGGAATGGGGCGGGGTTAAACAGAGTGAAGGGGTGGGGCATGAGAAAGCAGCAGTAATTATTCGCCTCCTCAAACACGCTGCCCCGCAGAGCCCTTGGTTGCTATGAAGTGAGCTTTCCAGACTTTTGTTTTACCCAGCAAAAATTGGAGTAGTTTCTAAAGTACCTTCAGTTATGGTGACCGGATCTAGGAATGACTCCCCTGGTGAGGAAAATCAGGCGGCAATCCCTGGGCTTACTCCTGACAGGACTTTCAGGGTGTGTTCTCGGTTTAAAGTCTAAGGTTTGTCTGTGTCATCTTTAGAACCTGAGCATACAGGGGGAGAAAACCTGTTTTCTTTTCCTCCTGCACTACTAACATGTGATGTCCAGCTGTGATGACGCCAGAAGCTTGGCTCCAGTGACTGCTCCCATAGAACTGTCCCCAGGGAAACACTGAATCCCCACGGGCTGCCAAAAAGAGGGGCAGCAAAGAATACCTACGGAGGAGGCAGCAAGAATTTCAAGAGGTAAAATCCTGAGAGTGCATATGAATTGAAGGTTGTAGACAGGATGAAAGCACTGCTAATGGACCATTCGTTTTGTGGAGCCGAAAATAACATGGTTGTATATTTTTCTTTTTAAGACATGCTGCAGCTGCCGTCCCATTGCATGACATGGAATGTATATCTACGTGTTCCCCTCAGCTCTTTCAGAGTGCTGCTCAGTTTAGCTCCCCCGTTTGCTCACCCATCCATCCATCCACTCATCCATCCATCCACTCATCTCTTCTTTGATATTAAACGCTCTGAATCAGGCAGTGCGCTAGACCCAAGAAGAAAGAACAAGAAATGTTTTAAGAAAAGGGTTCTTCTCGCCCCCTGGTGGAAAAAGACTGGGGTCTGTGGTTGGAACGCATTTGGAAAGCTTGGACAGAGGTTCGATATATTAATAGTCTCTGAGGAGAACTCCGAGACATAAGGTTTGTGGTTTGAAAAAGTGGTGGAGCAGCTAGTGAGGAAAGGCAAGAATGTTGGCACACTAGAGAAATAGCCACTTCACATGGACGGGACATTTTTGCTTCTGTCAGTAAACACAGAGATGTTGCTCTTTATTTCCCCATAACTCAGGTGGGACTTTTGCAAACTAAGTGACAAACACTCCTGAAACCACAATGTATGCTTATTTGTGAACTGTGTGCACACATGGTGCCCGAGGAGAGCAGAAGAGGGCATCAGGTGCCCTGGAAGCAGAGTTAGGGATGGATGTCAGTCCTGGAACTGAACCCAGGTCCTCTGCAAGAACAAGAAGGGCCCAAAACCTTAAACCATCTCTCCTGCCTCCTCACCTTTCTTTCTGAAATTTTGTATTGACTTTTTTTAAATCTTCCTCATGCATTTCCTGAACTTACTGCAACATGTGCACGTACACACATACACACACACACACACACACTATACACTCACATGAGAAACACACATATACTCATGCAAGTGGTGAGCAGAGAGAGCTTTATAAAATAATAAAAGTGGACCTTTTCCCCATACATTTACCATTTTAATATGAGAAATGCCTTATTGTAGAGTTCAAGGGCTTTCACATTTTTGTCACTTATTTACCTCTTCTTCAATCACAGTCACCCTGTCAAACGTGCTAAACTACCCAGACGCCCTCAGAAATCCACGTGCATCCACAGTTTTGCCTGCTTACCTCTGGTCTTCCTTCTAGAACACACTTTCTTCCCAAATCCTCCTTGGGAAAGCCCTGCTCATCCCATTTATCATGTCTCCGTCGTATTTCAGATCTCTGCGGAAGCTTTCTCTGGGTAAACCCAAGTCCCCCAACCACCACCCAGGCTATATTTCCCTGTCAACATACATATAACACAATATATTATGCTTTTGTTAAGAGTTATTTTTGTTAATTTTCTGTGTCCATGTGTACATGTGTGCAATGCCTCTGGAAGCCAAAGAGGGAAGTGAGATCTCCAGGAGTTGGAATTACTGGTGGGTGTGAGCCGTTCAAAGTAGGTTCTGGGAGCTGAACTCCCTGCAAGCAGTAAGTACTATTGATTCTAGGTCATCACTTCAGCTCCTACCCATGACTTCATTCATTCATTCATTCACTTTACATCCTGATCATAGTCCCCTTCCTCCTCTTCTCCTGGTCCCACCCATCCCCTTCCCTATTCCTCAGAGAAATTGAGCTCTTCCCATCCCCGCCCACCCCAGCACATCAAATCATATCAGGACTGAGTGTGTCCTCTTTCACTGTGGCCAGGAATGGCAGTCCCATGAGGGGGAAGTGATCTAAAAGCATGCAACAGACTACTTGTCAGAGATAGCCCTGGCTCCCCTTATAGTAGTGGAACCACATGAAGACCAAATTGCCCATTGGGTACATGTGTGTGTGGACCTAGCTCCAGGCCATGCATGGGCCTTAGTTGTTGCTTCAATCTCTGACTTCCAACAGCAGTTAAAACTCAAGTTTGGTTTATACACATTAGATAGTCTGAGATAGGGATAGAAAGGTTTACTTTTCTACTAACTTTCTGGTATATGCTGATGCAGATAGCCACAGACCACGTGTGGAATATGAAGACTCTGATTCCTTCTGTGCACTTTCCTTCTCAAATGCAAACTGTGTATAATTAGGTAAGGTAACTGATCCACCTTTGATTCTCAGGAAAAACATGTGCATGAAAACATATAACATTTGGATGAATTTTTCCCAGTGTTGCTGCCTCAAACTAGCATTCACTCTTTTTCTTACAGTATATTTTTAGGATTACTAGAAGCTATTTTCCATGTTGCTATCTATACAGTATCAATATTCTATTCAGTATAAAGGCTTGGCTCTTTCAGTTTCAGTATGGAAATACACACAAAAAGTACAAAAGAGTTGAAGGCAACATATTTTCTAACTTTAGCTGAGGTACAGATACAAAAAGTTGGTTAAAGTGAACATTCCTGCTGTGATATTTGCATAAGCCCTCGGTCAGCCATGTTCACATACACATTTCTTTCAGTGCCAGTTCACAACTACAGAGCAAGATGAAGAGGATGTGCATTAAGAAGAGACACAGACATCAGTGCTTTTATAACTGGATTTGATTCCTGACTCTGTTGCCATTGATCATCAGTGTGATCCTGGGGAACTTAGCTAAGCTACTCAAGTTCCACTCCACAACTGGAAGATATACATAAAAGTTTCTGCTTTCCGGTGCCTGCCCATATTAAATGCACACTGATATAGGCATTGTTATTTTTTTCCATTTATTTGCTTTGGTTTACCTCCACAAAACATCTGTTACTGCTCAGTGTTGTTTACTATGGTCAGCACAAGGATGGAGATACAGAAAACCAAAGAGAATAACCCTAGGAAATTCAGGCAATAAGCTGAGGAACAAGCCAATGAGATTTCACAATTGAGACACGTGCTGTGTGTGAGTTAGACAAAGATGTGACATACCATCTTTGTGTGGATGGAGAGTCAAAGTATTGTGTCCAGGATAAAATAGAAGAGAAAAAAATGTTTTTCTGTGACTTAACTAAGAAGTTAAGACATGAAATGTAATAAGCCATGCAATGATAAACAAGTGTAAGGCTGTTCCAGGAAACAAGAGCCTGCCCTGCAAACAGCTGAGGTAATAATATGCAATCGTGATTACCTTCCTGCTCATGAAATTGGAGTTCAGTGAAATTCAGTTATCTCCTCATTGTTAAATTCTGATCTCCATCAGACAGATTACACTGTGTGTGGGTTATGTATTTATTTTATAAAGGAGAACTTAGTATAATGGGCCACAATCCTAGGATCTGGATACTCCACCAATGGCCATACACACATTGAAGAGGTTACAAACCAGGTAAGCCTCCAATGCCTGAAACTCTAGAAATAGTTCCAGTCTAGCACCAAAGACTGGGACAATTCTTGGAGTATCCCTGGACTACAGACAACACTGGAAAACTAACGAAGCTGGATTCTGAAGTCAGTGAAGGATTGTGGAAACAACAGCAGCAGCAGAATAGATAGATACACTCACTAGTTAATAGCATTGCAGGCAGTAAGGCAAAGCTGATTTTCTTTCACATGTTCTTATATACAAGTAGCCTACTGGATGTCTCTGTGCATGGCGGGAATGACTTCTCTCATCAGTTAACCTTTTGTAAAAATGTTCTCAGAGGCCTGTCCACATGTGCCTCTCCATTGGTTCAAGACGCCAGCAAACTGACAATCACAATTGGCCACCACACCACTTAAGTGTCTTATTAAGGTGGCTCTTACCATATTGTTGATACACGTGGAAGGGTAAGGGAAACAAATGGGCACTATTCACTCATGACACAGGCTAAGCAGCTGTGTAGCCCTAAAGACCTGTCAATCAAAACCATTATTGCTATTTATACTTTAGGATGGATACACAGTGTGAAATCCCAGCTCTGTTTTTTAAAAAACCTGTCCAAGAAATATTAACATCATCTTTATCTTCATTTGAATGCTGTTGTTGGATGGGTCTCAGATCAGTCCTTGGTTTGCTGAGTGTTCACTGCTGACCTGCTGCTTAAACAGGGTGTCGCCATCTTGGAACCCTTGATTGTGGGTTTCTATAATCAGTCAATTTTTACTGTCTTGAGAGAATAACACAGTACTCTGAAATCACAATGTTTTCAAATAAAAAATTGTATCTTGACTGATGTACATCTTAGTTGCTGGCTCATCCCATGGTCTAAGTTGCAGTAACTAGCAACTAGAAACTAGAAATAAGACCCAGTGGTTAATACAAAAGAGTAAGGACTATGCAACAAAACTTAATGTCTTCATGTCACTTACCTTTGCACAATGAAAAGTAACTTGATCAAAAGCCATTCCAGAGCCGGATCCATTATTAGAGAGACAGAAGTTGATAAAATATGCAGTTGTCTACTAACTAATCAGAACAATCATATGTACCACCTAATAATCTTTAAAATGACTCTCATTTGAATTGGGGATAATTTGATAACTATTAAGCAAATGCTCATCTTAGAGGATTTTTATAGTTTGGTTTATATGTGTACCCAACAATTATTGCATATGCTAGGGATGAGACCCTGTTTATATATTTTCAGTTTGCTTTTTAACCTATATGCTTATATGTAAGGAAAAACATGTGGAGAAGAACCTTACAAGGGAAAATTTTTTTATTACGAAACATGTATGAAGGGAAACAAATAAATAATATCTTTTGTCTTAGTGATAGATTATAAGGTTAAATATGAATGATTTAACATAATCCCAGTGAACTATTTACTTATATTTCTTCATGTTTTCTTTCAAAATCCCTGCCCAGCTTTCACCCAGTAACAGAACCAAGAGCAATCATAAGAAAAATGTTTTGTGTTCAGCGGCCACCTCATAGAAACCAAAACTAGAAATCATAACAAAATGCACACTTTAAAAGTGAGGAAAACAGAAAATACACATACTCAGAGAGCCTATATATTTTCAATGCTATAAATAGAGAAATTTAATGAGCTATTTGTATACTGCTTTCTCAAAGCCATATAGGAAAATAGAATTGGGTATACATCTTATAATATGGAATAAGCCTTCTGAAAAATAAATCTTTAAAATTTTTATTGACTTGTATTAATTATAGAAGTGAAAAGTTTCATATGATATTTCCATTAAAGTATATTATATAAATTCACCTTTTATCTCTTCTGTCCTCTCTCTCCCATTAGGCTTATGCCATCTCTCAAATTGCTTTTCTCTTTAGGTTGTGCAAGCAAGTGTGTGCAGGTACACACGTCTCTGTGTGTGTCCATGCATACATATGTACATGCATGTGTGAATGTGTATGAGCGTATATGTGTTTATGGGTGTGCATGTGTGTATATATGTATATATGTATGTATACATGCACATATACTGTGTGTGCTCATATGTATATGTATTTATGAGTGCAGATATATGTGTATGTGTGTGAATATGTGTATGAATGCATGTGTAGCTGGGTGGCAGTGGCACACGCCTTTAATCCCAGTACTCAGGAGGCAGAGGCAGGTGGGTCTCTATGAGTTCAAGGCCATCCTGGTCTACAAAGTGAGTCTAAGAATGCCAGAGATGTCACACGGAGAAACCCTGTCTCATAAAACAAAAAAGAAAAAGAAAAGAAGAATAATGTATGTGTATGTGTGTATTTTGTGTTTGTGTGTGCATATGTGTATAGATACAAGTTCCATAGTATGATAGAAAACACGTGATTGTTGTATTCATGAATCTGGTTCATATAGTTTAACATGATGTTATCCATCCCATCTATTTTCCTGTGGAAGTCATAGGTTCAGTCTCTCTGTTAGTGAATGTGTGTGTGTGTGTGTGTGTGTATGTATGTGTGTGTTTCTAAATAAAACTCCATTGTGCATATATACTGTATTTTGCCTCTGCATCTGCCTGTTGATGGACACCTAAGCTGAATTCACAAAATGGCTGTTGTGAATAGTAAAGCAACAAACATGGATGTGTGGCTATTTCTGCAGACTGCTTTGGAATTGTACATTTTGAGACCACCAACGTTGCTCTTTTGGATTTATATTACTTTGTCTAGTTGGGGGTCTTCTTTCTTTATTCCAAAAGAAATGTAGGACTTTTCCATTCTGGAACATGTCTTGGAATTTTGATGGAAATTGCATTGACTCTATAGATTAATTGGGGTAACGTAGCCATTTTCACAATATTAAATCTGCCAATCCACTAGCATGAGACTTCTTTACATTTTTCAGTGTCTTTTACAATGACAGGAAATAAAATATTTTGAGGTTTGTCATTCTCTTTCCAATGCCACACTGCAATGTAAGATTAATTTGTTGAGATTATGCAATTATTCTGCTTCCCCCCCCCCCCCCCAGAGAGTTATAGCACAAGTCACAAGCAGGACCATCAGTTAGTCAAGCATGCCATTTTAACTATAATCTTGACGTATTTCTATATCTGTTAGCAAAGGCTATATCTGAACCTCTTCCTTGGGGATAAGCATTTTGATCTGCAGCTGGAGTTGAAGCTTTGGTGTTTGTGGTCAGGCTGAGGTGCAGATGGGGGATGATCTGCAGCTGAGAGGAAGAAGGCTGAGGCTTGGGTCTGCCATGGTTTGGCGATCCACTGCTCCTCTCCAGACCTGGCTTGTCACTGTTTCTTATTTTTGAAAGTTTAAAATGCCAATAACAACCTCTCAGTACTACCCCAAAGACTAATGTGAGTTTCCATATGTGAGCGCCTTTATGTTAAACATTGGTATAGATACCTTGTAACAATTGTACCATGCACTCAGCTCTAAGTATTTCACATCTTTTCCTGCTTCTCCCCAATCTACAATCATTTGGAAGAAATTACTAATGTTCTCATATTAACACAGAAAAATATGAGGTTGTGTAACATTTTCCCCAAGGCCCAATAGGTAACATTGGCAGAGCTAATGGCCAAACCAATCAATTATTCTCTTATATTTTTGGTTGTGAGCCTAGCCTTTAACAGCTGAGTCATCTCTGCAGCTCCAATCAGTGATCTCAAACTCAGCTCATTTGCAAAACATCAGAAGGGAAGTTACAAACAACAAGATTTTTGTCATAGCTTTGCTCTAAACAACAGGCATGAATAACTGCACAAAAGTAATTAGAGGTATTGAGGGAGAACAGAAGAATATAAAAATAAAAATCCCTGTTTTGAAGTAGGGTAGTTAACTTCCTCAAGTGGGAGTTTTCCTTCTATCTTCTGCAGTGCTGGGTTTGTGCATAAATATTACTTAAACTTGGTTTTGTCGTGGAGTATCTTATTTTCTCCATCTATGGTGATTGAAGGTTTTGCCCAGTGTAGTAGTCAGTAGTCTGAACTGCTATATGTGGTTTCTTAGGGTTTTCATGACATCTGCCCAGGCCATTCTGTTTTTTATGGTCTCTGCTTAGGAGTCAGGAGTGATTCTGATAGGTTTGGCATTATATGTTATTTGGCCTTTTTCCCTTGCAGAATTTTAATATTCTTTCTTTGTTCTATACAATTAGAGTTTTGATTGTTATGTGGCAGGTGGGTTTTCTTTTCTGATCTAACCCCTTTGGTGTTCTGTGTGCCTCTTATATGTTTATAGGCATCTCTTTCTTAAGATTGGGGAAATTTTCTTCTGTGCTTTTGCTGAAAATATTTTCTGGGCCTTGGAGTTAGGAATGTTTTCTTTCTTCTATTCAGTTATTCTTAGGTTTCATCTCTTCATGGAGTCATTGGTTTCTTGGATGTTTTATGTCATTTATGTTTTAGATTTAACACTGTCTTTGACAGAAGCATCAAGTTCTTCCATTGTGCCTTCTACACCCAAGGTTCTTTCTTCTTTCTCTTGTATTCTGTTGGCAATGTTTACCTCTGTAGTTCCTGTTTTCTTCCCTAAGTTCTCTCTTTCCAGGATTTCCTCAGTTTGTGCTTTCTTTATTGTTTCTATTTCCATCTTCAGATCTTGAAGCGTTTTAGTGACTTCCTTCACCTGTTTGCATTTTCCTGCATTTCTTTAAATAATTTGTTCAATCCCTTCACATGTTTGTTTGTATTTTCCTGTAATTCTTTAGATCATCCTAAGTGAGGTGACCCAGACCTAGAAAGGCACACATGGTATATACTCACTTATCTGCAGATGTTAGCCATATAATACTGGATAACTATACTATAACCCACAGACCTAAAGAAGCTAAATAACCAGGAGGAGGGCCCTAGAGAATATGCTTAATTCTCATTCAGAATGGCAAATAGAGTAGACACCAGAAGCAGTTGAAGAGAGGGAACAGGATGGGAGCCTACCACAGACATCCTCTTAAAGACCCCACCCAGCAGGGCATCAAAGCAGATGTTGAGACTCATAGCCAAACTTTGGGCAGAGGGAAGGGAGTCTTATGGAAGAGCTGGGGGATAGAAGGACTGGTAGGGAACAGGAGCTCCACAAGGAGACCAACAGAGCCACAAATTTGGACCCAGTGGGGCCTGCAGAGACTGATGCACCAACCAAGGACCATGGATGGAGAGGACCTAGACCCTCTGCTCAGATGTAGTTGACAGGTAGCTCAGTCTCCATGTGGGTCCCTTAATATGGACAGCAGGAGCTTTCTCTGACATGGACTCTATTTCGAGCTTATTGATCAGTTCTCCCTGGCAGGCCAGGCCACAAAGGAAGAAGATGAAGTCTGTCCTGGTGACACTTGACAGGCTTGGGTCAGATGATAGAGGAGGAGGGCTCCTCATTTCTGAGGACTAGGGGAGGAGGGTGGGACCAGGAGGAGACAAGGGCGGGGACTATTATGGGAATACATTTTTAAAATAAATTATAAAATAAATAATAAAAAAGGCAAAGAAAAAATCCTGTTTTGTAGATTTCATACCTGTGTGATCCTGAAAAAACTCATTTGAAGCTCCTTTAACAAGGCCAGCATATACAAATGTTTTTATAATACTTTTCAAGTTTTTCACTCCTTTGTTGATGAAATATGCAGATATTTCCAAGAACCTCTAACAATTCTCTCTGCTTAAGGTGTCTTGGGAGAAGGGTTGTCTGTCAACATCTGTGTATCTAATGGGAAACAAAGTAGCCTAAAGTACTGTTCCTGCAACTGTTGAAGAGAGCTTGAGAGTCTCTTACCTTGAAACATGGTAGGAAGCAAAGAAAGCATCCAAATTACAGGCTCATAATCTTCTCAACAAATTCTCCCAGCCAAAGGCTTCCTTAATTTCAACCTGTCTTTGAGAAAATCTTGACATTTTTGCTTTTCAATGTAATAATAATCCACTTGGGAGTTTATTTTCTGGTTATTTTACATGTTTGATGCAAGCTATCTATGTAAGTTTTTTCAAATTATGAATAGGTATTCTCAACTTATGCATAAATTTCTGGGGTAAGATTTGGTTCTCTCTCTCTCTCTCTCTCTCTCTCTCTCTCTCTCTCTCTCTCTCTCATATATGACTTAAATTGTATTGTAATCTCCCTCTAAGATTTCCATTTAACGGGACAGAAAGTGGCCACCATAGAAACATCATCGTTTTGTTTTGTTTTTTAAATCATATGAATTACAAGGTCATAATGCTCTGACGTATTTGAAATCACATCTTACTTAAGCCACGTGAATTCATTCAACATGCTTTATGTTTTGCTTCCTCACCAAAGGCTTCCTCATTCAAGCATCAAATCACTTCAAAATATATGCCAGCAATTTCTTTGTTCTTTTTCCTTTCCTGCTTCTCCCAAAGATGGTCCTTGCAGCAGGCATAGTGGCTTTCTACATATATTTTAAAAGGATGTATTAGGTTAGCTTTCAGAATATAGTTGGAAATGACCAACAATGGCTATCTCACACCAGAGGGGGCAAGAAACATGTAGTTGCTCGGTCATTAGGTTTGGGTGCCGTAGCAGTCACAATCTAGCGTTGAAGGCCAAGAGGATCCCTGGAGAGCTACTGGTCTTCACTTTACATCAGAATACGACTGAATTGGTTCTAACATCGGTGAAGGCATCAGTAGTGGCAGCAATAAGGTATGTGACGTTGCCAATGAGAATGATGTCCAAGAAAGAAAAGAAAAGTAACTTCCTTCATCAATGTCTTACCATCTGAACTACTACTAGAAGGTACCATCTACATTAAGGGTTGCATCTCTCACATCAAGGCACTCAAGACAGTGCCTCATAGGCACACCTATTGGCCAACCAAGTAGAGCCAATTCTCCACTGAGATTCTCTTCCCAAGAAATTGTAAATTGTGTCAAGTTGACAACTAAAGCTAAATTAAAACTCAGATGTTTGAAATTCAATCTCCCTCTGAGCTCTTACAGGACTCTCTACTTTATCCAAATTTTAGCTCAGTGGTTCTCAACTTTCCTAAGGCTGCAGCCCTTTAATACAGTTCCCCATGTCTTGATAACTCCCAATCATAAACTTATTTTTCTTTGCTACTTTATAACTGTCATTTTGCTATTATTATGGATCACAATGTAAATATCTGTGTTCTCTGATGAACTTGTGAAAAGGGCCATTTACCCCCATGGGATAGACACACAAGTTGAGAGCTACTGTTGAAGAAGTTTATGTGTTTGTTCACTCATTAGTGAAATCCTAAAAGAGACAAGCCTCTCACATTTGGATGCCTGCTAACCATCTCATATTTCACCCACAGAATACTCTTAGGAAATGCTGCTAAGCAAAGCTGAGTAGTGATCAGATAATTGTCATCTCCCATCATAACTCAAAGAAAACATTTTAGACTATTTTTATTTTAGACAATTCTAAGAGATCCTGTTTTAAACACACATGTGCATGCACACAAGCATGTACACACACACACACACACACACACACACACACACACACACACACGAGACATACAAGAAAATGTTGCTGAAGTTGATCAAAGAAAGGTTCCAAAGGTAAGTTAACCAAAATTGCAAGCTTAGTGCGTTAGCTTGCCTACTAAGTCAGAAAACACAATATGTGTCCCACCTGCAAGAGCTCAGACGCCCCCAGAACTCCCATGCGAGCATGATCCAGATTGATGGCACCTTGCTTCCAAATGCCACGCCTGCTGCATCGCTCCATCCTTTATTTTGACATTGAAGGTATTTTCCACCTTTCTAATGAATTCCACTTTTATTTTGCACCAGTATGAAGGCCTCTGTTTCCAATAGGCTTCCTTTTGTCAATCATCCATTTCAAAAATTTCTACTCAGCTTTCACTTTATTGGCTTTCATCTTCTTATTCGTGTGTCTCAAAAGCTGTTTTATATTAGTTATTTTTAAAGGATAATCCAGTCCACTTCCTTTGTCAATGTATGTTCAGTGTATCCAGCAGCTGGTTCCATGCTCTTTTAAGAAGGCTTTTATCCTAGTACAAATATATAAATAAATACATTTGGAGAGATTTCTAAGGATGCTGCTGAACTCTGAAATAATAATTTTTTAAAAAGCTTAGAATACTGTGTAACTTGGTTTAAAAGCAAAGAAAACTGTAATGTGTTTGATTAGATCAAAGTATACCTACCAGATACATTTTATCAATACATGTTTATGAAAAGCCTCCATATGCTGTTCACAACAGTAGAACATGGTAGTTGTACATAGAAAAACAAAAACTATTCTTCTGTAAGAACTTACAACACAATGTCAGGGAAACAGGGGATAAAATAAGCAAATAAGTAATGAAATGTGTGAATGAGGTAAGTAAATGGAGCATTTATGTGCTTATTAGGTGGCTGGACTATAAACCTTGATACATCAGAAAAAAAGCTCACTGAAGTGAAAGCAATAAAGGATGTCTTATTTCTCACACTGGGGATTCTGAATGCACTGTCCACAGATGGATACGTTTCTTGTCTCCTTTGTAAACAGAAGGAAACACAGTGATTTATACTCTGGTCCTGAAACCCTAACACATTACTTCTCAACTACGGGCCATGAAACTTTCCAGGGTCTCATATCAGATATCATGCACATATCAGATATTTACATTATAATTCATTACAGTAGCAAAATTACAGTCATGAAGTAACGACAAAATAATTTTATGGTTGGGGGTTGCCACGACATGAGAAACTGTACTTAGCAGCTGATTTTGTACGTCTGCTTGACACAAGCTGGAGTCATCAGAGAGACCGGAGCCTCAGTTGAGGAAATGCCTCCATCAAATCCAGCTGTAAGGCATTTTCTCAATTAGTCATCAATGGGGGAGGGCTCAGCCCGTTGTGGTTGGAGCCATGCCTGGGCTGGCTGATCCGCAGTAGGAGAAAATGCGCCTAGTTCTATTGCGGCTTCACATGCCAAAGCAGACTGATATCCACTGGATGCCTCCCTTTTCCGAGGAGAAAAGTGGTAGGTGGGAAAAGGGAGGCACAATGAAGGGAGTGAGAGGAGAGGAGGGAGGGGAAACTGTGATGGGGATGTAAATTTTAAAATTAAATAAAAGGAAGAAAGACAGGAGACTGAGCAAGCTGTGAGCAAGCAAGCCAGTAAGCAGTACCCCCTATGACCTCTGCATCAGTTCCTGCCTCCAGGCTCCTGCTGTGCCTGAGTTCCTGTCCTGACTTCCTCCAATGATGGACTATGCGTAATCTGGAAGTGTAAGCCAAATAAACCCTTTCCTCCACAACTTGCTTTTGGTCATGGCATTTCAACAAAGCAATGGTAACCCTAAGGAAGATGCTGTTTTAAAGGTTTGCAGCATTAGGCAGGTTGGGAGCCACTGCTCTAACAACTGATGTATCTTTAGCTCATATCCCATTTGTCACACAAGTCACATGGTCACCTTGATTCATTCCAGAAGAAGTAAAGGGCCTATAGGAAAATTATAATAAGGGCTTATTTTTAACTATTACAGAAAACAAACATCAAACTAACATAAGAAATTCATGTCTTCCATATAAGTCCAAAAGCACCTCTGAATGCTCTATTTATGCCATACCTCTTGTAGTACATGTCTTTGTCATAAGTACCTGTGATTCTATATAAGTAAATAGCTGAGTGAAAGTCAAGGACACATGTGCTGCAGTACTCCCATGATCCCTATAGTTTTTATTTTTTACTCATTTTACTCATTTACTCATTTTATACTCATTTTCTAGACTATCACAAATTAACCCACCATTAGTTTAAATAACCAAAGTTTATAGTCTCACACTTCTGTAGATAGATACCCATAAGTAAGGTGACCTTCCTCGTGTGTGTGTGTGTGTGTGTGTGTGTGTGTGTGTGTGTGTGTGTGTG